>CM040630.1:82948965-83390300 GCA_022818045.1 Neotoxoptera formosana
CTAAAGATTTTTTTTAAATAAGCCAAATGAGGAATGTATATTATATAAGCTTCTTAGCTTCTATTAAGGGACTTAGTCGTCTTAGTCCATTAGAACCACAATATAGATCCTATATGGCAGGCATGGCAAATCCGTAGCCCACAAAAAAAAATTTAGGAGCACGTGAAAAATTAAAATGCTTATATTTTATTATAAATAATAAAACGACAACAAAATAAATAAATAATATTTTTTATAATTTAATGGCAAGCTCAAAAAAAAGAAGTAACATTTTGGCACGTAGCGTCAAAAGCTTAACACAATTTGCCATCCCTGCTTATCATATAAAATATAAATACTTTAATTTTTTTTACGTGATCTTAAATTTTTTTGCGACCTATGGATTTGCCATGCCTGACATATAGGATCTATTGTGGTTCTAAGGGACTAAGGCCCTTAATAGTAGCTAAGTAGCTTTTATAATATACATTCCTCATTTTGTTTATTTAAAAAAAAATCTTTAGGTCATTGTGCTCTGTAAATACATTTTAGCACAGGTCCTTGCACTAGCTAGGTAGATAATATGTCCTATTGGTTTTGCAATGATGTGTTTTTTGTTCTTTATTGTGTTTATCATAGCTTTTTGGAGCTGAACAAATAATATAGGTAAAGCAAACTCTGAGCATACTATAATAATAAGTGAACAAGTAGACAACAAATTTGGTTGGGACTAAATTGGATTTTTCAATGGGATGTTTAAGTATTTTAACTAATTTTTTTTTCTTTGTATTGTTTAGTCTTAAATTATCACACCTACTTACTCTAATAAATAGCCTACTATCCCATGAGTATTGAGTATATTCCATATTTGGCACACTTACTCTATAGTTACTTATATCTATATTTTATTAATTTTAATTTTTGTTAGGTAAATCTTTATACATAGATGCTTTGGGCTTCGGTATGTTATTTTAACAAACATGAATAAATAAACTTAAGATAATCATTTGGACTAGTTTCTATAGCATAAATTGCAATGTAGGTATACCTATTGTATGATTACTGCTTACTTTTTAACAGTGATAACAGTTCAAATTAAAGATTGGATTTTGCATATTATTATCATGTTAATTTTTTACATCAATTATACACCGTCATCCAATTTCATATAAATAGGAACTTAATATTTATTAACAAAATTGTTTTACTCATAATTTTGTATATTGGGTCTAACACCCAAGTATATTCATTATTAAAATGCATTTTTAAGCATTTTTAAACTTATTTGTTGTGTTTAAAATATAGTTTAATCAAAAAAAATTATCAATTTGTGAATATATTTCATCTATTGTTGCAAAATTATTAAATTTTTATACATACACTGCAATCTGCAATAATAATTTTTTTCTTATCTAACTTATAAGTAGGTACCCACCTGATTTATTGGACAGCCACTTAATTTAAAACTGAATCTAATTATTATTAAATAAACATTATATTAATTTTTATATATTGTTATGATACATAAATATAAATGTATGATATGTTAAATATATAATGGAAATTTTTGAGACCCTACTGTATTACTTATTACAAAATGATAAATAGACTTGCTACTGCCATTGGTATATTTATTGCCGTATTAGTAGACAATGTTCAAATATAGGTACTTTACTTAGTAAAACAGTAGGCTAGTTTTTTGATCAGTTGTGTAATGCCTGAACATATAATATGATATATTATATAAAATATTTTATCTGAAAATCTAAATAGGTACCAAAAACGGAAAAACTTAAAACATACAAATAACAATTTTAAAAAAAGTGTAATAGACTTTGGTGAAGATGTACTAAAAGATAAATTGTATTAGGTATTTATAAAATATGTGAATTTAAAATTAATTCTTTTAAAAAATTAAATGTTCAATATAAGTATCAACTATTTATACAACAAACAGAATAACATTGACATTTTGAAAAGACAAACAATGTTTTTTAAATTCAAATAGTTAAGATAGTCTTGTTTAGTATTGTTTTTATTGATTTTTCAATTCTAAAAGAAATACAGTAGGTATAAAAAAAATTGTATATAACTTGTTTCATACATTTTTACAAAAAATAGGACATTAATACATTACAAATTGGTGTAATGATTACCCACAATAATTAATAAAAGTTGTTCTTCAAATGATAATCTATTTAATATCAGCTTCAGTCATGATTTATCATAATCTATGATGAAGAATCTATATATTTCTATGCTTTAAAAGTTATAATTTTAATAAGTATTATATTTAAAAGTTGTTTCATCATGGAAACTATTTGTTTTTTTGTCTGATAAGGAGGGGGTGAGTATCTTTTAGAAATGTTAGCGACTTCTTGTAAAGATTGCAATAACTACCTAGTACAAAAAAAAAAGGTACCTTTGGTCATAACTTGTAAGTTATAAGTATAGGTGTCCCTAAAGTAAAAATGTTTTGTGTTTGGCAATCAAGTTACAAATAATAATAATAATAATAATAGGTATACCGCTATTGCACATGGACATGATTAACTTTAGGAAGTACTGGTATTTAAATACTTTGGTTACTATTAAATATATTTTTTAATTTATTCACTTAGTTTTAGATTCAAAGTGAAGTAAAGAGTGTTGATTAGGAAATGATGTGTTTTTAACTTTTTGTGTCTAGAGATACTTTGTCTACAAAGTAAATCTCGGACAAGATCATCAACTTTGACCTCTATCAATATAATTTGTTACATAGGTATTTGAAACACTTCATTCACATGTTGCAGAACTTATTGGAATTGTAAATGCAATTTTAAATAACTTGTTAAAGTTAGAATATACCTCTTTTTTAATTGTTTAAAAAAAAAAAAATCCTTACCAATTAAAGAAACAGTTCTTTTCTTTCTTTTTGGTATTTTATAACAATTGTCTGCAGGGGGTGCTGAGTTAGATCTTGGGGGTGCTTCAGCACCCTCTATCATCTCCCTAGTTGTGCCTGTGCTTAGTTCTGATTAAAAATAAGCTTGTTTTATAATTAAATATTTTTGCATATTTTGGAGATAATGCATTTTATTAAATATTTTACGAATAAGAAATAGCCAGTAGGTACACTGTAGTACTGTACACACCTATTTTGTTAAATATTTTGTATTTATATATTTACCAATTCAGTACTCACAGACATATTGGAAATATTCATTATTCTGAAATATGTTTATTTTGTCTGCTGTTGTAAATTGTAATACAGAATGTTGTAATTAAAAAGACAAAAAGCATAGGTACAACTAGACCTACATTTTAGGGAGTGCTAAAATTATGTATACCTATCTCACTATCCCCTGGGTTCAAAAAGTTTATAATTGTCTTATCATTACAATATATACCAAATTTTTTACATGCTATACAACAAATATAAGTTATAACAAATGTTGTACATTATATTATGTACCTAGGTAAAATTTAAATTATTGTTAAAACTATTTTCCTTGTTTTGTGCTGTATTTATCTAACACTGATTCAGTTTGTTATTTGCAACATCCCTCTCAATATTTAAAATAGACCTCAAACAATTTAATTTGTTGCATATTTAAAAAACTGTGTTCACATGTTACAAAACTTATTGAAATTATAACTTACTGTAATTTGAAATAATTTCTTAAAGTTAAAATAAGTCTTGAATTGTTTTTTTTAAAACAATTTTTATACAAAAAAAGAAATATCTCTTTTCTCTCATTGTTTTTGGTGTTTTATAACAGGGGTCAAGGGGTGTTGAAATATAGCTTGGGGGTGCTTCTGCACCCCCCTAATTGCACTTATGCAAAATATGTAAACAATCTATTACTGAAGTTCTTTCTATTTCTTTCATATTTTGTTTTTCTATTCAATGCTTTTCGTTTTTGGATTATGATTCAAATAAAATGTTTGTTGAATAAAAACTTTTATTTTATGTTTTTTTTAAAACATATTATAAAGAAAACAACAACATAAAAAAATCATATATTTTTACTTTTTTATTAAATAAAAATATTGCACACATACATATTATAATAATAATATTATTATTATTAATTGTTATTACATAACATATTATGTCATGTGGTTTAAGATATTTGAACCTGTAGTAAAAAAAAACCATGGTAAAAAATATTTTCAGTACCTATGTTAAACTAAATAGGTACATATGTAGTCAGGCGGTACAGGCGCAGATCAAGAAATGAGAAAAGTAGGGGGTTAGACAAAAAAATTTACTCTCAGTACATAAAAATTAAAAGTATAGGATGAATAAAAATTTTCATGCATGCATGTTATAAAATAATAACAACAAAATTATCTTGTATTACATATATAATATTATATAATTATAGAGCCCGGATTTCAATGCATTTGCATCTTTTTTTTTTTGGAATGTCTTACATGATGCTTTTCAAGCTACAAATGTGTTTCAAGTACCTACTTCGTATTTTAACTTCAACATTTTTTTTAATTTTTTGAGACATTTTTGATCCATTTTTTGTATTATGACTAAAAAAGTTGACTTCATTGAAATATAAACATAGTACTACGAAATATAAATAATTTTCGCTTTAAACTCTATAACACCAGGTAATCTGGTTTTAAATTAAATAAAGCTGAAATGTATCTTTTATGTTAGTTGATTTAACGTTAGTTGATTTAATTTCATACAATTTTTATCAGTTTGTAATTATGCATATTTTGTAGAATAATGTTGTTTTTGCTATATTATTATTATGATAACCGATTTGTATGTATCGAATTCGATTATTCGAATATAAAGTTATTTTTTGTGTTGGTCGCAATGGATCACAGCCCACGCATAGAGGCGATTACGATTACGACAGACGATAAGACATAATAATATTATTGTACAATATGTGTATATTGTTTGTACCTACATAGATTATGATTTCTATCGTAATGTCGGTCCCAACGAAATATTTATAATTTTTATATTTTCTCCGTTTCTCAGTTACCGTTTAGCGTTTCGTGTGTGAACATGTATGTATCTTTGTAGGTAAATCTTAAAATCTATCAAACCTACTGTAAAACATAAAACATAATAGTCGAACTGATAATTAAAAAAATACCTATGCCTAAAAGAACATTTTTAAGATGTAAATATTCAAGTATTTCATCAAAAATAAATGTTTATTCATAATAAAAAATATCTTATAATGTCCCGTATTTTCGTATTTTTTATCTGTGGCCAACCTATTAAGGACTAATATAATATATAAACAATCTCGTTTATCCATACCCCTTGAATGTTAATAATCAATATAATATAAATATATGCTAAAATATGTACGATGTAGGTACCTATAGGCAGGATATTTCTCCTCTTTACTTGAAATAATAAACTGAAAATTGAGGTTAACTTTTGAAATATTTTAAATCCTCGTGGTCTCGGCGGAATTTCAGCCTCCATAGCCCCACCTCCACCCACCATTGTATACGCGTGTCTGCATGTAATAACACATTACACAACTAAGAATTTATTATTTTTATTATAGCTAATAATAATTTCTTTTGGAAAAAATCCTTCAAGTCTATGACACTGAAATAGTGAAACGCTGGAGAGTGGAGATAAATGTGTGAGACTGGATGTATTTTTTATAACAATTTATATTATCTCCTCTTCTCAGTTAGCATTCAGCGTTTCGTGTGTGAACATGTATCTATCTGTGTAAATCTTAAAATCTATTAAACATTCAAACCTACTGTAAAACATAATAGTCGAACTAATTATTAAAATAATACTTATGCCTAAAAGAACATTTTAAGGCCCCCGGTGCCGGATATTTATTAAGGAGCAAATTATTGGCAACCTTATTCACATATTGTTTCGGTGTCGCACGATCTTGTCAATGTGTTGTAGTGTAAATGGTTATTACTTATTAGTGTGAGGGAACCCTCTACTACCCGCATATGAAAGACGCGAACGCACTCGCAGTCACATTTCATAGAATTAACGAATGACGAGTTATTAGTTGCCCATTTCGACTGACGTAAATGACTTTACGGGAATATGGATAACTCATTGTCGATTGAATATTTTCAGATAATTTTTTTTTTAATTGATACACGACAATATTCTACAGCCCGCATCGAGCTCAGATATTTTACTTTATTTTAAATAATAATAAAAAATAATTTGTAAAAAAAGCTTAAAATTGTCTTTTTTTAAAAACTTTTTAAAAAGTTTGAGATTAAAGTATTATAAAACTAAGATCGATGCGGGCTGTAGAATATTTCCCTCTATCAGTTAAAAAAAAAAATCAAATTTGATTGATTCTACGAATCGGGATCATTATTCCCGTAAAGTATGTTTCTGAAGACAGAATGGCAGATGTAAATATTCAAGCATTTCATCAAAAATTAATGTTTATTCATAATAAAAAATATCTTCTAATGTCCCGTATTTTCGTATTTTATATCTGTGGCCAACCTATTAATTACTAATATAATATATAAACAATCTCGTTTATCCATACCCCTTGAATGTTAATAAATAATAATCAATATAATATAAATATATGCTAAAATATGTACGATGTAGGTACCTATAGGCAGGATATTTCTCCTCTTTACTTTAAATAACAAACTGAAAATTGAGGTTAACTTTTGAAATATTTTAAATCCTCGTGGTCTCGGCGGAGTTCAGTCTCCATAGCCCCACCTCCACCCCCATTGTATACGCGTGTCTGTAATCTGCATGTAATAACACATTACACCATAATTAACAATTTATTATTTTTAATAATAATAATTTCCATTGGAAAAAAATCCTACAAGTCTATGACACCGAAATAGTGAAACACTGTAGAGTGGAGATAAATGTGTGAGACTGGATGTATTTTTTATAACAATTTATATTATCTCCGCTTCTCAGTTAGCATTCATCGTTTCTGGTGTAAAAATGTATCCATCTGTGTAAATCTTAAAATCTATCAAACCTACTGTAAAACATAATAGTCGAACTGATAATTAAAATAATACCTAGGCCTAAAAGAAAATTTGTAAGATGTAAATATTCAAGTATTTCATCAACAATAAATGTTTATTCATGATAAAAAATATCTTATAATGTCCCGTATTTTCGTATTTTTTATCTGTGGCCAACCTATTAAGGACTAATATAATATATAAACAATCTCGTTTATCCATACCCCTTGAATGTTAATAATCAATATAATATAAATATATGCTAAAATATGTACGATGTAGGTACCTATAGGCAGGATATTTCTCCTCTTTACTTTAAATAATAAACTGAAAATTGAGGTTAACTTTTGAAATATTTTAAATCCTCGTGGTCTCGGCGGAGTTCAGTCTCCATAGCCCCACCTCCACCCCCATTGTATATGCGTGTCTGCATGTAATAACACATTACACAATTAAGAATTTATTATTTTTTATAATAATAATTTCCATTGGAAAAAAATCCTACAAGTCTATGACACCGAAATAGTGAAACACTGGAAAGTGGAGATAAATGTGTGAGACTGGATGTATTTTTTTATAACAGTTTATACTATTATCTTAACCTTAGAAAGATTCTAGGTAACTTCTAAGAACATTTTCCCTGAAATGTCCCAACAGAATATGTCATAAATTTAACCGATAAAAATTAATATGATTAATATAACCTACGGACTTTCATAATAGTTGTATAGTATTTCCGTATGTAAATCCGTTAATAAAATATTCATACTTTTGTAGACACTAGACAAATGGAATTGAAGATAAATTGCATTTCGCATTGATCATTATTCATTTTTATTTTTCATGGATGTCTCACATAACCTTTTTTGGAATTCGGAAAACTTATACTACTCAGTACTAAGTTTGTAGTTACAAGTTTACAACATTGTGTAGGACCACGAATATAATATTATTCCAATAATTATTCTATTTCTCTAGTGTTTGCATTGACGCGGTTAAATGATGGTAAGTGGTAACTGGTATAACGTATACCATTGAGTGGCATGAGTAGGATTGAATTATTCTACTTCTCATCGTGTATATTCTCAGCCAACTCAGGTACATGAAATATATTATGATAATTGGTAACATTGTTGTTTACAGCTTACTAAAAGCTGGATTCAGTCGATCACAGCGCAGAATTTTTTTTCCTGAAATCGCGGTTAGGTGCAGTGTTGCCTTCGTGTGTAGAGGACAAATTATGTTATCTGTTGTAATCAGTTATCATTTACCAAGATCAAAAAATCGAAATAAAGAATCATTATGGAAATAATTAGTGTATACGACATAAAACAATCTGTAGAGTATAGTGCAATTAATATTTAAATAATATTACGGTAGCACAACAGACGGCATTAAAATTCAAAATACGCGTAATAAATGTTTGGGTGTTATCAACCGTAAACAACAGCACTGCAGTACAACACTGGCGCCGTGGAGGTAAACAGTACCGTGGTACCGGTGCTGACCGCCGTTGCGCTGTGCACGACTGTGACGTATTACGGCGGCCGTTTGGCTGTTTTCATTTGAAATTTGACGTCCGAATCGGCGGGTCGTTGTCACTGGCATACCGCAGGTCGGAATGTGTACGTTTGTTTAGTTGTTTGACTTCTGTTGCATACCGTCTTGTGCGTAAGAAATTTGTACTCGACGATTATTACTCGCGGTAACCGACGTGAATCGTTTGCGTTTATTTTATTTCGTTTTAAACGAACAGTGTGTTACTGTCTTGCATCGTTATTTCGACGCGTACCACCGCCGCCGTTCTCTCAGTGTCGTCGTCATACCGCATCCGGCGTCCGTTGACTAGTGTTGCTGTGTTGTGCATTATTAGCGCGACGCGTACCGCTGTTCTCGTATCATCGTCAATCGACTACCGGTGGATCGGTTTTTAATCATGCACAACCAAAGGGCATCGTCGAGTTCGACATTTCAACGGCAACAGATGGCAGAACTGCCGGCCGAAACACTACTGTTGAATGACATAATTGAAGAGAAGAGTTTAATCTTGCGCGATTTGATGGATCAATTTTTGCAAGTACATTCTTTCAGTAGATTTGAATCAGAATTCAATTTATTTGCAAAGCGCATCAAACACATCGCAAGAGATGGACAGCGCAATGGCAACATACGTCAGCCAAAGCAGATGCCCATGTATAACGGCGCACAACCGTCGTATAATGCCGCACAACCATCTAGTAGACCAACGGAAAGTGGCGGGTCACAGGAAACCAATCAGCAACGTGCCGAACCAGCAAATGTATTCAAACGACCATCGGCTGCTTTGTATAAACCTAGAACAACATTGACTCATAACATCCAATCGGACAATATTCCTACAACAAATAACTCATGTGACACAATCGTTGAAGAAAGCTTTATCAATAATCACACCGCTCAAAAATCAGAATTTACTGCGCCAATACCACGCTTTGAGTCACCACAAGTCGATAATGCATCACCTACCACTTTCAATAATGGTAATGATGACAACGCCATGGAATCTGTTGAGCCCATGGAATGTGTTGAACCGATGGAATCTGATGAACCCATGGAATCCGTTGAATCCATGGAATCTGTTGAGGTACCAAATAATAGTGTCAATAGCAGCGCATCTCAACTAAGTCAAGATCAGTTAAATTGGCCCGAAAAGAGTAAAGTCAAGAACTTAACCAAGTGGTCAATAAATATAAAGCAAATTAAATCAAACAAGGGCAATTCAAAACCAGTCATCACATTATCAGGTAATTGAACATATTTTTTTTATTGTTATTGATAGGTATTCACAGGGCCGTACTTGATGAATATCAAGGTCTCGGGGATAGAGTGATTTTATGAATAGGTAGGGTAGGTACATTGAAACAATTTGTTCTAGCCAAAGTAACTATTAAAAAATGTCTTGCATGTATTTTAGCCATTCAAAAATAATTAATTAATAAAATTAAATAATCTTAATATGGATAAATATTTAATGACCATTTATTATTTATTGTTATCACCAAGATGACACAAAACCGATCACATTATATTTATAAAAATATGAACATTTTATTTTAGACTATAGAAAAATACGAACATGTATTTCGAGATATATTTTCTCGGTAACACTCATAAAATTATGAATAAAAATTAGCTGGGGTTATTATTTACCCCGTGCAAGTGACGACGGGCTAAATTTTCGTATAGACAGTGGCAAAATTAGGGGGAAGGGAGAATTCACGTTAAAAATGTTTTTTATTTAAATTTAGTCTAATAAAAAAAAAATATATATAGGTACCTTTGCTTATTAAATAATAAATAATAATAAGAATATAGCATTTTAATTAAAATTCTTAAAATCTGTTAATTATAATTTATAACTGATACTGAAAGAAAACCAAAAAATAAAATGGAATCGTCATTAAAATATATATTATTTTGTTTGTTACACACATTTATCATTGTTCACTAAAACTGTCACTTAACCCTGGATAAGTTAATTCATTTTGACCCTGATTTTAACTTTTAACTCATTCACAGAATAAATTTATTTCAAAAAATTTAAATACCTAATACATTTTTAATTTATCTAAAAAAATGTTATTTACATCATATGTATTTCATAGTCGGGAAGAAAGTCTAATTCATAGATTTCAGCACATATTTCATTTCATGTTTTTAATTCATATTCCTATATCAAAACACAATCATTTACGAGGATGTCAGCGCACTATTTGTTTTCTCTCTGACCCACAAAACGACATTTCAAATTTACGTTCAGCAGAACCAATCCTATTTTGTTATTTTTAGTATTTGAGTTAATTCGCCTATTATCAAACTTTAAGTTAAGAACATTATCTGTGTCGTTGGCTATTTTATGATAGGATTAATGGATAATTTAATTTTTATGTAAGTTATTACAATTTAAAAAAAAGCTTATAAATTGCATAACAATTCAAATATTGTAAAAAAGTCAACACATTGATACATGTAATGATTTAATTAATATTTTTAACTAAGAGATTGATGATAGGTAAATTCACTTAAATATTAAAAGTTACAACACATGGTTAGTTCTTTGTGTAGGCCAGAGAGAGAAAACAAATGGTATATTGACATCATCTTAATATTGAAATATCACAACCCATATATTATTATAACATACCTAATTATATGTTAATATTAATCAAAATCGACTACTATTAACCAATTCATGTAGTATTGTATTAAAATTAAAAATAACTGATTAATAATAAATTACTAACTTCTAAACGCTTCTAAATATGTAACAACACCATAAATATGTTTGATGTACTTATTGTATTTTCGTTTTTGCTGTCTCTGCGACAATACAGCTTGCATTGTTTTACAGTTTCACACTTCCCCATTGCAATATATTTGTCAATTTTACCATTTAAAAAAAAAAAAAAAATGATAATCAAAATAGTGAATAGAAATTTTAATATTTTTACCCAATTTCCAAGATACATTTTTTAATTTCTATAATTTAGAGATTTTGTATCTACAATATTGAATGTATCTTTAATGTTAAACTATCTCTATCCTAAGAAATATATTTAGTTATTTTTAGGCACATTTTTATAATTTTATTTTTGTATTTTTAGGTACTTTATTAGCTGGAAATAAAATCACAGTATTGAAGAAAGTTCATAAAGCTGGAATTTTGGTAGTTCGAAAGACAAAAAATATTGTCAAAACAGATAATGGACTATATCATTTAATTGGTCCAATCATTGAAGGATCTCCACATGATTTGTACCGTGCATGTGTAGAAATAAATGGTATTCCAAAGACCTGGAGAAGTATCTTAACACATTTGTCAACAGAAGTTAAGACAAATCTCAATGAGAGTATGACTAGAAAAGGCACAGTCTATAACAAGAAAAAAGAAGGTAGTCATAATTCTTCTGAAACAAAAGCCAGTTTTGGACGGGATTTACTCAACGATAATGATTTTCGCCGACAACTGACACAATTATCAACACCTAGAATAATGAAAGCATTTGAAGTATGCCATACTCCAAGTCAACTTTTGAAGCAAAAGTTTCATCGAAAGTTTGTTAAAGCTTGCTTAATCATTGACAGTCAAAATAATTCAGGTATATATTAATCGCTTGTTTGTTATTAAAAAACATTATTTCGTTAAAAAGTTAGAAATTATTATTTATTTTTTATTTGAATAACCTATAAAGGCGATCTGCATCAATCGAATCGCACAACTGTTTATGTGCTAGTCATTATAAAAGATTTAATATTCTTTTATATTAAGTCCTTATAAAAAAGAATATTGTTATAAGGCCAGCATATTAATCAATTTCTATAATCCTACACAAAAATATATTTTTTTAATTTCAAAATAAATCATTTTATCTATTAATTTTTTTCAGTGTTAAATAAATCTGCTATAAAAATAATTAATAATTTCAAATATTTCATTTACAGATGAGATGAATAGATCATTTCAACAGCAAGGATAAAACTTAGAAATCAAAACGACAAAAATTCTGGTTATTATGGTGCCCAAACTTAAAAAAAAAAAAAAATTGGACAATTTAAAGATGTACATTAAAATAAGTTAACTTTTAAGTTGACACCAAAAGTATTGTGTCCTTATATTATATTTTGTTAGTTTATTTTTGTTTATGTTTTTTCTTAAAACTAAAACTTGTTATAATATTTGTATTCCTATTAGTTTCATATTTAATAATTAATGATTTTGTTATGTTTTAATAGTATTAATACAAATATTGTTAAATAACCAAACAATATTTAAAAACTTACCTAATATTTCAAAGTTTTTTTGTATGCGTTTGATTTATGAATCAAACTTTTTTTTATAAACCCACATTAAGGTATTGAAAAATTATCTTGACTCAACATTATAATATGTATTGAAAATGTTTTGTATATTTTAAAACTATTTTGATGATTTTTAACTCATTTTAAAATGTTTTATTTTTATTTTAGTGGTTTATACAGTTTTATGTTTCATTTTATCATATTTAATTATAAGTAACTATAGAATTAAAGCTTGTTTGTCATTGCATTATCAGCATATTTTAACTGCTGCTTTTCTCATGTTTTTTTTTATTGTATACATAATGAATAAAAAAAGATTTAAAATAAAATAACAACCTGTTAATATTATTTTTACTGTCATGAAAGTACTATGGTGTAAACACTACTAGGATAATAAACTAAAAATTATTTTTCAAAATAAAAAGTAAAGAAACAGTTAATTCATAAACTCTAGATAAACATTATTTGTTATTATTTACGATATAATAACTGGAGGTAATTTAAAATTGTTTGTTTTTTTAATGGTTTTTAACACCCTAAATATTTAGAATTAATTTAGTGGTGTTAAAATATTAAATCAAATTGTGTTGGAACAAAAAAATATGCATGATATTTTTATTTCTTTTAACAAATTAAACAAAGAAATAATAGGGCTTTCATTTTAATCAGATATTGAATGAAAAAGTTATACTTACATAATATGAATACTTATTGAAACGTTAATTATTATTAATACATTTTAAGATTTTTATTTGTTTGGTATTTAATTACTTACATTTGATCGTTAATTTAATTTATTTCGCACAAATAATGTAATGTAATAGGTATGCACCCAGTGTTGGTTTGGTCAAGACCAAACCTGCAATGGCAGAAGGGGCCTCGGGCCGTGTTTGTGTCGGTTGGCTTTACTGGCCCCAAGATTTATACAATGTTGTCATGTGTAACTACTAAGTTACAGTTAGTTATAAAAGATAATGAATATAAGGTCTCTTTAAAAAATCTTAAGGGGCTTTTGGTGTACCAGGCCAACACTAAATGTGATCTCTATACCAGTGTTTCAAGAGGATTAGAGGTGTCGCAATACTAGATGGTGATAATATTTCTCAAAGAGGCCAACACAAAATAATCAAACAGATAAACGCCCAAACAAGCCAAATAAAAATGTTACATAAAAATAAATACCTTTATGCATTTTTAACACTGCTTTAAGAATAACTATGGTTTAATAATAGAGAGACCTTTTTTGTAATATAGTTACTAAAATACCAAATACAAAAAAAAAATTTTTAATAGGAACTACATAAAAAAAAAGTAGTCAATTGGTGACTGTCAGTGGTATCACTGAAATGGATGTGTTAATTTAAATTCAATGATATAAAATCATTGTACAGGTATGAAAGCGTATACTGTCTGTCTGTCAGTCTATATTACTAAATATATTATTACCTACTATTATATGATGAATTTTGTCGAAATTTAAAACTTTAATTGCTTATAAACAAAAATCGTTACTATTTATCTAATTATTTTTGATTTTTCAACTGCTATTACAACAACTTATGAGGAACCAACCTTGTATTAAATTTTAAAGTGTTTTGAAAGGAAGAAAACATTTTTAAACATTAAACATTTTTATTAACTATAGTGAAAAAAAACTATAAAAATCGAAATTTACTTATGTATATAAATTGTTTAAAAAGAGTTGAAAGTATTTTTAAAATTGTATTGTGCATAGAAAATGGTATCTTAAGGGGCAACATTTAGGCAATTTCTAATCTTGTCATTGCCGACCGGGATCTATGTGTTAGTTGTAAATGATTTAATGTGTGAGTGAAATTAAATGCGGGTATCCTCACTCGTACGCGCATGCACATGTCAATAACTCGATAACCATATCAATTTCACTACACGAATTTTACAAAAACATTCATTTGTTTTGACAAAATTAAAATTAGTTATCGTTGTCTGATTTTGATACTGAAAAAATATTTGAATTCAGCAGAAAAATGTCTATAGATCGTACGAAACATTTTCTATTTTTAATATTAATTTTAATTTTAATTATGATTCGAAAAAGTTGATATTTTCAAGTTTTCAATTACAGTTGACAATAATATAAAATTTAATTTTTACAAAGTGCTTCGTAGGATCTATAGACAATTTGCTGGTGAGTTCAAATTTTTTTTCAGAATCAAAATCGGAGAACGTTAACTAACTTTAATTTTGTCAATACTTTAGGTCTTTTCAGCTAAAATTGAAGGCAGTAGCGAGGACCCTTAAAGATTTGGTGAAAATTCCATGTGTCTAAGGTTATTTTTTTCGAGTTACACCAGAAAACAAAATCTATTGATCGACCATATTAAAAGAATACTAAAAAAAAATGTTCGTAAAAAACCGGATGTGTGTTAAAAACTCAATTTTTTCTTAACTTTTTTTGGCTTTTGAAAACTTCTGTGAATTTTTACTTCTGACAAACTCGATGTACAAATGTCTAGATTCACTTTCTCATCGGAAAAGATACTGATGAACAATATCGAAGCATTTTTACTGCCACCCAAAGGTGATGACAGCTGACATGAAATAAAAAGTAATGTCAATACTTTCATCGTTTCGCTCAGAATCGGAGACGTGTACCGCGCTAGACACAAGACTGAAGACACGGCCACACTGCCACAGTCTTTGAGTCTTATGATACGGACGACCGCGGATCGACGACGGTAAAATGTTTACAATAATTATTAATTACGTCGCAGACGAACGCCGTACAATAATAATTGTTTAATCCATTCGTACGATCATTTCCCGCCAATAATTTAGTGTGTGGACGGGTTGTTTTCCCTATAGTTGTTTACTCGGTATTAAATAATGCGATTAACTTGTTTTTTTTTTGTCGAACTCTGAGTGTAGATTTAAAAATAAATATAGACTAAGACCCGATATCAGTTACTTGGGAGTTGCTGGCAAATACGACAATGGACAATACGAAACCAAAAGTCGTCCGAGATATTTATAATAATATTATCTTTCTGTAATCTGTATTGTTATAAATAAAAATATGACTGTATGGATATTGGATAGTTGGAATATAGGACTAATTTAAAATAGTATAATAATCGTTTTGTATTGATAATATTATTTTTCCGTACACACATACGATATGTCGATATACCATATACGCGATGTCTATAACTTTCAATACAATTTAAATTATAATTAAATATATAAATAAAATATCGTCTATCGATGTCTCGGTAAAACACGGTGCTCGTCTTTTAAACATATTGTCCGTTTTAATTTTATACACGGCAACCGACCTCAACGTTACACTGTTTAAAAATACACGACGTCTCTAATATTATGTAAAAAAACAGACCGTGTTACTGGGTTAGACACGGCAGTCGACTTTAACTTAAAAACTGTCGTCTCCAATGTGTTAAAATAACCGTAGATAAGATGAAATTTTCACCAAATGTTTATATTTTCATTTTCCGTACACCATAGCATTTTCAAAATATTTTGACTCTTTCTGAGTTATTTATATTAGGCATAGACTATGACATTTTCGATTATTATAATTTTTTTTAAATTCTCGATTATGAATTTTTTGCACTGTCAAAAAACTTGAAAATGTAATACGCAATGTTCCTCATAAGAAGTTAAAGATTTCTCATCGAACGATTCTCTTATTTTGTTGTAATTCAAAAACGAATATTCGTAAATAATTCAAAATTGTCGCCAAATGTTTATTTTATCATTTTCTATTTCCAATAACATTTTAAAATATTAAAAAAAATTAAAAAATATTTTGACTCGTTTTAAACTATTTATTATACATATACATTTTCAATTTTGAAATTTTTTTTGTTTTTTACTACAAATGTTGACTACATTTTTTTTGTTCATTCAAAAAAACTTGATTATTTAATATAAGTTTCCTCATAAGTTTTTATAATAGCAGTTAAAAAAAAAGATTCATAGGCACGATTATTTTCGATGAAAACCTAAAATTCAAATGTTAACAAAATTCATCAAAATATCGAACTTTATAGTTAAAAATGTTCAGTTTGTATAGTTGAAGGAATTGGCATTTTTTTTTTTAAAGCTAAAGGTTTATTGTGTGTACATTCCGTGCGGAAGAACGTGCCCGGGCGGCGGACCATAACAGGTTTGTAGCCTGCTGGTCGGCTCTGATTGGCTGAAAAATTAACGGTCGCACCTGTATACAACGCCGCGGCATGAACATGTACATGAAGTTGGCCCCCCGACTTTGACATAGAGACTCCAAACTAGTGCCAATATTTAGCAACCTTTTAGCAACTTTAGGCAACCGACATTAAAAAAATTGCAACCTATAACTTCGTACTCAAAATAAGCAAATTAAAATTGGGGGGCCGACTTCACGCAGCCCCCGACTTTGTCCTATCGACTTCGGACTTGTGCCAATATTTAACAACCTTTTTGCAACTTTAGGCAACCTGCTTGAAAAAATTTACGACCTCTTTTTTTTCAAGTTATACCAAAAATACGCTCGGGGGGCTTTTTATTTGATAAAAAAATCTATATTCTGATTTTTTATTTACATTTAGATTCGTTTTAGTCAATCAATAGTTTCATTAAATTTAGTTGTTTTTTTTTTGGAGGGGAAGGAAGGTCGTACAAAATATTTGCATAGTTTATTTATAGATTTGTCTTTTAGGGGGGGGCGGGGGGTTAGCCAAACGTACGTCCTCTGAACGTGTTTATTGGTATAACTTGTAAAAAAAGAAGTTGCAAATTTTTTCAAGCAGGTTGCCTAAAGTTGCAAAAAGGTTGCTAAATATTGGCACAAGTCCGAAGTCGGTAGGACAAAGTCGGGGGGCTAGCCCCCCGAGCGTATTTTTGGTATAACTTGAAATAAAAGAGGTTGCAAATTTTTTCAAGCAGGTTGCCTAAAGTTGCAAAAAGGTTGCTAAATATTGGCACAAGTCCGAAGTCGGTAGGACAAAGTCGGGGGGCTAGCCCCCCGAGCGTATTTTTGGTATAACTTGTAAAAAAAGAAGTTGCAAATTTTTTCAAGCAGGTTGCCTAAAGTTGCAAAAAGGTTGCTAAATATTGGCACAAGTCCGAAGTCGATAGGACAAAGTCGGGGGGCTGCGCGAAGTTGGCCCCCCAATTTTAATTTGCTTATTTTGAGTACGAAGTTATAGGTTGCAAATTTTTTAATGTTGGTTGCCTAAAGTTGCTAAAAGGTTGCTAAATATTGGCACTAGTTTGGAGTCTCTATGTCAAAGTCGGGGGGCCAACTTTATGGACATCGTCTCAAATAAACACATAAGACAGTGAATACACCGTGTTGTAGTGATTCAGCTGCTCATCGGGAAACACGTGCTCTACAGTAATACTATGTAGGTAGTTTATTTTGTTATTTTACATAAAAATACTATTTGTTTATTTGAAGTATATAATATATAATTATATATGTATTCCAACAAAAACATTTAATTACTTAAGTTTATATGGGGGGTTTTTTTTATATAGATTGTAAATATACGCTTTTTTCTAAATAAATAAAAAAAAGTTTATATGGTCGATAACAAAAAAACGGTTGTGCTTTATACTCTTACGCGCCATTACTTGAGCGCCGTGTATAATAGAACAATAAATAATTAATAGTTGATTAATATCACACCTTTGTATGCAATATAGGCGGCACCCAATTTTGACAAGATGGGGAGGGGAACCAGTCGCTGCCTGCTCGACAAGGTAATCGGAGGTATGTTACTATGTTCTTATTCCGGCAGGAGTATAGTTAATACTACTTAATAGTCTAACCAAAAAATCAAAAAATATATTATTATGGTTGTTTTTTTATATAGAAATTTTAAATTCAAATTTAAATATCAAGATCTCGAAAATTTGCAAATTATTTTATAGCTAAGGATTGCAAATTTAAAACAAGGTTTCTCATATAAGTAGTTTTATATTGCAACCAAAAAATCTAAAAAGTATATTTACTATACATGGTTGAATATTATAGACATTTTAAGCTAACATTTGGACAAAAGTAGATATTTAAATGAAGAAAATAATGTTAGTTATTTCGTTGTACTTTAAAAATATTTTTTGGGGTGCTTGATATTTTTAAAGTATATTATTATATTTTATACACTCGATGGCATTTTCATATGTAATGTTTTCGACTTTTCGTCAACAACTAAATCAACCTACTGTTTTATAAATAGTAAAATTAATTAATTCAATAGCAATAATATATCATAAAATATATTTAATTATGTAGACCATCTTCGCTCAGAATCGTTTTACGTATACAATGGTTGAATGGTTTAAAATATAAACAAATGCGCGCCTAGATGTGTAAATAACACAAAGCGACGAAACGGTGTAAATTCACTCACATTACTGATGGTAAAGAGCTCAAGAAGGTAGTTCCAAAAAACAGAAATCAAACGAATGAACCCAACTTACTAACTGGACGTTACAAACCTTTCCAAACCTTAAATAATATTATGATAATTCAATAAAATATTTTTGAATATTATTTTATTTAGATGTACATATATGGCCAGTAGTGCTCTACGTGGTCCAGTTTGGTCCGGTCCTAACATATAAAAATTGCCGGCTCGTCAGTGTAGTCCGGTTCAATACTATTTAGAAGTAATTCAGTCTAGTTCCGGTTCAAATATATTATTTTTGGTTTGGTTTAGTCTGGACCTATCCGGTCAAGGCAACGATGCTTATTGCTTATGATCTATTAAAATTATTGTTTTTGGAATCAAAATCAGTATGATCCAAGTTTATTCTAAGAAAAATTAAGAATTAATGAATTATAATTATTATAGTTATAAACTTATAACTATAATAGACAATAACAAATAGCGGTAATAGTTTTGATTATAAGGCAAAAGGATGAACAAGTATTCATCTTAATTGTCTTTCTCAAAATTAAATTGAGGCTGTTTAAATACAATAATACATTTTATTACAATTATCTTTCTTTGAAAATATATGATGTTCATTTGATTCTTTGATAAATTAACTACTACAGCATTACTTACTAAAAAATTGCATTCGACATTGTACCTAGGTATATTATTATTATTATTATTAATTAATAGTAATGTTACAAAATAATTTGTTTAAACATTTTGTAAGTTTTTTCATGGACTGTATGTCTGTATGGACTTAAGGTGATAAGACAGAAACAGAATTTATAATTGTGTTTGTGTACCTACCGGGTAACAGTTTACTATTGAATAATAATAATAATAATATTAATGGTGGTTTTGTTTATGGTGGTACGATTTTTGCTGGGCAGCTGGGGGGCTAATAAAACTGACATACAACAATAATAAATAATAATAAATACATATTATATGACATTACAATTACAGTATGGTAGATACAGCCATATCTACTAGTGATGGTGGTGTTCATAGGTGCAACTAGACTTAAATTGTTGTTAATCAGCTAATAAATAAGTGCTTTATTCTTAAATCCAGTTTTTCCTTTGTACTTTTGCACTTGAGTATTGAGTAAAGAATTTAAATTAAACAGTGAAAATTAAATTTACTAATAACTCACTTATTGTGCTAGATTTTTGTTTAATAAATGGGATAACTGTACCTTTGATTAAACAAATTTGTTTGCTTTCATTTAGCTGACTAAAAGATACAATAATATATTAAATTAAATTGTGATTGTGCTTACATTTTGATCTTATTTGCTGTTTACTTAGTATGTACATTTTCTTTCAATTTAGTTGATGCCTGGTAACACATATGACAATGGCATACAATTGAAGTATGACCTAAAGCTTGGATTCATATTCTATAATGTAACATTGTTGAATTCGGGAGTATATGATTGTCATTCTAAATACTATGGCAAAGATTATAAAATTGATGTTACCCTAGTTATAATTAAAGGTAACTGAATAAACTAAAGTCTGTATTTAATATTTTTTTATATTCTGTTATTTTGATTTTAGTTATTTCTTTCAGGAATACCAGTTGTTGTAAAAACCAACATTTTTAAAATCAAAATAATAATACAACCATGCTTTTATAAACTACAAAATTAATTGTAAATAATATAATTGCAGATGTACGAATTCCAGTTATACGAGAACCGTCTAGTTCGAGTAGTTTGAATGTAATAATAATTGGTGATCCAGTACAATGGGAGTGTTATATTATTGAAAGAGACATGCCACCACATACCATTACGTGGTTTAAAGTGAGTAATGTCGTTTATTAAAAATAGTAAAAACAATCTAATGTAGGTAATACTTTTATTTTTTGAATGGTCAGATTGTCAGAATGGGTGTTGGCCCCAAACGAGGTTATTGTCACTATTGTATTTTCTTATAAATGTGGTAACGCTGCGATCCGCTGCTGCTGCAGCACCGGTCGGCAGTGATGCGTAAGCTGTTTGCAACCAGCCAGCAGCTGCTGCGGTCACGATTTAAGATAATATCTTTTTTTTTCATAGAAAATATCCACGAATAGGGTCGTAATTACGGATACTACTTATTTTTATAAGTAGTATGTCTTAAACAACTCAGAAGTCATAATTTCTTTTCAAAAAGACAAAAACTGAATCTTGTAATAATTACGGTATCTTTCATTCTACCAGTGATGTTATTTTTGGAAATGTAAATTTAAAAATAGAATAATATTATGAATTGCAATGCTTATTTTATTCGTACTGAAAAGTTAGAAAAAAGTAAAAAACGAGTTAAGACCTCCTTTGTCTTAGTCGATATATCGTGGCTGCAGTGCGGCCTTCATTATCATGTAGTATCAGTATTTTTTCTTATCCGTCTTGCGATGAACCGTTTTTGTAAAATTCAAACTTTTCTTATCGTGAATATTCTTCTTATTGTCTCGAACTTTTCATTAAATGTATGTACTTTTTCGTCGTATTCGTTATGTCATTCGTATTTAATCTTTCTTCTTTTGGCACCTCTCGAGCCGTTCTGTTCCAGTCAGTGGTTTGTCCAGGCCTTTGTTAGTGCTAAAAGTCAAACAGCATGATGTTCAACGGGCCTACATATTTGTCGTATATTCATTCATCGTCACCCTCGTACCCATGTGTTTCATTTGCTGTGATTTGCTTCTGTAAGTATCGTTCATAGTCACTACATTGTCCATATCGTAATATTATTTTCCCACTTCAGGGCTGAAATCGACATATTATAAGCACGCGATTATATTGTGGTGAATTACATGTTGTTTGTGAATTATTCGTCTGAGTTAGTGGCCCATTAGTCGTACGTTCTCAGGAATGTCACATTTTATTATTATATTGTATTTTTTATTGTAAAAATTTGTGCATCTCGAGACGGTAGCGTTTTGGTTTGAAGCCGCTAACGGACACCAGCTCCAGGTAATCGGCTGACGAGCCGCATCATTTTTATATTATTATTTTAAGCCGGCAGGCTATGTATTTTATTATTATATTATTGTTATGAGTGCATGTAAAGTACAACTAATGTAATATAAACAAAACAATTTATATTTATTACATTAATTTTTTTATATATAAATGTACAATTAACATAGGAGCATATTTAATTCCATACCTATTGGAATAAAACGTTGTATGCACGTACATTCTGGTGACCTCGACGTGATCTGTTTCTTAAATCATTTGTAATGTTTTCTATTATTAATATTTATTATAACACAAACAATATTATTCTCATTAGGTTCATGTATTAATGTTTGGTATCTTACATTACACTTGGTTTTACAGATAGTTGCCAAGGCCTAATAATTATTTTTTTGATACTTAATATTTATTTTTTTATTGATTTGTACTCTTGTTGAAGTTCTAACCTTTCTTATTATAATCAATCACTATAGCTCTTCAACATGTCCACTCCTACTGCACAATTGAAATAACTACTCAAGGAAAAATTATCAATCAAATCCTCAGTTAAGGCCAATAGCAACTATGTCAAAAGACTCAATAAAAGTATCCAATCTATCTGTCAACTTTAAACTCCAGTTGCTTACTTAAACCAACTCATTATTGATTTCAACAGTACCCAACAAAGCATCCAAAATCTTGATGTAGGAGATAAAGAAGAAGCTGAGCGATTGGAGTTTGAGGACAACAATTTCACACTACTGCGTGATATGAAAGACCTCATTTCAGAGGCCAATGACCCTCATGTAAAAAAAATTCACATACCTCAAATGCTCAAATTCAACCTGCAACTTTCAATGGCAATCTTGAAGATTGACCATCATTTTTCGACATATTTAACGCATTATGTCACAACAACGCACAGCTTAATAATGTATAACTTCTTCAATATTTGAAATCTAGCCTATCTGGTTCTGCAGTTGACATAGTAAAAAATGTTGCCATTACGTCAGAAAACTATAGTATTGCTTATGAAGATAACATTATATTTTTTACTTGTCCTGCTGTCCTGCTGTTTTTTCATATACATGTATAACGCTCAGTGCCGGATTTAGAACAGGTCCTGCCCTAGGCCCTTTTAAATATGCCGTCCCTACCCCACTATACCCCACCTAAAATGTAGTATTTTTTACTAATAAATTTAATATTTTATATAATATACTAGCGGACCCGACAGACGTTGTCCTGCATGATATTCAAACGATTAGGATATATAACAAAGTATGAAATGAAAGACAAATAATATAATAAATGTTTGTTTAATTTTATCTTAATGCGAGTTGATGAACAATATTTTTAGTCAATTCCTGAGGAGTATAAATGAATAAACTTGACGGTTTTCCAACGCGAGAACACGCCACATGTAATTGGCCATGTGAAAAGACCGGATTTTCTAGATCCAACCCACAAATCGACATTGTTTGACCTTGTGACTTACTAATAGTCATGACAAATGCCAAGCGAATTGGGAATTGCAGTCGTCTGAATGGAATGGGTGAGTCTGAAGTGGTCATTGGGATTCGTGGCAGGAGAACAACTTCACCTTCAAATTTGTCGTTAAAAATTGTGGCTTCGAGAACATTGCCCATAAATTTTTTTATGACTAATTTTGTACCGTTGCATAGCTTAGTTGCATTTAAATTCCGAAGCAAAATGATAGGTGAGCCAATTTTTAATCGCAAGTTATGTGGTGGCAGCATTCCTGATAAATCCAGCGAATTCAAAAATTCAACAGGATAGTTGACTACTTCATCAGGATCGGTAACAGTGTCGATCGATTTGAACAATACCTCATTGCCAGGCAATGGCTGTTGTATTTTGAAGTTAATAGAGTCAACATCGATATTTTTGGCGGCTAAAGTAACTCGTTCCCGAAGCCACGTATGATTAATGTAATTTGCTTGTAAATCTGGAAATATGCTTGCAATCAAAGCATCTTTCGTAGTTACCATGGTGCAGAAATTATCTGGCAAATTAATGCATTGTGTGTCTCCATGCAATGGTATTGTTCCGTTTCCAATGTTGAGCAATTGCTCGGAAAATGATGGTGCCAATGGATCGTTTTGCAGTTGAACACGTATATTTGTGTTGAGACGTAATGTACTGACATTTCGGCATAGATAATATTGGGTTATACATGTGTTAATTTCATCCGCATATGTAGCGCGTGGAATGACCGGCAATGTCTGTCTAAAATCACCAGACAGCAGCAGTAAAGCACCACCGAAAAGCCGGGTGTTATTATTTAGATCTTTCATCATTCTATCGAGAGCTTCAAGTGAATGCTTGTGGGCCATAGTGCATTCATCCCAGATAATAATTTTGCATTTTTGCAAAACTTTAGCCATACCGGAATGTTTTTTTATGTTGCAAACTGCATCTGGATTTGTGTAAAGGTTCAACGGCAACTTGAGTGCTGAATGTGCAGTCCGTCCGCCATCAAGCAAAGTGGCTGCAATACCTGATGAAGCAATATTGCTACCGCGATATGATTTTGTGATCGAATGCGCGCAATTTTTAGTGAAATGAGAAACGTTTTTCCAGTGCCACCTGGTGAGTCCAAAAAAAAGAATCCACCTTGTTCTGCTGCAATTGACAAATTAATTCGATCATATACATTCTTTTGTTCATTCAGTGAGTAGTTGCTCATTATTTTTAACGAAAGTAGTTAAAGAAACTGTATCGAACTGTTGTTCGCGCTGAATCTCGCTGTTAATGATGTCTGTTGCTGGGCGGTTAGGTGAGAGCATACCAAAATGAATGAGTGGCATATTCGTAATCAGAATGCAAATATCTTCAATCTTTATTAGCGCCTCGTTATATATTTCCAGCGTAAAATTGATATTGGGATCGTGATCAGCGATCCGAATGCGATGCAGGATGTCGTCGCTCATGGAATCTTTATATTTGTCCCAGAGGACAGACGCTTGAGATGGAAAACATGTCGTCAATAATATGGTGAATAATTGGCGAATTTGATGAGGAGAGGCACTCAATGCTGCATCTGCAAGTGTAATATCCCAATGGTTGTCATCTTCCAGCAAATGTAATTCGTGACACGCATCGTGGTATGCGTGATCAAGTGCACTTCGTTGCCCATTAAAAAAATTAATAATGGTGTTACGTTGAGGGCAAAATACATACCAATCCCTAATTCAACCCCTTACAGCCTTTTTTAGGATTAAAAAGTAGCCTATATCCTTCCCAGTGTCTAAACTATCTATGTACCAAATTTCATTTAAATCGGTTCAGTAGTTTCGGAACCTATTCAATATAAACAAACAATCAAATCTTTCTTCTTTATAATTTTAAGTATAGTATAGTATTTTAAGTATTTTATAGCTCAAGATCCACCGAACCGATTTCGATAAAAATTTCAGGGCATATTAAGATTGATATGTAGATGGTTTCTGTGAAGTTTGTACGCTGTGCGATATGTGGTTCCGGAGTTATGGCCTCCGGCGATTTTACGATGGAAAGGATGGAATGATTTGTTTATAAATGGTTGCTATTGGTAACCATGGTTGCTATGTACTGTTTATTTATAGGGTTGTCAATGGTTACAAATAAACAGTACATAGCAACCATGGTTACCAATAGCAACCGTTTACAAACAAATCCTTCCATCCTTTCCATCGTAAAATCGCCGAAGGCCATAACTCCGGAACCACATATCGCATATGACCCATAGTCAATATAAACCATCCAGGGCGTCACCCAAAGCCATACAAAAAATTTCATTCAAATCGGTCCAGCCGTTTAGGAGGAATTCAGTGACATACACACGTACATTAGAATTATATATATAAGATATTAAATATTATATAATATCAATTAACGCAGTTACATAAATGCATAAAATATTTATATGATTTTTTTTTCATTTCATACAAAATTTGCCGCCCAAGGCCCGGGCCTCACGAGCCTATACGCAAATCCGGTCCTGGTAACGCTGCGATCTACTGCTGCAGCAAGGTGGCACTCGGCAGTGATGCGTAGCTGTTTGCTATCAGCTTATAAAGTTGTTTGATTCTTAATTAAATAATACAAATTAAAAAAAAAAATTATAGCTAGATTATTATTATAAATCTAATTGTTTTGTTTAACTTTATACTCATGGACCTTATACTCTAAGTATAAAAGTACTATGTTTATACTTGTTACATATAAACCAACAGTTCAACGTCAATAAATATTTATGTTAAAAAAAAAATAAACATTAATATACATAATTTTTTTTTTCATTTTTTCAAAGAAAGTTGAAAATGTTTAAGCTTACATCTCTAGTTATCATTCATGTCTGGATTACATTTTAATTAAAACATCAGATTTTTAATAATGCTAGTGTAAATAGTGTAATCCAAACTCAAATAACAGACTATTTCTCTCTCTTCAATGCAATACCAATATTACATTTTGATAAAAATGATAATACAATTATTATAAACAAAACAATAACTCAATAACCTTTTGCAAACATTTTTAAAGACTGAAAATTGGTCCTTTTTGTATGATTAATCAAATATAAATGAAATACTAGATTTGTTTTATTTGAAAGAATATTTTGTTTTTGAAAAAGCTAGTTGTATAAAAAAATGTTAAGTTCAAGAAGTATAAGAATTTAAGGTTGGGTTACAAAAGATTGTTTATCTCTGTACCCAGGAAAAATAAACTATCAAATATAAAATTAAAAAAACATCCCAATAACACTAACTTACAAAATTCTTATATGTAATTTAAAAATTAATTTACCGCACTTATAAAAGTAGCAAAAATAAGTTAAAAAACCAATTTACTTAATCAAAATTTGACCCTAAACTTATAATTAATAAACTAACAAAATCTAAAACTTGAGACAGAAATGAGAATTATAAAATAGAATGGTTATATAGTAATGATCAAAAATGTAATTCTCAAGACAGTAGCCATTCAAAGCTGCAAATATCTGAAATAACTATTTTATTGGTGTTGGTAAAGAATACGATAAAATAAATCCTACTTAATTTATTGATATAGTGATCTTTTTGTGTAATGACATTTTCATAACACAAATAGAAAAAAAATGATGTACTAATATTATGAATAATGTAAAAAGTAGGACTGCTGTAGGTTTTAGTAAAAATCTTAAAATTAATATCAAATTATATTATTAATCCTTTGCATATATTTTTTGTTTTTCCAGCCAGAGTATTGTGCCAGGCATAAGGATAAAAAATAAAGTCTAAATTGGTTTAAAACTTATTTCAAAAAATTAACAGATGCTATCTATAAACAATGTAAAAATGTAATGAAAAAAAAAATAATGGAGTACCTCAAGGTAGTATTGATTTTTCGCCATTATATATTATTAGGTAGGTATTATAAAGAGTTATTCATCAACAAGAGTCGTGCTCAAAGCTGTTATTACTATTAGACGCATCCAGCTTATTAACCAAGTCACTACTCTTGCTGGTAAATCTTCCTTAGGATTTGTATTGTCGGATTTGGCGGTGAACTATTGGTCCATTTTGTACACACTTGCGACCGTAGTTGCCACCTGCGTAAGTCCGACACATTACGTTGTGTGAGAGGCCGTCTAGGACTTCTAGATTTTGGAGTCACTGCCAGATTGCCATCTACTGAACACACATGCTATATAATATTCATAGTAATTAAGTTAGTCATTAAGTTGCGCTAATTCATTTTTTGTACTCTTTGGTCATTGCACCAGACGTGATCGACCACAGTGTTCCCGTAAATAGGTAATCTGTTTCCCTGGCTTATAATTTATTACGGCAGTACTGGTTTGCGTACAAATACCAAAAAGACAAATTGTTTGCTCACAAAACTACTACTCGTTTGGGAACAGTTAAGCCTTAAACCATACACATGGTTTGCGCAAAGTTACCTTTTAGACTTTAATTACCTTGCATATCAATACTTGTTTATTAATAATTGTAATTGTTAATACTTGTTTAAATGTAGAATGTATTCATAGGTATGGTTAATTGTTTATATTTAATACTTGTTTAAGTTAAAAATGCATGTTAATAACTGTTAATTTTAATATGAAAATTTGGTCATGAGAATTACGTGTCTATTATTTTCCGTTATAACAGTTTCACATTTGCATTTTATGTACGCACACTATAAGTTCTCGAGATGTACTGTTGGTAGAGAATTTATTATTTAATAATATTTCCGTACTCTTTACCGATAATTATCAGTGCCCATCTGTCTACCGAGATAAAATATATAATTATAATTGTAGTGTGCGCTATCCAGTTATACATTTGATATCACTGTGTGCCCAAACGAGTTCCGATTTTTCAGGTAAAAATAATAGATTGTGCGCAAACAAGTTGCAGCCATTTATTATTCCTTTGCGTACACCATGGCGGCCTATCCATGCTAAGCATGCATGTCTGTCTGATTACCTACCCAGCAGTTACTAGGCGCTAATTTTAGTCATCAGACAGTCTAATAATATTGTTCTCTGACACCACCAAGTGGTCCATCGGGTATTTCTCCTTTTCGTGCACATTCAACTTGTGTTATTTCATAATATGTTTTGCATAAATGGGCTGAAAAATTATTGTATTTGAATGGAAAACACACTTAATTAGCTGAAGATCTGGTACTATCTATTTCCTTTAATGTAAACAATGATTTGCTCTTACCACAAAGATTACTTTTGAGCACAACATAATCAATTGTGTGTTGTTACATAGCTTTAATAGATTACCATCAATTTTATTTTGGCCTTTGACCGCGTCTGGCATGCTGGTCTTTTATATAAGCTTAAGATTCTTCTTCCTAGTCACTACTATTTAATTCTTAAATCCTATTTAGAAGACCGGCTCTTCTCAGTGCGAGTAGGTTCCACCTTTTCTGTTCCTACTTTAATAAATGCAGGCGTACCTCAAGGCGCAGTCACAGCTCCCCTCCTATTTAACATATATATATCTGATCAACCTTCTTCCCTCCATACTCTTGTTGGTGACTTTGCTGACGACAAAGCTATTCTAGCCTCTAGTTCTGACCCCAATCTAGCCTCCAGCTATGTTCAGGACCACCTCCACCTTCTCCAAGCCTGGTACAAGGAATGGGGAGTCAAAATGAACGAATCCAAATCGATTCACTGTACATTTACGCTTCGGCAGGGAGTATGCCAGGCTCTCCTCCTTAACAACCAACCCCTTCCTACTGCCCAATGTGTAGGCTACCTCGGAGTCAATATTGACCGTCGACTTACCTGGGCAGCTCACATCAGAAATAAAACCCGAACACTTAACAATCGTTTTCGCCTTCTTCGGCCGTTCCTTACTTCTAAAAATCTAAAAATACCTACTAAATTGTTGCTATATAAACTACTGCTCAGACCCATCTGGTCCTACGGATTACAGATGTGGGGCTCAGCTAAAGCATCAAACACAAACCGTATACAAAGGTTCCAATCCAAAGTTCTTCGCGTCATCTCTAAAGCCCCCTTTTATGTCTCCAATAATACCCTTCACTCTGACTTCAATATACCCACCGTCACTGAATTAGCCAAGCTCCACTATAAGCGATTCAATAACAAGCTAACACATCATTCAAATCCACTTATCGTCCAACTATCATCTGAAACTATTCCAGGAAATCCTCACAAAAGATTAAAAAGGCATTGGTGTCATGACCTGCTTATATACTATAATATATAAAAAAAAAAAAAAAAAAATGTATTACTACAGCTGTAATCATTATTACTTATTATAACTTATATAACTTAGTTATAACCTTTATAACTATTATGTACTTATTGTAAATATCATTATTATTATTATTATTACTATTGTTAAGATTAAAACCATAAATTTATATCCAAGATGAAGTACCTCCGATGGGAGGCCTCTTCCCTCAGTCTCTTCTGTCTGATTTATTTATTTACTTATTTATTTATTTATTTATTTTTTTTTTTGTTCTTATCTTATCACTTAAGCTTGTTGTTCAATAATTGTAACAGATGGCATAATATAAAAATGTTGTTAAAAAAAAAAAAAAAATTTTATTTAAATTGACAAAACCACAAAGAAATAAATTAATTCGGTATGACAACAAAATATATTATTCCTTGTACCTACATGTGTAAATTATGTTCCTAAGATGTATTTACCAATTACCATACCAAAATATCGACTATTCTTTTTGTATGATGTAGAATATAGTATTGATGATAAATATTAAATAATTTTGGAAAATTAAGACTGTTATAGTGTTTATAGGGTTTTATAGGGTAATACTAAAATCCAGGACAGGACAGACCGATTCCATTCCAACTTATAACAAAAACATTGTAGTCGGAACAAACCAAAAGAAAATAATGTAACCATAAAATATTTAAATGTAGACTGTTTTATTATTAAATATATTAATTAAACATCATTTATAAAATAAAAAACCAAAATAAACAAAAATTATGCATTATAAGCAAAACGGGACAAATTCCAACGATATAGGTTCCCGGATAAACTATATTCTTTCTATTGAACGCCTATAGTTAAGTACCAAAAAGTTTTAAAGAAATGGAAACTGTACAATTAATTAAATAGGTAGAATAAAAACTATCAAATGACACCAAAATTGTCGAAAAATATTCCTTATTGCCAAAACGAAAAAGGATTCCAATGTCAGAGTTGCCCGAATATGGTATACCTATTCAATAGACGGGACGTTCTGCAGTTAAGTCCCAAATAAACTAAAATGTATGAAATGTACATATATAATTAATATGGAATAAAACCAATCTATCGACTGACATCAAATTTAACAAAAAATATTCATTACTTCAAAAAGGAGACAGGATTCTAACGCCACAGTGTTGCCCGGATATAAGGTTATGGTTAGATTATATACCTAACGGATAAGGTTATTGTTTGGACGGGAAGGTCGTATGTCTTTATTAAGGGTCAACATTTAGGCAATATGCAATTTCGTCGCCTCCACACCTGGCATTTGTGTTAGTGTGCGTGTTTTTTTGCTCTAAATAGGCTCGACAGGAAAAACTTTTACGCCCCATAGAGTGATCCGATATAATTTATTTTATTTTGTTAGAAAGAAAACGATTTTCCTCGGGGCACATTACGCTTACAGGACTTTGGTTTTTGATTTCGTAGCTTAAGGGGCCTCGCTACCATCATTATTTAAGGGGCAACATTTAGGCAATTTCTAATCTTGTCATTGCCGACCGGGATCTATGTGTTAGTTGTAAATGATTTAATGTGTGAGTGAAATTAAATGCGGGTATCCTCACTCGTACGCGCATGCACATGTCAATAACTCGATAACCATATCAATTTCAATACACGAATTTTACAAAAACATTCATTTGTTTTGACAAAATTAAAATTAGTTACCGTTGTCTGATTTTGATACTGAAAAAATATTTGAATTCAGCAGAAAAATGTCTATAGATCGTACGAAACATTTTCTATTTTTAATATTAATTTTAATTTTAATTATGATTCGAAAAAGTTGATATTTTCAAGTTTTCAATTACAGTTTACAATAATATAAAATTTAATTTTTACAAAGTGCTTCGTAGGATCTATAGACAATTTTCTGGTGAGTTCAAATTTTTTTTCAGAATCAAAATCGGAGAACGTTAACTAACTTTAATTTTGTCAATACTTTAGATCTTTTCAGCTAAAATTGAAGGCAGTAGCGAGGCCCCTTAAAACAAAAATAATTTTTAAAAAAACAAAAGCTAGTAAAAATTGATCATACTCAAAATATTTCTATTTGGTTTTGAAAATCCAAATCCAATGTGCCTTACAAGAAGCGTTTCTTATTCAATAAAAAAAAAATTTTGAAATCGAATCATTTTACGAGGCATGAGAGTTTTTCGTGTAAGGTATGTTTTTGAGCAAAAAAGCCGGTCACGTGTAGGCCTCTACGGCTCTACGTCATATTAATTAATAATATATATTATATTATATTAATATTTAGTAATATTTAGATTTGATGGCAAAGGGGGTTTGTAAAGATTTTTGTGCTTGAGCCCCCTTCAATGTATGCGCTTATGTTCAAATGCAATGTTTTTGGAAATAATTAATTCAACACAATTCTATACACAATACAACTTTCAATATATTTCGACTTCTTTTAAATTATTTATGGGCATAAACAATTTTCGGTTTTATTTAACTTTTTTTTATTTTTTTTAATAAAAGTATTTCCAATCAGTCAACAAATTTGAAAAGTTAATACAAGGTTCTTCAAATCATTTTGTAAGTGAAAATTAAAAAAAAAGTTGAGTTTAAGTCTTTAATAGTTTTTTATAAGCGGTCTAAAGTTCAAATTTCGACAAAATACGTAAAAATCACGAACCTTTGGAATTTTTTTTTAATTAGGAAATTCATAAAAAATTTCTATTTAAATCTAAGATTTGAAAATTCAACATAAGATTCTTTATAAGATTTTCTATCTTTCTAAAAAAGAAAATGTTTATAGGAAAGTCAAACTAATTTTTTAAGAACGTTTAAAATTAGACATTGTATATTCACTCGTTTTCTCCAGGAACGATTTTCTTATTTTGACGTAATTAAAAAAAAAATAACTGTATCCATTTGAAAATTTCATCAAATGTTAAGATTATCATTTTCTATAAATAAAAAAAAAAATTTGACAATAATTGTTGAACTAATTATAGGCCTAAGAAATTGTTGGTTTTCTCAATTTTTTATACTTTAAATATCGATAAAAAAAATTTCGTTGGGTCCAATTTATTGAAAATTTAATACATGATTCCGCATAAGTTGTTATTATAGATTAAAAATAATATAAATACATAACTTTTGGTAAGTATTTAACAATGTAACCAAAAAATCAAAAACAATTTTAAAAAAAAATTTTTTGTAGACATTTTAAGTTTAAATTTGGATGAAATTTGATATTTAAATGATGAATAACAATGTTAGTTATTTCGTTGTAATTTAAAAATATTTTTTGTGGGTGCTTGAAACTTTTAAAGTATTATATTATTATATTTTATACACTTAATTAATTTTCAAATGTAATGTTCTCTGCAAAAATGAATTCAACATACTGTAATATTAATAGCAATGTCTTAAAATATTAAATAGGTACACTTAGTTTTATAAGCTGACACTCTGATAGTCTGTCTTTTCACAGAATCGTTTTTCGTATATACAATGATTAAATATATATATATAATTGAATATAAATTAAACACATCCATGAAGGTGACCCACTCGATACCTACTGTACCTACAGCAGAGCGGCTTGCCGACCTTTTTTTTTAAAATTATAACTTAATAACTGAAATTGTTTTTCTTTGTTTAGATATATCTTATTTTGAATTAAAACATAAATAAACTTTAAGCAATATTTTTTAGATTTTTTGGTTACAATATGAATTATTTATGAGAAACCTAGTTTTAAATATTCAAATCATAAGAGTAAAAATAAATAATTTTTGTCAAAATTATAACTTCAAGCGTTCAAAAAAAAAATATTGTGTATTTACACTGAATTTGTTATTAAATTACATTAATAACATTTTAAGAAGAACTTTTTATTATATTTTCAATTTTGTTGAACAAGCACAAAAATTAAAATGACATAATTGAAAAAATTATAAAAATCAAAAATGTGCTTATGCTTGTTATAAATAACTTGAAATATTTTGTAAATGTTATCATATACAAACAACGGTATACTATAAACATTTGGTTAAAATTTAAAGTATCAACGTTTATCAGTTTTTAAGTGAAAATTCCTGTTTACTTTTTTTTTTATCTGACTCTTTTGAAAACTGCCGTACATGAGGTGTTGTGTGGGTCACTATAATGGATGTGTTAAATTTTAATTCAACGATTTAAAAATATTTTCTACGAAAAACGATTATCTGCTGGGACTGTCTATCAGCATATTATATAACTGAGCATATTTTTTGATATTATTGATATTAAAATAAATTTATTTTACTATTATACATTAGTAATACAGCAGTAGATTGAATCAATTTTCCCCTAAAAATTGTATTTAAAAAAATTCTTGTGAATTAAAGCTAAACTATTTTTTTAAATTACACTAATAACAACTTATGAAGAACCTTGTATATCATTTTTATGTTTTTCGACAGAAAGAAAACATTTTTACACAACAATTTTAAAAAAAACTAATAAAAATTGATATTTACTTATGCCAATAAAAAAATTCAAAATATTTGTATTGCAATGGTGTGAAACGTCATAACCGTTTTCATTTTTTTTAAATGTAATAGGTATTATGTATAATACTGTATGGTAGGCAAAAAAAAGCCCATGGAAAAAAAGTCCAGAAAAAAAATTAAATATAAAATATGTGAACACATGTATACTCTACTCTTAATTACTAATTAATAATTAATTATTAATAAATTATTATAGGTAGCCAATATAGTCAATTTTATATGCGGGTACTCAATTAGTATGAAACTCATTTTTTTTTTACTTATTTATTCAATAAAAAATTTCAAATATAAATAATTTTCCAGGGAATGGATACACATTACACACCTATAGACCACCTGTCAATAAATTGCATTTTTATTACTCAATTATTGAAAAAGCAATAATTATAGTATAAATATTTTGTTAATGTATTTAGTTATGGTGTAATTTGTAACATAATAATAATAATAATAATAATAATAATAATTGATATCAATACACTTTGGACATATTAATAATAATAAATTGTGATAATAAAACAATCATGAGTCTGTACTAAGAAAAGTATGTACAAAAGTACTAAGTTTAAAGTTGTCACTCGTCACTCTAAATTTTTCATTGAAGAAATATGTAAAAAAAAAATTTCTTATTAATTGATATTAATTAATGATTAATATATAAAATTGCCTATATTGGCTATAATAATTTATGAATTATTAATTACTAATTAGGAGTAAAATATACACGTGTTCACATTTAAATTAAATTTTTTTTCTGGGCTTTTTTTCCGCGATTCATATTGCGTAGTATACCTACGTCAGTGGCGTAACTGGGAAAAAATTTAGGGGGGGGCAATATAATATATTTATTATTATCAAAACCCTGACACCCCTCCTCTTCACCAGTTAAAATATATTTTTATTATATGTATTTTATACAGTATATCTAATTGTTTGATTTTACATAAGTCTTTTAACTCATTTTATGGTTTAGATAAACATAAATTGTAGGTAGTAGGTACCTACTAGGTACCAATATTGTTAAGTAATACCCATAACCATAAGGAATAAACTATAAACAGGATAAAATAATAATTATATTATCAGTTGTTATTATTGACTATTGTAATATGTTATTGATCAAAAAATAACCTCCCGTTCCTCAAGTCATAATAACGATTTCAAGATAATAATATTAAATCGTGTTCATACTATCTATTATACATTTATACTTTAATAGATATGCAATGGTAATATTATTATTATTGTTCATTTGATTATTTGTATTCCTAACCCAACTAATGAGATTATTGTGAATTGCAATAACATAATATACAACAAGAGAAACCTAAAATAAATGTTAACTTTTATGAAATAATTCAGGGAAAAATATTTTAGTCTTATAATATGTTAAATAATATAATATTACATTCTTTCTTAACTTATGATGATTTAAATATTTGTACTGTTAGATTATCTGGGGGGGGGCAAAATTATACCCTTATCTCTCAAAAATTGTCAGGGGGGGCACTTGCCCCCCCACAATTACGCCACTGGTATACGTCATACACCCCAGACGCGTGTGTCATTTTTTATTCATACAGTAATATCACGAAGTCCCTGTGGCGTCGCACCATATTATATAGGTATACCTAACTATTTTGATTAGTTAACACAATTTATTATAATAATCGTTCGGCCTACTAGACACACGTCATACGTGTGCCGAACTAATCTCATTTCATTGGCTTGCTCTGTCTATAATTGTTACCAGGTTATCGGGAAAGTAAAATAATATTATTATTTATATTAGGTAGGTACTCATAAGTCATATTTAACTTTAAAAAGGGCCGTATAGGTTTATATTATTTGTCATAATATATTACCTGAGCCGAAGGGCTATTGCTTTATACATTGGTTGGCCAAAAAGGGTCGCTATTTTCTATATTATTTATAGCTTGTGTTTCTGTGATTTTATCTATGCATATTGTGTTATTTAAATTTGTTTATTAAACAATAACTCATAACCAACCAAAACTCTGAGTTACCATTGTATTTATAGTTTAAAGCACGAGCACACACAACATACCATACACACGCTAACCTTAATAGGATTTGCTTGGTGAACCCGTCCACCTCCTGTTACATAATATATAGAATATAACAATACTGCAGATAGTCTGTATACAAATTGAACATTTTAGACATTTTTAACTACAAAAGTACAAAACAATTTGCAAATGTTCAATGATGATACAGCAGAGCGGTACCCATTTGCCGATCATATTTATTGCTATGGTGGGTATAAATTATGTTACTACAACTCTGTGTCTCTGTACATATATGTGTTAATCTATTTAACGATAATTTTTATCCATCATACACTGTCATAACTTATTAGTTGACACAATGGCATTATGATAATAATTGCATGACTAATCAAAATACATATTCACAAATAAATGTTCCAATTAAAAATATTCTTTATCCAATCATCTGTACCATTTAAATTTCAAATTTTTTATACTTTAAATTTTGTTTTATTTATTTATAAAAAAAGATATTTTAATATAAATAAATATTACGATTCAGCTGGTATATTTTTTTATTCACAATAATTCCTTTAATTTAATAAAAAAAATATTCGTATGTTTAATTATTAATTTTATAAAATTGTCATAAATTCAACAATAATTGCCTTGAATTACGTGATATAATTTATTCAACAATGGATTCTTTAATTTAAAGAAAGCATTCTATTGATATCATTAAAATATAAACTGCCTACTTAAAAATTATTAAAAATATTCATTCAATTAATATAATGTTTATTTCAATTATAAACTACATAATTATTTCAAAACTGATTCAAACATTTTGGTAAATTATACACCTAATTATGATTTCGAAACATTTTTATTTAGTCTTAATATTGATTTTTACTTTTTTTAAATATTGTATTAAATTTTGATTTAATAAACATTCAAATATTCATATTGAGAAACTACACACGTTAGGTTATTACTCTCAACGGTCAAATCAAAAGTATATTTTAAGTATATAATAATTAACTGTAATAATTGTACACATGCATTTGCTTTCAAAAGAATATTTTTTAATGTAACTATTTATACAAGTTCCCATTTAAACTGGTATTTTACTCAAATTTCATAATCGTCGACTTTTATAGCGTGCTTACAGGCGAAAAAAAGGTATATGCTGGGTACATATTGTGTAAGACAAATAATGCAAAAAATGTATTATTAAGATCATTATAAATTTAGGTATTAGTGTATCGGAGTTACAATTTAAAAAACAGAATAATTTGAAACATAACTGTTTTTTTTTGTTAAAAGATATAATAATGTCTGTTTATGTTTATAAGTGTTATTATATACATTATATAGAGGTACGTGGGCATTACACGGACGGAAGGATTATTTTTTCCGTTCGTATTTAATATTTTATAATATATTTTCCATCCTAAGGTATCTATTATAAAAAAAAATATGATGATTATTATTTTAGTAAAAAATGAAATGAATAGAGGTAGGTACCTATATGTAAATAGGTATATTTACTATAGCGAATATATATTAGTTCTATAATCCACCAATAAAAAGTAATAACCTAAACAATATTAACTGTAGGTACTCTTTATATTTTGAAATACAAATACCCAGAACATCGTCAAATTTTAAAATTAAAAGAAAAATGGAATAAATAATAAAAAAGGACGGCAAGTGGCTACCGCTCTGCTGTATTGCAGTTGTCGAGTGAGTCACTGTGGATGTGTTAAATTTGAAAAAATAATTATATAATACAATAAAATGATATAGATACGTCATGTACGTATATAATATTAAAATATAAAATCATTGTTTTTGAAAAAAAATCTGAAACTTCGCTCAGTCTACATTAATTAGTATATTTTATGATATTATTGCTATTTAAGTAATTAATTGTACTCTTAATAATACAATAACTACCTAGTTGAATTAATTTTTTCCAAAAATATTGCATTTGAAAAAGTCATTGAGTGTATAGAACATTTTAATATAATTTAAACGTTTTAAGTAACCGCGAAAAATATTTTTAAATTACAACGAAATAACTTACATTGTTGTTTTTCATTTAAGTTTTAAATATTTAATTTCGTCAAATTTGAACTTAAACGTCAATAAAAATCAATAAAGTAAATAATTATTTTTTAGATTATTTTTTTACAATTTAAGCTACTTACTAGAAACCTTGTATTCAATTTTCAATCCTTAGCTACAAAAATTGAATATTTTTTAAATTTTCAACAACAAAATAAATTGAACATTTTCGAAATATTGATGAATTTTGTTCAAAATTTAAACTTAAAATGCTTATAAAAAAGTCTTGATTACGTGTTTTTAAAATTTTTGAACTTCCCTTTAAAATAATATTATAATAATATTTATAAAAAATCGAAAATTTTTCATAAAACATTAATTTGAATTTCCGATAAACTTTGGTTTTGTGAAAGGTAGAAAAACTTTTGGAGAATCATGTGTTAAATTTTCAAATCTTAGGTATAGACAGAACAGTTCTTATGAATTTCTAAATAAAAAAAATTGCAAATTTTCGTGATTTGTTGAAGTTTTAACTTTACACAATTATTAATTGCTATTGTGGATTTACCCTCAATTTCGTTTTTTAATTTTCACTTATAACAAGTTATAATAAGATACCTATTATATTAAATTTTCAAGTTTTTTGACCGAGCAAAAAAAATTATATTGAAGATTTCTTATGCCTATTAATAACTTAAAATGAGTCAAAATACATTGGAAATGTTATGGTGCAGGGGCGTGCCCAGGATTTCTTTTTGGGGATGGTTTAGTTTAACCTTAAAGTTTTAAAGTTAAACTTAGTACTTAGAACAATATAATTCAAATAAATTTAAGTATATACCTACTGTATTAATAAAAAAAATAAATTTCAAAATAATAAAACGTAAGAGTACAACAATGAACAGATCACCAATCGTGGTAAACACTAACTAAATGAAAGATTGTACATTTGTACATAAAGTAAGAGTAGGTTTATTTTACCGTTGATAACGACAAAATTAAATTGAAAATACTGTGTCGGTACTCGGTATTGTCAGTTACAGAAATGATGTGAAAGATTACAAATATTTATGATTTGCTTTCGTTGTAATAAAATTATTATTATGTCATCGATAAGACCCATACGTGAAAACTGATTTCATTCAATTTAAAGCCGGGTACACACTTGCAACATTGGTGCGTAACACAACGCCGTAACGTAACATCTTTTGATGCTATCGACATTTACCGACAACTCTTGGAACGCGCGAATGTTGCAAGTGTGTACCCGGCTTAACGTAAAACCCCAAAAACAGCGATAAGAACCTGCCGTTGTACCACGAATATAAAATACGCAGAAATGTACTAAAGGGAATAAAAACCAAAGATCGTCAAATATTGTATTATTTTTATATTAATTATTATATTATTATCGGATTTCCCCATAATATTATGTTAATGTTATTTTTTATTTTGTAAATATCATGAAGTTGAAAAAAATAAGCCAGTCAATTTGGGGGTGGTTTGAACCCCCAAAACCACCTCGGCACGCCCCTGTTATGGTGTATATAGAAAATACTATAGAAACATTTAGTGAGAATGACATGTATTTACTGTTATTATTTTTTGTGTTTTACTAAAAAACAAAAAAAATTACTTTGCGTAAAAATTCTTGTTTTTTTAAAAATTTTTTTTTGATTTTCCATACTTATTTGAAAACTATTAAGAACTTTTTCCTTTTTACCACTCCCCAGTTCCCCAGTAACAACTAGATTCACTTTTCTACCAGAAAATACACTGATGAAGAAAATTGAAGCATTTTTACTGCCACCTAAATGTGATGACAGGCACAAAAAAAAATTTTAATAACACATAACATTGTAAAATCAATACATTCTTAGCTCCACTCAAAATATAAAACGGCTCATGTAAGAACTCAGAATACTTTCCAAAATATCATAACTAGTTTTTCTAATATATTTGTGTTAGTATGGACAATTTCCAACGAGATAAGAAAAGTCCCCAGTAATAGTCCCCGGTAAAAAAATCATACGGGGAAAAAGTCTCCCGTTATTAAAAATTAAATTGAGTCGACAAATCTTTTCTGTAGACAGTTAGTAGATGACAATTTATTGACTCACTACGATAGTTTGACAGTTTCACACATGCTGATCATACATAGGAGATTATAAAATCAAATAAAGAAAATGATAAAATTGCATTACATGGGTACCTATACTTAAGTATACCCATGTAATGCAATTTCAATTTCATACAAAAAAATGCAAAAGTATCATTCAATGGAAATGTTTAAAAAAAATAGGATATGAAATGTGCAACAATATTAATTACCGATTTGAACTGTACCTACGAAAAGGAATGTTCACTTCAGACTTTTAACAATCCAGGAAAAATGTTCGCTCACGCCGTACAAAATGTACCAACAGAAATATTAATTGAATTATAATATATTAATAATAATAATAATAAAAGGTTTGCGTTGTTTTGACGGAAATTCAACAATTCAACTTTTTTTCGAAGCGAAACAACTATAGCGTTTTAACGAACGCATTAGATATTTTGATCATTATTCTTCGTAAATCGTAATCGTATCTTATCGTCCCATACTCCCATAATGATTTCAATGAACGAGTTCATTATCGTCATACTTTTATTCTAACATTAAAATAGGTGTCCGTTATTCGGAGGTTTGCCCATTGCAAAGTTATGAAAATATCCCCGTTCTCGAAAAATTGTCCACTATTCAGAGGTGTCTGTTAGGGGAGGTTTCACTGTATTTATTATAATATTTAATATATAGTTGTCACATCACACAATTAAAACAAAAAATCATAATTAAAAAAAAATAATTTAAAATATCGTAATACCAATGCATACCATTATTTCAAAAAAAATTTTATTGGTAGTATTACTAATAGAAAAATAAATTAACAGGTTCTTAATCATTATTTTTACTAGGTATGGTTTTAGATGATTGGACACGTTGTGGTAATGAGCGATTTTTATTAAAAGATAATAGTCCAAGATCAAATGAACGTTTAATAATATTTGCATTAAATAGTGGTTTAGAACAATTAGCAAATGCCGATACCTGGTTTATTGATGGTAACTTCGGTTTAGCGCCAGAACATTTTCTACAACTATGTATATCATTTGAATTCAAATAAATAATATTCTTATTACGCCAGTGTTTTGGTTACTTGAGTGAAAAACACAAAATACTTATGAAGAGATGTTTAGCAAAATGTTGAATGAGTGTAAGGTGTAACTATATCACGAACTATACCTAGATTGTTGGTACTTCAAAGTTGACTTTGAAATCGCAGTTCACAAAGCTGCTAGGTAAAATATTTTTTACTATTACAACATATTATAGTTAGGTAATTACAATATTTAGTTTTTCTAGATATAATTTTGAGTCTTAAGTATTTCATCAATGCGTCAAACTTTTTTTAGGAATTATTCACCCGGCCGGGTTATAAATGTTAAACTCCTGTCACTAACCGTTATAAGATATCAAATTTGCTTATTGTACTAATTTTTGTATAGAATATAAATTGTTTTAAATCGTTCTATCAACTCATTTTATCAGTGATATTGATTTACCTATTTGATTTGCTGTTCTAGCCTTTGGTCGCGTTGGCTTTGTCTGCAAATAAGCTGAGATCATAAAAATGTATCATAGCATGAAAAATTGTTCACATTTCGTGTTGGATAATTTTTTCGTTTTCATTATTTACTGTGACTTGTGTTGTAATGTTTATTTTCGTATCAATATATTATTATGTAGATATCTTATCTGCTAATCACGGTAATTGTGAATCATTTTTCATGCTATGATCCATTCGTTTGAAATTATAATATTTATTAGTCACTTGAAGTGTTCCCGTCTTGACCAACAGTTTAGTGACCAAATTGTGAACGATCTGTCTACTGTTGCAGAGCCTACTGGTTTTTGTCGACTTCTGGCTGACGAACGACAATAGTTATTTCCGATATTACCAGATAGAAAAATGATATTTAATATTCAGTTCACCCGCGGATTAATATTATGTATTGCCGCTGCTGCTATATCGGGCACTGTCTTCGGAGCAGGTGAGTCAGAATTTTAAATTCGATCCTATGTATACTTGTGTTTTAACATATGTTTAACATTCTATATTCATAAATAATAGAAAATATGTAGGAAATTCCTTGTAGATTCTAAGAATACATTTTTAAGAATATTGTGTTCAAAACAATTTAAGTATTTTTATTGAAATAGATAGGTCTAACACTCATAATAATATCAACGGGAGAACAGTAATCAAAGCAATATTTAGATTAAAATTTAAATCTTTACTGAATTTAACAGTTGAAAGTAATATATTTTATGTTAAGAATTATTTTTGTAAACAACAATATACAATGGACCTATCTATCTTTATATACGAGTATTTAAAAGGCGTTATCCTGACTGACTGAATTCTAAATAGGTACTATGACAATGAATATAACATTGATGTTACCTCAGTGGTAGTTGAAGGTAACTGAATAAACTAAAACTGTCTGTATTTAATATTTTTATGTTCTGTATTTTTTTATAATTATGATTTCTTTCAGGAAAACCAGAATTTAATAAAAACAAAATGTCTAACTCAAAAGTATTTTGTGAGGTGCGAGAAATGTGTAGTTTTGAATGTCATATACACAGTAATTCTTTACTTGATGTTGAGTGGTCTTTTCAAAAGTGTCCAAAATATCCTTCATGTGATGAATCATTAATAACTCATTTACCTGTAAATTTGTTAATTGATGTTTTATATATAAATATTTAATTAAATTATAAGAATATTTAAATTTTACAGAGAAATATGTACACGAATAAAATGTATAGTAAAGATAAAATTACTTCAATAATAAATATTACTGCTTATGAAACTGGAACATTATATTGTAATGCTATATCTAGAAATTCCAATCAAAGCTTTAGATTGTTGTTGACTGGTAAGATCATAATTTTTTTAATTTTCTGTAAATAACACAAATAAGGTTAAATAAAAATATAATTTTACATCTATATGATTATAATTTAAAGAATCATTTTGAAAAAAACAATCAAATGAGAAAAAACATTGGTGTCTTTATTTAAGTCACAAAAAAAAGTTTGATGTTATATTAATAACATTATTATATTGCATTAGATGTACCAAATGGTTTGGCTATCAATGGACCTCAAACTATTGTAGATGGAGATGATATAACAATTGAATGCAGGGCTTCTGTATATATGTTTACTCAACATATTCAATGGTTCTATGAAGGTTTAAATCAAACTTCTCGACCAATAACTAGTAACAGTAAAGGTGAGGTAATTAAAAATTCTTATAAATGATTTATTACCAATGTATTTGTTACAGATACCTTCATTGCAAAAAATAAAACAGCACTTTCATATAGCTCATTTTTAACAATAAAAAATATTACAAATAAATTTAATGGAGGTTATTTGTGTGTACCACCTGGAGCATACTTAGATGTTAATTCATCAGATATACTATATGTATTATTAAATGGTAAATATTTTTGTTTAAATCAAAATAAAATAAAACTAACGATAAATTTATAATGACAAAAATATATTATAAATACATGTGATGGAAAATATTTTTGTATGCTACTAGATTCACAATTTATGGAGAAGTCAAAAGTATCGTATTCTGTGTCGGTCGAAGGTAAATATTTTTCTAAAATTAAATTATTAATATAACCATATTTTGACAAACGACAAAATTAATTGTTACATTATAATTATTATAGATCCACAAATTCCAGTAATTCAAGAATCATCTAGTTCAAATAGTTTGAATGTCATATTTGGTAGTTCAGTACAATGGGAGTGTAAAATTGAAAGAGGCAGGCCAACACCCACTATCACATGGTTCAAAGTGAGTGATGTATATTATAATATTATACCGGTAATACTTTTTTTTAACTTACAGAATGGGCATATTTTAAAATCAAACACAAATGATAGTAAAGTTTTATTGTCAGATAATAATCAAAGACTTAAATTAAATTTTACTGAATCAGAAGATGCAGGATATTATGTTTGCAATGTTTCAAATAAAGTTGGCAGTGCTGTATCGACCAAAAAATTGAATTTTATTGATGGTATGGTTACAAAAATATAATATAACTAGAGTTATGGATAAAAAGTTATAATTATAAATGTAAGTAATTATTTTTTTCCTTTCATTCCAACACACAATATTGGACATCCTACTACTACTAGTGAATTAATCTGTAGCTCTTTTTTCCCTAGTTACTCCACACATCCATTTTTGCAATACAATGTCTACTACATTCACTATACTTCATGTTATTGTTCACTATCTATCATTCCGATTCATAAAGCCATTACAACTGATTTATAAAATATACTTTTTAAACTTTAAGTCATCATTCCGCCAAACAAAATGCCTGATGATTCTTTCCACTTCAATTTTATATACATAATCATATTTTTTATGTTATCTTAAAAACAACCATTTTTTACAACTATTGTTTTTAAGTACTTAAATCTATTCACCTTTATCAACCTCCATCTTCATAAAATGCCTTTAGGGGTTTCAGGGCTTTCTCTGACAACAGATTTCAAACATATTAAATATATTAAACATTTTATAACATAATCTGCAAACAATAATTACTATGGCACCTCATCCTGTATATAGTAATTTATTTCATAATATAAATAATTCATAAAGATATCAGGTAAGGGCTTAACGCTACAGCATAAATAATTATTAAGTGTTATAAACTTATAAATATACATCATAAATTTTATATATTAAAAAGTATTTGAATACCTTTTTATTTATAGAAATAATGTGTTGTTTTACAGAAAGCTTTATCGGTGTCATCGTATTTTCAATTGTTTTAACTATTCTAGTGGGAGTTCTTCTCATAAGCTATACCGCTGTACATGTAAAGAGAAAAAAGGTAATAATTAATTAAATTTTAAATGTAACAGAAATAATTATATAATGGTTTATTATTTTAACTATATTCAATATTCATACAAACAATTTTACTGTAGAAATTGAAAAAAGAATTAGCTGAAGTTGGTCTGTTACATTTTGGGAATGGAGCTGTTGGAAACTGGAATCCTAGTATGGGGATTGAGGAACAGACTGAACTTATTCCATATAATAAACGATGGGAATTTCCTAGAGACAAGCTAAAACTAGGTAAACAATTATAAAGAAATGTAGCTTGTCTTATTTCTTACTCAATAAGATTGGTAATATGCTTTAAATATATTTGTTTTTTTATTCCAAGGTAAACTATTAGGTTCGGGAGCCTTTGGAGTTGTCTTCAAAGCTGATGCGATTGGTATAATTGAAAAAGATAAAACTACAGCTGTTGCCGTAAAAATGATTAAACCAAATTCTGATCCGTCATACTTAAAAGGTTTAGCTTCTGAGCTGAAGATTATGATACACGTTGGCAGGCATTTGAATGTAGTAAACTTACTTGGAGCTTACACCGGAAATATAAACAAAAGTAATATTATGACAAATATATTGGATAAACATTTTAGTAAATTAATAACCAGGTTATATTTTTTAGGAGAATTGATGGTGATTTTAGAGTATTGCTGTTTTGGAAATATCCAAAAATACATGCTGAAACAGAGGGACAATTTTGTTAACCAAGTTTCCACACATGGATGTTTAGATTTCAATATTAAGTCAAAATCTAAGTAATTTAGGGTTGAACTCAAACATTTTTCATTAAATTTAACTTTCATGTAATTAATAATTATTTCTTACAATTTCTTGTTATTTAGAAATCCGTGCTACGTAAATGTTCCTAACAACACAAATTTGTCTGAAAAATCGGTTGACAGTAGTACACAAATTGGTTCTGATGGGTACTTGGTCCCTGACGAAGATGCACCACATTGGCCGAGCAACTATGGCGGAGATTATAAACATTTAATTGTTAATCCATTATGCACCCACGATTTAATATGTTGGTCGTTCCAAGTAGCACGAGGAATGGAATATCTTGCTAGTAGAAAAGTATATTTCTGAAATAAATTATGTATGAGAAGGTAATGTTAAAATTTATTTTCAAGATTCTTCATGGTGATTTAGCAACAAGAAATATTTTATTGGCTAAAGAAAATATTGTGAAAATATGTGATTTTGGATTTGCAAAAACTATGTACAATAGTGATATTTACAAAAAAAAGTCAGAAAAAGTGAGATAAGCTTTTTTTAAATTAAGAATTTATTGTTTTTGTAATACTTAATCATTCTTAATGTTAGGATCTTTTGCCAATTAAATGGTTGGCAATTGAATCTCTCCGCGATCGAGTTTTTTCAACGCAATCTGATGTTTGGGCGTTTGGTATTGTTCTGTGGGAAATATTCTCATTAGCAGTTACTCCATATCCAAGTAAATATTTTTTAACTAATTAATTTATTATTATGCAAACATTTAATGGAAGACTATATCATAATTTATTTATTATTGTTTTCTCTGATAGATATCCAGAATTTGAATGACCTATACTATAGATTAGCTGAAGGTTATCGTATGGGACTGCCACAATATGCCAATTCTGAGATGTATTTTTTTTAAATTTTTATGTTTACAATTATATATGTGAATGTTTTATTTCAAAATCGTAAAGTTTATTATTGTATTTTTATTTTTAGATACAATATAATGTTAGACTGTTGGAAAATGAATCCTATGACAAGGCCTTCATTCACTGATTTAGCTGAAAGTTTGGGAGATTTATTACAAGATGGTACAAAATCAGTGAGTCATAAATAATGATACTTACATAATAAATAAAATGAAAATTTAATTGATATTTATTTTTACATTCATAGCATTTTTTGAATTTAAACGAGGTTTACATGAGAATGAATATGGACAGATCAGATTCAACTGACTTCTTAAGTATATCAATGGCACCAACATAATTGAATTGTTCATCCATGTCTGAAAACATTTAAAATGCATCCCTAAACAGTTCTGGACATTTAGAAAACAAAGACGATTTGGTATTGAGGCCTATGATCCATTATCTGGTTTAAATTAATTACTTTTAATACATTTGTAATATTTTTAGGTATGCACCTATGTTATTTATTAATTTTAAATTATGTTATTACGTAACATATTATAGCTATTATTTAAAATTATTGTACCTAATTAATGTCAATATATACCTAGTATGTGTTTACTTATACATATAACTACATATTATGTTATAGGTACTATGTTAGCCAGTCAGTCCTTGCTCTATGTAAGTCCAAACATAAACATTAATTTATACCTATGTTGAATGTGAAATTTTAGTTGAGCAATGTTATAATGCATATCTGCGTTATAGCATTTTAAAATTTGTTAATTTATTTTTGTTTGAAACTATGAAATACTATTTTACTATTTTGTGTTGTTTAATTCACTTTTTAGTTGAGTGTTCTAGTTGTATAAAACCATATATTTTTCTACTCTCAATTATTACGACGTTAAAAATGCAAAAATTCCTACTTATTACACATTTCATTATTTTCTCATTAACATTTATGAATTTTTTGATTTTTTTTTATCTTTTAATTCATTAAATACTTGTTATGAGAACGTCCATATAAATTTGTTAGCCCTTTTTTGCACATTATGCTTATAATAAACTAGTATTATAGATTTTAGATTCTGAGCGGAGCGATGATGTATTGATTTTGCAATAATGTGTGTGTGTTTTTTTTTGTTTTATTAATGGCATTAAATGTGTTCCGATTTTCTTCATTAGCATCTTTTCTAAAATATAAGTGAATCTAGTTAGTACTTGGGGGGGGGATGTATATTGACTTTTTTTGAGCTATTTATAAGCATAATTAATTTTTTGGTTTTTTTTTTATTTTATTTTTATTATTGCCGATAAAATTTTTTTCAGTCGGTCAAAAAACTTGAAATTGTAATACAATGTTCTTCATAACTTGTACGTGAAAATTAAAATAAAGTTGGGCGTATGTTTCTAATGGTTTTTTATAAGTGTCTAAAGTTAAAATTTCGACAAAATACTCAAAAATCACGAAATTATGTAGTTTTTTTTAATTAGGAAATTCATAAAAGTTTACCGGAAACTCAAAATAATTTTTTATGAGCGTTTGAAATTATTAATAATGGCAATATAATATAAAATATCCTAGGCTGACAGACGGTCTTCGCTCAGAATCGTTTTTCGTATACAATGATATTATATCATTGAATTCAAATTTAATACCATCCATTACAGTGACCCACTCGACAGTCGACACCTACTGTACAGCAAAGCGGTACCCACTTGCCAGTTGCCGCCCTTTTTTTCTTTTTCTTGCCTATCTGACAGCCCCATATAATAGTAACTTCAGTGACAAAGAATGTGACTAACGTGTGTTCCGCGCTCGGGAGTGTCATTTTAATATTTTATTATTTCAATAACCGTCAAACTTGCATTTTTTTAAAGATTACACACTTAAGGAATTTTAAGAAACGAAAAAAAAATCCGATTCAATCGAGCTATAGAATCAGTGAACTTATAATGAATAATATTAGAAGATTGAAAGATTAAAGTTTGCTACTGTTAAATAAAATTAGTAACATAGTTAGGGTTTTGTTTTATTTATATATAAATGTATATTTAGTTATAAGTTATGACTGATGATTGAACATAATTTTTTATTTACATAGATAATACGATAACATTATGATTTTTTGATATTGTATCTAAGTATTTTTAAGACAGGTTAAACCTATGTTACACTTTTGTTAATGAAAAAAAAAAATACAAAATTTTAATGTTATATACTTATATATACTCCGTAACTTATTGGTTCTACCTTCCACCCGAGACTCAAATCTACACAGCCATTAGCTTTGAGGCAGTGGCGCCCAACTTCTGAAAATGTACTCAGGCCAAATGAAAATACAACGGCCCCAAGCCACCCCAGCGGCCCCACGAGCCTACTCCGTCCCCCTGCGTACCCCCCCCCCCAATGAGATAGAGAAGTCTCTGAACTACGAACTAGGTACCTAAATAAATAAGTATTAATATGTATCTCTTATTTTCATCAAGTAACCAAGTATAGTTTATTATGCTGATTAAAATATTGCAAAGACGTCCAGCTCCCCTCTGATCGCCGGCCCCCTTTTAAAAATGTGGTCAGGCCGTGGCCTGATCTAAACATAGGACTCGGCGCCACTGCTTTGAGGTAACCAACCACTGTCAAATATTATTATTATTATTTTAATTGTCTTCGTTTTTTAATATTGTTTTTAGTTGAAATGTGTAAAAATTATTATTATAATTACTATACTAATTTTAGTTGTTTAAAACTAATCAAAATATACACTATTTTTGTGACAAACATGTTTAATATCTTCCACTGCAGTAACTATTGTAGTAACTTTTCATAACTTTCTTTTAATCTGTAACATCCTAATAAAATGTATAATGATATTCAATTTTATTCCATACATAAGTATGCAACCAATATTATTTCATAAATTGTTGCTTTATTTGAACAAATTGCATTATTTTTAATTTACAATAAATAATCAGTTAAACAAAAAATTTGGAACACTGGTTTTTGAGAAAATTGATTTTATTTTTTTGGCGTAAAACAAAAAAAAATTACTGTAAATGCAGAAAAAGTTTATTAAAAAAAATATTTTTTCTAGACATTTTAATTTTAAATTTGGACGAATACCTAGATAAACGCTTAAATTGGGCCGAGCATATTAAACAAAAACGCCTCCTGCTAAACTCCAGACGAAAATGTCTGCATTCACTACTAGGCAAACAGTCCAAACTAAACCTTAAAAATAAACTATTGCTTTACAAAACTCTCCTGAAGCCCATTTGGACTTATGGTATCCAACTGTGGGGTGCTGCAAAAAATTCGAATATTTACAAAATGCAAACGTTTCAATCAATATATCTTCGTATAATTACCAACGCTCCCTTCTATGTTACAAACCATACTCTACATTCAGATCTCGGACTACCAACTGTAGGCGACCTGGTGACATGGCCACATCCTCCTATAAGCCCTACCGCTCTCGCCTTATCAACCATCCCAATCCGCTTATTCTCGCTCTCAACTCCGCAAACATCCCTGGTAATCTACCAAGAAGATTAAAGAGGCGCCGGTGTCGCGATTTAATTAGCTAGCACTTAAATAACTATATATAATACGGTATGATATAAGAAAAAAAACGTTAACATATGTGTATGTATATAATGTAAAATAACCAAACAAATATCACTTCGAGTGTTACTGCTGGGTAGCTACTCCCCTCACGATTTCCTGCCAACTGTACTTTTCAGCTCATATGCTTATTGTAACTACTATTACAGATTGTATAATGTATATATTCAAATAAATATAAATATAAAAAAAAAAATTTGGACGAAATTAGATATTTAAATGTAGAATAACGATGTTATTTATTTCGTAGTAGTTTAAAAATATTTTTCGTGGGTGCTTCAAATTTATTATTATATTTTATACACTCAATTAAATCTTCAAATGCAATGTTTTCTGCAAACATTAATTCAACATACTACATACTGTATAATTAATAGTAAAACTAATTATTTTAATAGCAATATAATATATTAAAATATACTTAGTTATATAGACCGTCTTCGCTCAGAATCGTTTTTTGTATACAATAATTTATATCATTGAATAAAAAAATTTAACACATCCATAAAAGACTCAATATACACCTACTGTACAAGAGAGCAATAATCACGGGCCTACCTTTTTTTAAATTTTATTTCTTCATCAGTATTTTTTCGAAATTTCAACTTTAGATGCTTATAAAAAACTATTAGAGACTTACACTTCACTTTTTTTCAAACGACCATTTACAAAATAGCTTATGAGGAATCTTGTAGTAAAATTTTAAACCTTAGGTATAAATTCTCAAAATGTTATACATTTTTCACTAATAATTAGTTTGTATATTTTCTTAATTTTGACGGATTTTGTAAAAATTTGAACTTTAAACGCTTATACATTGTTTGAACTGTTTTTCTATAGAATTTTTTTTATGGTTGTCGTAAAAAAACTTATTTAGAATCTAGTGTTGAATTTTCAAACCTTAAATATGAATAGGAAAATGTTTATGAATTTTTAACCACAGAACAATTATTTGCAAGTGTTCCATATTTCGACGATCAAATTTTAACTTAAAATAACTATAAAAAATTATAATTATAATATATTTTTTTCATTTTTTGGTTACACTATAAACTACTTACGAAAACCTTGTTTTAAATTTTTAATCCTTAGTTGTAAAAACTGAACATTTTATACATTTTTAACTACAAAACAATTTGCAAATGTTCGATGATGAATTTCGGCCAAAATTTTAAGTTTAAATGCTTATAAAAAAAAATTAGACATATGTATTTTTATTATTTTTGATCAACTATTTTAACAACTTATGAAGAATCTCGTATTACATTTTTAAGTAAATTGACCCAACAAAATTTTTTTTATCGATATTTTCTGAAAAAAAAATTTAAAAAACCAAATATTTCTTAGGCCTATAATTAGCTCAAAAATTGTCAAAATATTTTTTCGTATATAGGAAATAGTAATCTGAACATTTAGTGAAACATTTTCAAATGTCTACGGTAATTCCTTTTTGAATTACATCAAAATAAGAAAATCGTTTCCGGGGAAAACAAGTGAATATCAAATGTCTAATTTCAAACGCTCATAAAAAATTATTTTGTGTTTTCGGTAAACTTTTTATTTTCTAGAAAGGTAGAAAGACTTATAGAGAATCTTGTGTTGAATTTTTAAATCTTAGATTTAAATGGAAAATTTTTTATGAATTTCCTAATAAAAGAAAACTGCAAAAATGTCGTGAATTTTACGTATTTCGTTAATATTTTAACTTTAGACGCCTATAAAAAACTATTAGAGACATAGGCTCAACTTTTGTTTAATTTTCACGTACTACATGTTATGAAGAACATTTTGTTACATTTTCAAGTTTTTGGACCGACTGAAAAAATTTTTATTGGCAATAATAAAAATAAAAAAACAAAAACCCGAAAATTAATTATGCCTATAATTTTCTCAAAAAAAGTCAAAACATATTGGAAATTGTATTGAGTGGAAAAAATAGATTATAGAAACATTTTGTGAAAATTTCATGTATTAACGGTCATTATTTATTCTGTTACACCAAAAATAAAAATCAATTTTGTCAAAAATTAGCTTCGCTTAAAAATTCTCGTTTTTTCTTTTTTAACCCCCCAAAGTACCAACTAGATTCACTTTCCTATCAGAAAAGATGCTAATGAAGAAAATCGGAACACTTTTACTGCCCTTAAACGTTGTGACACACAAAAAAAAACACACATGATCTTGAAATCAATATATTCTTCACTCCTCTCAGAATCTAAAAATAGTTGAGCGTACGTTAATTTCTTTTAAAATGCTTAAACTACCGATTTCTCATAAAACAATTTTCTTATTTTGTTGTAATTCAAAAACCAATTACTGTTATTACAATTAACCAAGACACTTGACATTTTTACCGATTGTTGGGATTATCATATTCTATACACCATTTGAATTTCAAAAATATTTTGACACATTTTTAGCTAAATATAAGCACGAAAAACATTTGATTTTTTTTTCTATAAATATAGATAAAACAATTTCGTAGTGTTAAAATACTTGAAAATGTAATACGAGGTTTATCGTAAGTAGTTTATAGTGTAACAAAAAATCAAAAAATTTATAAACATGATTTTTTTTTATAGACATTTTTAGTTCAAATTTGGACATAATTAGATATTTAAATGGAGAATAATGATGTTAGTTACTTCGTTGTAATTTTAAAATGTGTTTCGTGGCCGCTTGAAACTTTTAAAGTAGTAGCTTTCTATATTTCTATATTTACACTATTTCTATTGATTTTCTACACTCAATGACATTTAAAATGTTTTCAGCAAAAATTAATTCAACCTACTGTATTATTATTAGTAAAATTAATTATTTTAATAGCAATAATATCTTAAAATGCACTTAGTTAGGTACGCTGACAGACAAGCTTCGCTGAAATCGAAATTTCGCAGAATCGTTTTTCGTATACAATGATTTTATATCATTGAATTTAAATTTAACAAATCCATTACAATGACCCAATTGACACCTATGGTATACGTAGAGTACCCACTTGATGACCTTTTTTTAAATTTATATTTTAAAAAACTTAAAAAGCTTAGAGCAATATTTCCTAAAATGTATGTAACATGATTGTTATTTTTAAATGTACTGATCTGATTTTAGTGTTAACTATTTCAAGTTATCGTAAATTTGTTTTTATATCGTTAACGTGTGTGTAATATATATTATTATATTATTATAACCCTGTATAGAGACCAGAGAGTATCATTAGTAATGAATAATGATTCATTACATACATTTGTTTATCTATATCTAACGATAATTATAAACCATTATATACACTACACTCAAACATCGTCATAACTTATTGGTTGACACAATAGCATGATAATTTAATAATCGATTCTGGCCTGTTGAAAAATATTATATTGTCATATTATATGAATAATATATGAATAATATATAAATAATATCATATAAATAATTATATTATAAAGCCATATAAGAAAAATACATACTCACAAATAAATGTTTCAAAATATTCTTTATCAAATCTTCTGTAGGTTGTATATATAGATACAATTTATATTTTGGACTTTTTATACTTTAATTTTTGTTATATTTCATTATAAATATCAAAGATATTTTACAATAAATTTGTATTTAGCTGATATTATAATTTTTATTCATAATCCCTTTAAATTAATGAAAAAATATTCGCGTATAGGTATTTAATTGAGATTTTGTTTTATTTATATAAACGTATAATATTAAGTTAAGAAAATTAAAAATGTAATACAAACTTATTGTTATACCTACCTATACGTTTTTATAAGTAAAAATAAAAAAAATAAAAAAATGAGCGTAAAATGACAACAATTTTTATCAGCTTCTATAAAATTCAAATTTTTACTAAAATTCTCAAAATCGCGGACATTTATAAAATATTTTGAGTAAGACAATCATAAAAAATGTTCTTTTTACATCTCAAAATTGAAAATTAATGCATGATTCCTTATAAGTGGTCCAACCTCAAAAAAAAAAGTTATTTGGAATGTCAAATTAATTTTTTATGATTGTTTGAAAAAATTAGACATTGGATACTATAACGACTTCTCATGGAGTGCTTAAGAATTTTGTTGTAAATCAAAAACGAATGACTGTATACACTTGAAATCTTCATCATATGTTTAATTTATCATTTTATATACATGATAAAACGTTTAATATATTTTGACATTTTTTGAGCTATTTATAGGCATAATAAATCTTTGGTTTTTTTAAATATTTTTTTTATTATTGTCGATAAAAAATATTCAATTGTTTAAAAAAGTTGAAAAATGAATACAAGGGCCTTGACAACTTGTTGTAAATGTAAATGGAGAAAAAGTTGAGCGTAAGTCTCGTTAAAGTCTAATAGTTTTTTATAAGCGTCTAAAGTTAAGATTGATTGATTAGGAAATTCAAAAAAATTTTTATTTAAATCTAAGATTTTAGAAATCAACATTTCTATATGATTTTCTATATGTTTTTCACATAAAAAAAAAATAACCAGAAAGTAAAACTTTTTTTTTATGAGCGTTTGAAATTAGACATTGAATATTCATTCATAAACTTTTGAACGGACAATTAATAAGATTTAAGATTCATGGTAGACACAATTTTTCATTTAAAAGCATTTGAATTTCCAATTTATGGAAAAATAGTCAAATTTGAGAAATTTTACAAACAATTGTGTAGTTAAAATTGTATTAAATTAATTGATTTATAAAATTGATACCTAAATGATAAAAGAATCAAGTCGAAATTCTATTTTAAATTAACTTCCTGGCTTGGTGACGACATTACATGGCGAATATTTTTATATTTTTCCTGTTCCCACACGAAATTTATGTTACCAGTTATCACCAATTGATTATTTTGTCGGTTACTCATTTCATGACTCGTATTATTATAGTGCTATAGACCAGAGGTATTCAAACTGTGCGTCGCGGCTCCCTGCAGGGGCGAAGGGAGCCGCGTCCTATAATACCTATAATAATTGAAAATCAATAAATATTTTTTCGAAAAACGTTTATTATTATTACCGTCGTTGAGGCACACCGGTTGGGAAACGTTGAATTGTCTACAATGATTATTCGCTAACTATAGCTTTAATTTGTCGCGCGAGTGTCATAAATTTAACAGCTTTTGCAACTTTGTACCTCTGTGAGACCAGGTTTTCCGAGTTAGCTGTAATTAAAACAAAATATCGGTCAAAAGTGAACGTTGAGAAGGAGATGAAAATAGCTATCTCCGAACTTGAGCCACGATTTTGACATATACGGTCAAATTCGCGTATAACGATGCCGTATATAACGATATTCCGGTTAAAACGATTCCAAGCAATGTATTTGGTTGGTTTTATATGTTATGTGTAGTACTTTTATTCGTATCGATATCGGTTATAACGATAATCCGGATATAGCGATGTTATTTTAAAACGAAAATTGGTTTTTATAATCACCTATAGCGATTAATAATATACATGCACACTGTGTAGTTAATTTGATTTCGTCCAAATCGATAATTCTTAATCTTATCTGTAACAGACAATGTGTCTTGTACGACCGTACTGTAGCAGCATACAGCACTGTACAGCATACGTTTCTTACCATCTATTTCGGAAATGTATTTTTATATTGATCTGGTGCGTACTTTTGTTTCGGTAAACAGTGACATTAATACGCCAGAAGTATCAATGGCATTAAATAATATTTCTAATTTTGTTAAAAAATCTTATTCAAATTATAAACAAACTACTATTATAGATTATTTTTCAAACAAATCGTAAACATATACTATATAATATATAGTTTATGTTTACAATTATGTATTATAATATGTCCATTTATTACAATTTATATAAATACCTTGAATGTTAAAATATGTAATCTTAAATAAATAATATTTAAACAGTAAAAAATGTGTTTAACAAAGCAATTTGTCAAAAAAATTATTTTTTTTTTTTATGATCCGGATATAACGAAGTTCGGTTATAACGATCAGATTTCCTAGGTCCCTAGACGATCGTTATAAGCGAATTTGACTGTATATTATGAAGCATAAACAAGCTCATCCGTCTCACTAAAAATGTAGTATTAATAGTAATATTGATTTATTATTTTATTGATTTATATTTACTAAGACTAAACATAAAATATTTAATTACAATTTTTTCTACAATAACTACTATATTATTTATAATTTTTTTTTATAATATATATTATGTAATATGGTAAATAAATAATTAGTATAAATTATAAATTATAAATTACATTCATATAAACATTGATTGTTTGTCATTTATAATATTTGGGAGCCGTCGACATTTTGTGAAGACTCAAAGGAGCCCTGGGATGAAAAAGTTTGAATACCTCTGCTATAGACCATTTTTTTTGGCATAAAATAGGTGGCGAAAAAATAGGTTATGCAAAAAAATATTTAAACTGGTGCAGGTTTAGAGTTTTTAAAACAACTAGTTTCAAAAATTTAACAATTTTTGAGCAATATTCGCGAAAATGTAAAGGGATGGTAAGATTGTTAATTTTAAATGTACAATTCTGAATTCAATGTTATTTATTTCAGATAATGGTAAATTAGTTTTTTTTATTGCTAACGTGTGTGTGTAAATTATATTATTATAAGTTATAACCCTGTATTGATACAAACTACAAAGAGTAGGTGTTGTCGCCAACATTGGCATTCAAATTATAATCATTTGGCGGGGTTTTTTGTTCTGTGAATTTCGTGTTGAGGTATCGGTTCGTATCGTGTGACACCGCGGTGCGGTTGACAACAGCTGTTGTGTGATAACCGTCCGGTGCGCACGTGCAGCCGTTATCTCGTTTTCGTTTAAAATAATAAAATGTTTTTCGTTATTTTGTATCGTTTGTGTGCGGTCAAAATAAGTTCGGTTATGTTTCGTGTATTTTTCTTAAGTCATTCACCTCAGTGTCACCGACAGTTCCATAAGTTCGCGTCTTTTCATTTGTGTAGGTGGCACTGAGCTTTCGTTTCATACTTCATGTTGTCTCCGAGACCGGTTCGTTAAAACCGTGTGGCGGACCGGCTCGTTCTCTTGTTTTTTCCGTCGGTTTCCTACAACATAGAGCTCCGTTGCTCCGTAGTCCGTATAAACATTCATTGTATGCTGTCGAAAACCACGTTTTCTGTCGCGTTGTGACTTCGTGAATTGGTTGTTGGTAAATATCGTTCGAACAATTTATATTGTCAATTATTTTCATATTTATTTCCCCAGTCTAGGGTGGTCATTATTGTTACCAACAATCATTGTGAGTCGTGGTTTTCGTATTCGTCTGTTCCTGCTGTGTGTTTTTGTGTGTGATTTATTCGTCTGAGCTGGTGGCCCGTTGGTCGCACGTTCTTGGGATTGCTGCACATTTTATATCTTTCTGTATCCTTTTATTGTACATTTGTGGGCATCCCGAGACGGTAGCGTTCTGGTTCGAAGCCGTTAACGGACACCAGTTCCTTTAGGTAATTGGCTGACGAGCCACATTTATTATATTACACATTTATTATTTTACACATTTATTATATTATACCATATTTTGTTATACCATATTTTTATTACATCAGATTGTTATTTTATACATTATATTTTATGTCACACTTGAGTTATTCTATTATTATTTTTTCACTATATTATATTATTCAATTTTATTCATCTGGTTGGTAGTGCAGCACTTTGGGTGGCCTATCTTCCTGCGGTAAAGGCACCTTAATATACTTCATTATTAAAGCCGATTGCGGCTACAGTAGGTATCATTACATAAATTTGTTGATCTATCGAACGATAATTTTAAACTATCAAATACTCGTACTGGCACATGTAAATTCCACCGACTATGACCTGTTTAAACCCTTTTTCATTTAAATTCCATCGGTACTTTTTTTTTAACTGAAAAAAATATAAATTCTAGTGGTACGTTTTCTATGCCTGAAAAACAAAAGTAAACTCCAGCGATTTCATTTTTATAAATATTTTTTATTTTAATATTTATGAAGTATATTTATTTATATACCTACTATAATACTATATAGATACCTACTATTATTTATATTTACACTAAATTAAAACAATTATAGTTAACAATAATGATCAGTAGTCGGTTTAAAAAATTATGTATAACACGCGTAATATAGCATTGGTTATAGTAATGTTTATAGTTATTAATTATTATTTATCATAAAATTATGTTTGATAAATTAAACTAATTGTCTTCAAAACTGTGGAACACTTTTAATGTTCACACCGCCACTTTTCTACAATGACTTTCAATTCATGAACTTTAAAACCATTTTTTTATACTTAAAGTTATTTAAACATAGCAAAACTTTGCCACGTTCATTGACTATTTCATTAATATATTCATTATGAAATCAACGGATGAACTTGTGCCTAATGTATAATATTTTGTCGAACGCGTTCGTATCTTGAACGATGTGATATTTATCAGTCAGTGTAACAATGTCGTTTAATAAATCGACAGTAAAATTGCTGTGCAGCTATTCTAAAAATAGTTGTTACCGATGGAATTGACATTTTTTCCATGTTAAAAAGTACCGGTGGAATTTACGGAAGATGGTAAACTGCGGCAAAATTAATCTTTTTCTAAAAGTCGATATCTAAACTGCGGTAAAAAAAAAAATTAAGATTATACAATCTGCGACAAAACCGGTAAGATACATTATACAAACTGCAGCAATTAATTTTATTATACCTTCTATATATACTATATACACGTTTATCGTCTAGTTAGATATAATACGTGTTATGACAGTTATTATATTAGTCTAGAGACTCTGAGAGTATTAGGCGTAAAAATTAAGAAAAATATTATAATTATTTTAAAAGATCGTATAGTGATCGTATAATCAAAAAAAAATTAACCTAACATTTTGGTGTTTATTCTTAAAGCATACTTTTCAAAAATTCATATCTTGAAATTCGTTCATATTCTTGGATATATTCAGCTGGTATTATTTTTTAGATTCTGAGTGGAGCGAAGAATGTACTTTTGATTTTACATTGTCGTGTGTTTTTTTTTTGTTTTTGTCATCACGTAGTTTTAGGGCAGTATAAGTGCTACGATTTTCTTCATCGGCATATTATTTGATATATTATACATAGGGAACGGATTTATATGTAAATGCATATTTTTATTAAAACGAGATATTTAAGAATCGATAAGAAATGTTCATGATTTAAATCATTCCTACTAAAATGATGCTACTTTTATTTTACATATTTTTACATATTTTGGTATAATTACATATTTTTACATATTTCACTAATTTTTAAATATTTTTAAACATATTTTATCATTTCATCGTTCATACGTTTTCAAGCCATTAAAACAGCCATTATGAACTGTGACGATCCACGTAGAGCAAATATTTAGTAGTTTTTATAGTAGTTATCTTATAATTTTCATATAGATATAATATATATCTTAATATAGTATACATTTATATACGATTGACAATCGATAGCAGACGGGTTGAAATTAGAAACAAAAAATATGTCCTTAAATGATAGTATGCAAATTGTTGAATCAGTGATTGAAAAATTAAAACTCGTAAGCGGACCGATAGGAGATCTTTTAAAAAAGAAAATTCATGCAGTTACAGAAAAAAATCCAGGCTATATTGATTTTAAAACAATCAATTACATAATGAGTGACACTCTTCTAAAAATTTGGAATTATCGTCTTCTGATATTATGCGCTTCAAATATGCTCCAATTACATCAGTTGATGTGGAACTATCATTTAGCCGTTTTAAAAATATTTTGAGACCTAATAGGTGACATTTAACATTCGATAATTTAAAAGAAATTGCAACAAATCATTTTGATAATTTAATAATTTAAATAATTATAATTGTATTTTTTTTAAAATTTAATTACATTTTTTCCCCACATATTTGGATGTTTTTAGCACATATTTTATACTTCCATATATATGTACATATTTTTGTATTTTTATTACATATAAATCCGTTCCCTAATTATATATATTATGGTCGTTAGGTATCATTATTTCCCGTGATGTGGGTTGTCATTATTCATCGTTATGGTGATGATGAATGCTATATGATGCATTCTTTTGGAATTCCAACATTTATTATTCACTGCGTCGATGTCCTAGGCCAGTTGACGTGTTCCCGCTGTCGTCTGCCTTGGCAGTCGGTTAAGTGACCGAGTCGAGCACGACCTGTCTACTGTTATAGAGCCCACTGCAGGTTTTTGTCGACTTCAGGCTGACGAACGACAATACATTTAGTTATTGCCTATATAGGACACTGATAGAAAAATAATAATCATAATGATTCACTTCGCCCGCAGGTTATTAATATGCGTCGCCGCGGCTGCTGTATTGGGCACTGTCTTCGGAGCAGGTGAGTCAGAATTGTATATTCACATATATTTAATATATATACCTAAGTTTATAATTATTAATTCATAAAAACAACGACAACTTGTAGGAAAGTCCCTTTAGATTTTTAGGACACATTTATAACAATTATGTTCTAAACAATTTAAGTATTTAAGAATGTGCCATTTTATAATATTAAAAAACAATTTTAGTTTTATTATGCATGCGTAAAACCTGCATTAATAAAGCAGTGGCAGCAAACACACTGCTTACATAAATAAATACTTCAAAGCTAGTTTAGAAAAACTTCTTCATGATCCTGACAAGTTGGATGTATGGACGAGTTGTTCACGCTAATAGGAAACCTATACTGGTCAATATATAATGAGTCAACCTTAACATTATGAACAATTGCATCAGTTATTAGTGGACAACAATTTGAAAAACGAGATATAATTTTGTAGACCTTAGTAAAAATGAATGTGTAAAAGTAAAATTAAAATAAATGTTAAATTTGAATGTTTTAGATTCTGAGGGAAGAGAAATAGACATATTCATTTAACGAAAAATGTTACGTTTTTTTTTTTTTTTTTGTGTCCGTTATCACGTTGTAGAACAGTATAAAAGTGCAGTAAAATTTCTCCGATTTTTCTTAATTCTCCGTACTTCAGCGGGTCAAAGGTAAAAAATTCCCTATAATTTTCAAATGCATCGAGAAAAACAACAATAAATTAAGAGTAAAAAGCAAATTTTTACGGAAATCCAATTTTAGAAAAAATCGATTTCGTCTTTTGGCGTACACTAAAAATATTTACACTACCTAGATAGTAGATACGTCCAAATTTCAAACCTTAGATTTAAACAAACAATTTTTTATGAATTTCTAAATGAAATAAGTAACACAGGCTTATGAAATTTTCTTTTTTTTAAAATTTTTTTTTATTAATGTGGATAAAATAATTAATGTTGTTTGTATACATTTTTTTATAAGCATTTAAACTTTAAATGTTGACCAAATATTTTGTATATTAGTTGACTACCTACTAAATATATAAAGGTATTTTAACTTACAATTTTTTGTTTATACAGCCATACCGAATACAATCTTTTTTTGATATAAAATATTCATCAATCAATACTTTGTGACTCTGAGTATTTTTACTGTATTTTAGTTATATTAGATTCCATTTCACAAGATATATTTAAAATAAATAAATAATATGTTCATTGGTATATTTGTATTTTGTAATATATTATTATTTTGTAATATATTATTATAAAAGCTTTGTTGAAAGTATTGCCTCAAATCTTTTAGTGGCACTTTAACAGTTAAAACTATAAATTGGAGAAATAGTTTTGTAAATATATATTTTTATTTGGGCGAATGTAAGTTCCTACACGAGACCTAGCAGGTAAGAAAAATACATATGTTAGTTCCTATACTACAGAAAAAGGTGCATATGTAAGTTCCTATACTGTAAAACACAGGTCAAATGTAAGTGTATACTTAAGCTATATTAGTATTAGGCTACAAAATAATAAAAATAGGTACATTTTCATTAATAAATAGATGATGATACTAAAATATAATAAAAATCGTATAATGCATTGATAATACGAGTATACGATATAATAAAAATCGTAATAAAAAATGTATTATTCGATTTTTATTATAGGTACTGTATATTATAAATGCATTATGCAATTTTTATTAATTTTTATTTTATTATATTTATTTATGAAAATGTACCTATTTTTTTTTATTATTTTGTCGCCTAATCCATAATATAGATTAAGTATACACTTACTGATATTTGAAATTTTTTTACAGTGTAGGAACTTACGTATATCAATTTTCCGCCGTGTAGGAACTAACATAAGTACCTGGTTTTGCCGCGTAGGAACTTACACACCTCATTTTTATATTCATGTAGGAATTAATACATCACATTTGTAGGAACTAACGTATGTAATCGTTTACCTGCTAGGTCTCGTGTAGGAACTTACTATTCCCCTTTTATTTTACCTATACCGTCGGCTTAATTCGCAATTATAATCTTAACTCTAAAATGACTTCTTTTCAGAAAGAATAAAAAAACATCTTATTAATTCAAAAACATTGTTAACAGATAACTGTATTGTTTAAATTTATTATTTATGGTTTTGTTGATCTTTTTTGAATAATTTATTTATTTATTTATTTATTTATGGAGATACGACAAATTCCCTTGGTTGGAAGCTATTTGGAGTTGAGATAATTGAGAATTAAGCCGACGATATGATAAATTAATTAAGTGTTTTTGATTATTATTTTATTCAGATGTACAAATAATACCAGATGTTCCTGAACTTATCATTAAATCGGGGGATAATCTAACACTTAAATGTACGGGAAATGTACCTTTAAAATGGAACCAAAGACAATATGATCCAAGTTTACTTATAAATAAAGTAAGAGTTTAATAAATTGTGGTAATGGTCTGATTGTTTAGCAAAATGATGAACATTAAGTATCTATTCATTCTAATTGGTTTTTTTTAAAAATATAATTTCTTTGCACAATTATATTTATTTCAATTGTTCTTTATAATAATATGATGTTGAATACATCATCGATCAATTACTTTACTACCTATTAAAATATTAAATTGAATATTATACCTAATTAATTTATATAGTTAGATATTTAAAAGTTAATTTACTTATTTTATATTATGCATTTTGAATAGGATTCCGCTATCGAAATTACACAAGAAAAGGTTAATGGTAGTTATTATATATCTGTGCTTTCACTAAGAAGAGCACATTATTTAGATACTGGATACTTCTACTGTAATTCATTGTCTGAAGAGTTAGGAGTGAAAACAAAAATATACATATTTGTTCGACGTAAGTAATTTTACGTTTTTTTTTTATTTAATAAAAAATCGTATATTATGAAAATTTAATAATAAATGTTTACAATGTTTAGATGACATTCATTTGCTAGCAGTTCCAGGAAATGTTGACGTATGGTATTCAATAGAATCTGTTAATGTTACTGATATTGTTATACCTTGTCGGCCTACATTACCAGGTATAAACGTAACATTAAAAATAGACGGAAAAGTGGTAAGGATTTAATAATGGTTATTCAATATATTTTTTAAACAAATATGGAAGCTGTTTTTATTTAACGGTGCAATCGGTTAATAACAAAATATTCGGTTAAAAGGTAACATTTCACTGATGATCCTATGAGCAGAGCTGCGCTGAGTTCGCATTATAAATCGTAATTTTGTATGGAAATTGTCAGTCGTGAAACGTAATTTGGGAGATATAGATCTTAACACAAAATAGTATAATAATCAGTATATCAATATAGTTACCAATAAATATATTATGAAAACAAATATGTCTTAATTAATTGGGAAATTTTAGAGACAATAGATATGTAAGTGTGTGTCCGTTTTACAATGATGTATGTTACTTTTTAACATATTTATAAATTATTTTCCTTACATCATCAACAGTTTCACATATTTTTCTTTTTGAAGATGACTTTAAACTTGTCAAAATAATACATTTTCACAAAGTTGCAATTAACTACAAACATTTATCTCATCTTATTCATGCAAATCATATTTTTTAAATTGAAAATAATATTGATCCTAATAAAAAAGGTACATTTTCTTGGATATACATAAAAACAACTCTAAATTTCCATAAATTAAGTACTCCGTCATCGGCTAGGTTTGATGGTATTGTCACTGATAGTATTGAGAATATTTCCAAGTTATTTGTCAAATATTTTTCTTCGGTGATTCTGATACCTACTAAATTATTATTAATCAATACAAAGTATCAAGTTCAAAATATTATCTTGATCTTAACATAAATTAGTTTCTGAAAAAGAAATACCTTAAACATTTGGTTTTCTAAGTGAAGTAACAGGGACCGGATCGGCCGGTTTAAAACCTGTATTTTTTATAATCGTGTCTCTCCCAAACTATTGACATATTTTTAAGTTACCAATTATATCAAAAACATTTGAATCAACAATAACTACTAAAAAGTTATCTAATTTCTAAAAATAAAGAACCCACTAACACTAGTTTCTTTTAAAACCACTCCATACAAACACATTTATTATTATTTTAAAACCTGTTAACAATAATATTATATCAGATAAGTGATATCAAGAAGATACTATTAATACTGATTTTTAAAAAGCATAGGACGATATAAATCAAAAGTTATTATATTATAATTAACAAGCTTTCGGATACGGTGGAAATTATCTAAATTATTTTTACTCGTATCTCACAATTGTTTACAATCAGTAAGCATCTCGTATGTCTACTCAGATAATTATTCGGTGACTCCAGATGTTCCAAAGGGATCTAGTCGTATTTCCTAATTATAATACCAGCAGTGGAAATAATACATATTTTCAGGGGCTTTTGTTTTGGCTAATACAATTTAGCTGAATTAAATATATTATAATATTTTTAATTAAATTGTGAGTGTGTTTACATTTTAATCTAAATTTCTCTAATATTTAGTATTTAAATTTTCTTTCAATGTAGTGGGAGCCTAATACCTCAAATAATAATAGCGTACTATTGAAGTATGACCCAAAGATTGGATTCATACTCTGTAATAAAGTGACATTGTTGGATTCGGGAGAATATGAATGTCATTCTAAATACTATAGCAATGAATATAAAATTAATGTTACCTTAGTTTTAGTTGAAGGTAACTGAATAAACTAAAGTCTGTAACTAATATTTTTTTATATTCTGTTTTTTTGATTTTATATTCCTTCAGGTAAACCAAATATACCAGAAAATACCAACAATCCTAACCCAAAAGTATTTTGGGAGGTGGGAGAAATATGTAGTTTTGAATGTGATACATGGGGTTATCCTTTGCCTGTTGTTGAGTGGTTTTTTAAAAAGTGTCCAAATTATCCTAAATGTGAAGAAACGTTAATATCTCATTTACCGGTAAATTTGTTTTTTAATGTTTTTTTTATATAAATAATAAATGTAACTATTAAAAAAGAATATTAAAATTTCACAGAGCAGCATGTACAAGAAAACTGTGTATCAAAAAGATGGACTCATTTCATCAATTATTATTACTGCTAATGAAACAGGAACATTATATTGTAATGCTACAAATGAATTTGGAAATACCAATCGCGAATTTACATTGTTTTTGATTGGTAAAATCATAATTTTTTTAAAATTCCATATAAAACATAAACAAGCTAAAATAAAAAATAAAAATATAATTTTACATTTATATAAATATAATTTAAAGAATCATTTTTAAAAGAACTATCAAACGAGAAAAATAAATAAATTGGAGTCTTTATTTAAATTACAAACATGTTTGACCGTATAATGTATATTAACAATAGTATTTTAATATTTAAGACGTACCAAATGGTCTGGCTATCAATGGACCTCAAATTATTGTAGATGGAGATGATATAACACTTGAATGCAGGGCTTCTGTATATATGTTTACTCAAGATATTCAATGGTTCTATGAAGGTTTAAATCAAACTTCTCAACCAATAACTAATAACAGTAAAGGTGAGATAATTAAAAATTCTTATAAATGATTTATTACCAATGTATTTGTTACAGATACCTTCATTACAAATAATAAAACAGCACTTTCATATAGTTCGTTTTTAACAATAAAAAATATTACAAATAAATTTGATGGAGAATATGTTTGTATTATTGAAGCGGGTAATAAGGACAACAGGACACCATATACTGTATTAGTCCGCGGTAAATATTATTTTATTTATTATTATTTCATAATTTCATCAATTCCTAGAGATATCAGGTAATGGCTCTTATTGGCTCAACTCTGAAACATAAACAATTATTAATTGTAATAAGTAAATATCATATATGTTATACTTTATAAAGTCGTAGAAAAACTTTTCATTGTTTTTAGAAATAATGTGTTGTTTTACAGATGAAAATACTGATACATTTATCGGTTTCATCATATTTTCGATTGTGTTATTTATTGCATAATAGTTTAATATAATTATAGATCGACAAATTCCAGTAATTCGAGAATCATCTAGTTCAAATAGTTTGAATGTCAGAGTAGGTAGTCCAGTACAATGGGAGTGTTATATTGAAAGAGGCATGCCAACACCTACTATCACATGGTTCAAACTCAAAGTGAGTGATGTTGTGTATTAAAAATATAATCTTATGTAGGTTATACTTTTTTTTAACTTACAGAAAGGGCATGATTCAAAATTAATCACAAATGATAGTAAAGTTTTATTGTCAGATAATAATAAAAGACTTGAACTAACGTTTACTGAATTAGAAGATGCAGGATATTATGTTTGCAATGTTTCAAATAAAATTGGCAGTGCTGTATCGACTAAAAAATTGGATTTTACTTATGGTATAGTTACAAAATATAATTTAATTAGAATTATGGATAAAACGTTATAATTATAAACATAAGGAATTATTATTTTAAATTCATTCCAACTCTCAATTGTACATCCTACTACCACTAGTGAATTAACGTATAACTCTTTTTTCCCTAGTTACTCCACACACAGGGCCGTCCTGAACAATAAATATTGGGGGGCTAAATTTATGAATTTGCTGACTAAAAATTTTTTTTAGAAAGAAATTATTGTGTTATAAATGTATAGATAACATGTAAACATTATTGTTAGTGCATGCAACGAGAGTGTGTTAGTATGAGTGAAAGTATGCAAAGTAACACCTATGACAATTCAACAATAGTTAGAGTCAATACAATTATGAATACACACATCCACTGAGGCATATAACAACAACATATTTGTATAAGTAATAAAAACACATCAAATTTACATTTATTTTTTAATTTATTTAAGTGGATATAAAAGCTTATATTATAAAGTTTATATAGGTAAACGAAGGCCACGAAAACAAATTTTTTTTTTACTGTAGATTGCGGCGATTGCGCTGACTAAAAGTTACAGCTGCGGACTAATACACAATATTATTATAATTTTATTGTGTACATTACTACATTATACACTGTCCAAAAATAGTCTCGTGCCCGAATGAAGTTCGATTTTATCCAACTTAGGGTACTTGCGAAGACAGTGGAAAAATTACTGAGCGTATATAGACGTATAGTGGAATATACCGAATCTAAACAAACCAGTCGATGTGCACGATATTGTGTTGTTACGCTGGCTAGAGGACAGTGGTGTGCGAATATTATTATATGTATTTTAGAAATATCTAAATATCTTAGACTATTCATAGTGGTATTTCCATGTAGTTATGCAGATGAGAGTCCCAATAAAAATTATGACTATTCTTAGTTTTTATTATCGGAATACTATTACATAAATAAATGAAAAATATAAAAATCATTTTAGAATTCCTATAATTTTAAATTTTTGTCTGACTAATTTTATTTTAGTATTCTACGTTAGTAAGTTTTGCCGACTAATTTAAACATCAAAAATCTTTGAGGGTGGGACACCCCCCTCACACCCCTTCACCATTCGGAACGGCCCTGTCTACACATCTATTTTTGCAATACAATGTCTACTACATTCACTATATTTCATGTTATTTTTCACTATAAATTCATAAAGCCATGACAACTGATCTATAACTATTTTATTTTATTACTATTATACAAAATTGACTTTATTTCACTCCACATTATACTTTGTCCATTTGCTTCCAGATTTCCAATATGTTTTTCCAGTTGTTTAATTTATCGTTCATCTATTCATGGCTTTCTCTGGCTAGCACAAAATCATATGTAAACAGTAATTACCATAGCACCTCACCTAATATATAGTAATTTATTTCATAGTTTCATTAATTCGGTAAGATATTAGATAAATGCTCAACGCTACAAGCATTAATAACTATTAAATGTTATAAACATACATCATACATTTTAAACATTAAAAAGTATTTGAAAACCTTTTTATTTATAGGAATATTGTGTTATTTTACGGATAATACAGGTACACTTTTCGGTTTCGTCGTATTTTCTATTGTGTTAACTATTATAGTGGGAGTTATAATGATTAGCTACACTGCTCTACATGTACAGAGAAAAAAGGTCATTATTAATTCAATTTTTAATGTAACATAAATATATAATTTTTTTTTTTACATTTTTATTCAATAATAATATAAACAATTTTATTGTAGAAATTAAAAAAAGAATTAGATGATGCCGGTCTTTTATACTTTGAGAATGGTGCCGTAGAATGCTGGAATCCTGATTTGGGGATTGAGGAACAAGCTGAACTACTTCCATATAATACACAATGGGAATTTCCTAGGGACAAGCTAAAACTAGGTAAACAATTATAAAGAAATGTAGTTTGTCTTATTTCTTACTCGATAAGATTAGTAATATGCTATTTTATTCCAAGGTAAAAAATTAGGTTCGGGAGCCTTTGGAGTTGTCTTTAAAGCCGATGCGATTGGTATAATTGATAAAAATACCACTACAACAGTCGCCGTAAAAATGATTAAACCAAATTCTGATCCGTCATACTTAAAAGGTTTAGCTTCTGAACTGAAGATTATGACACATCTTGGCAGGCATTTGAATGTAGTAAACTTACTTGGAGCTTACACTAGAAATATAAGCAAAAGTAATATTATTAAAAATATTGCAAATATTGAATAATCATTTTTAGTAAATTAACAATCAGGTTGTATTTTTTAGGAGAATTGATGGTGATTTTAGAGTATTGCCGTTTTGGAAATATCCAACAATACATGTTGAAACATAGAGACAGTTTTGTGAACCAAATTTCAACACACGGCTATTTAGATTTTAATATTAAAACAATCTCTAAGTAATTTTACTTTTAATTCAAACATTTTTTGTTAAAATTAACTTTCAATATATTTAATAATTGTTATTAACAATTTTTAGAAATCTGTACAACGTAAATGTTCCTAACTCCAATTTGTCTCAAAAATATGATGATAGTAATACACAAATCGGTTCTGAAGGGTACTTGGTCTCTGATGAGGATGCACCAGACTGGTGGATTAACTATATTGGAGATTATAAACATTTAATTGTAAAACCATTATGCACCCATGATTTAATATGTTGGTCTTTCCAAGTAGCACGAGGAATGGAATATCTCGCTAGTAGAAAAGTATATTTCTTAAATAAAAAATGTATGAGTAGGTAATGTTTGAATTTTTGTTCAAGGTTCTCCATGGTGATTTAGCAACAAGAAATATTTTGTTGGCTGGAGACAATATTGTGAAAATATGTGATTTTGGATTTGCAAAAACTATGTACAACAGTGAGAACTACAAAAAAAAGTCAGATAAGGTAGAATGACTCTTAAGATGGGATTTGATTAAGTTTCGTCATTTTTGTAATAACGCTATTCATGCTATAATTTCAGGTACTTTTGCCAGTTAAATGGATGGCAATCGAATCTCTCCGCGATGGAGTGTTTTCAACGCAATCTGATGTCTGGGCATTCGGTGTTGTTTTGTGGGAAATATTTTCATTAGCAGTTACTCCATATCCAAGTAAATATTTTTAAATGTATTTTTTTGTTATTATAACATTAAATCAATATTAATTGGAAGACTTAATTATAAATTTGTTATTTTCATGTTTACTCTGTAGATATCCAACAATTGAATGACCTAATCGATAGTTTGATCGAAGGTTATCGAATGGACCTTCCAAGATATGCCAATTCTGAGATGTATTATTTTAAATTTTATGCTTGCAACTAAAGATGTGAATGCTCTATTTTTATATTTTTAAGTTTTAATTTTATTTTTATGTTTAGATACAATATAATGTTAGATTGTTGGAAAATGAATCCTATGACAAGGCCTTCATTCACTGATTTAGTTGAAAGTTTGGGAGATTTATTACAAGATGGTACAAAATCAGTAAGTCATAATTGATGATACATTTTTTATAATAAATATAAAATGAAAATGTAATGATATTTTTTTTATACTTATAGCATTTTTTGAATTTAAACGAGGTTTACGTGAGATTGAATATGAGCAGATCAGATTCAACTGACTACTTAAGTATATCAATGGCACCAACATATTTCAATTGTTCATCCATGTCTGAAAACATTTTAAATGTACCCCTAAACAGTTCTGGACATTTAGAAAACAAAGATGATTTGGTATTGAGGCCTATGATGCATAATCTTGTTTAAATTAATTACTTTTAATACATTTGTAATATTTTTAGGTATGTATGTTATGTATTAATTTTAAATTATGTTATTACTATTAGCATATTATATCTATTTTTTTAAATTATAATCAATTATAATTTATTGTACCTAATTAATGTCAATATATACCTAGTAGGTATGTGTCTACTTAGACATACTCTATGTAAGTCCAAACTTAAACATTAATTTAGACCTAAGTTGAATGTGCAATTTTAGTTGAGCAATGTTATAATGCATATCTACGTTGTAGCATTTTAAAATGTTGTAATTTATTTTTAATTGAAACTATGAAATACTATTTTGTATGCTTTTATTTATTTATTAGTTGAGTGTTCTAGTTGTATAAGCCTAAAAAAACCATTGTATTTTTCATCTCACAATTATTATAAAGTTGTTAAAAATTCTAAACTAAAAAAAGTCGGCAAGTGGTTACCTTAGTTATCAAGTGGGGCCGTGGGGGGTCACAGCTATAATGGATTTGTCAAATTTAAATTCAATTAGGTATATAAAAACATTGTAAACTGTTGAATGAGGATTATAAAATGGATCGACAAAAGATAAAATATACAACACAATTAGTTATAATAAGAATATGTAACATTTCACTATAACTGAAACTCATAACTAAGTATGAAAAGTTCAGCGAATTTGCTTAGGTTAACAGAACACAGGATTGTTGAGTACGAGCATACATATTATTATTATCGGCATAGCCACTAGTCGGGTTTGAATCACGAAGTGAAGACAATCATTAAATACATTCATTTTTTCAACTCGTACTCCGCTATTCCTATGATCTTCAATAGACTAACCCCAAGAACAGGGTTTCTCGGGTTATACTGTACTGTACAATATTATTACTATTCAAAACATTTAATAAACCTTTGTATACGTTGATATAACGACTTCGACTGAGTTGGTTTAAGAACGCATGTCATAAGTTCCTATAGGACCTGTAAAATATAACTTAGAAAACTTCTCCTTAGCTGGATATGATTAGGTATACATATCGACAGCCACTTTGTTTTAAAAGACGAAGGAGGTGTGTTGTATTACAAAATACTATTCTGATAGTAATGTATATTTTAACTATATTTAATAACTAAATTTCTCTTGCCTATAATTAGTTCGAAAAGTGTCAAAATATTTATAAAATTTAATCGCTGATAAAAAATAATAATCCTGTTTCATGCTTTATAATGTGAAAGTGTTGGATTCGGGAGTATATAGATGTCATTCGAAATTCTATAGCAATGAATATAATATTAATGTATCCTTAGTTAAGGTATACGCATAAATCCAAAAATAGGGATCCGGGTATACGACGTATACCCGCGTATACCCTCCAATACACCATCGGATAGAACCATTAAAAAATTGGTCGCAACCTGAAGTTTTTGTTGTGTTAGAATGTTAGATATACTATACAGGCAGAACAAAAGTGGACTTATGAATAATATTATATTATACAAGGTTCTTCATAACTAGTTGTGAGTCAAAATTAAAAAAAATTGAGCGTAAGTCTGAAATAGGTAGTTATTTATAAGCGACTAAACTTAGAATTTCGACAAAATGTGCCAAAATCATGAAGATTCGCATTTTTTTTTATTTTGAATTTCATAAAAAATTTTCTTTTGAAATCTAAGATTTGAAAATCCAACATAAGATTATCTATAAGTTTTTCTACTTTTCTAAAGAAAAAAAAAATCCAGAAAGTCATACTAATTCTTTCGAAGTACTTAAACTACCGATTTATCATAACACGTTTTTCTTATTTTGTTGTAATTCAAATACAAATGACCGCAGTAGACTCTTGAATTTTTTTGCGATTGTTGTGATTATTATTTTCCATACACCATTTAAATTTAAAAATATATTTTGACACTTTTTGAGCTTATTATAGTTATGTGAAATATGAAATTGTTTTTTTCTTTTTAATATCGATAAGAAAATTTCGATACACTAAAGTAATTGAAAATCGATTACAAGGTTCCTCATAAGTTGTTACAATATCAGTTCAAAAATATTAAAAATACACATTACAATTTTTTTTTATAAACATTTAAATTTCAAATCTTGACCAAAATTCATCAAAATATCGAACATTTAAAAATTGTTTTGTAGTTAAAAATGTATAAAATACTCATTTTTTATAGCTAAGGATTGAAAAATTAAAACAATGTTTATCGTAAGTATTTAGTGTAATGAATAATGATAAACAAAAAAAATATTTTTTTATAGACATTGTTCAAGTTTAGAAAAAATTAGATATTTCAATGAAGAATAACGTTCTTTCTTTGTAATTTAAAAATATTTTTTGTGTGTGCTTTATCGTATATTATTATGTTTTATAGGTATACTTCAATGACAATTTTAAATGTTTTCGGCAAAAATGAATTCAACCTACTGTATTGTTAAGAATAAAATGAATTATTTTAATAGCAATAAAAACCTGTAAATACACTAATTATTAATGTAGGCTAACAAAAACATAATAAATAATAAAAAATAAATGTTGACGGTCAATCAAGTATTAGGTACCAAATCACCTGCAATATTGTTTATTTCATCATTTATCAAATAATATTGTTTTTCTACTAGAGATGTCATATAAAATACTAAAGGTTTACTAATGTACACTTTATTGGGACACCGGGACGCTGTAATCGGCCTATTCGGGACTTAAGGCAACCTTATGGATGGTGTGTAGTGTACAGAGTTAACAAAATATAAATGATGAAAGTATAAATCCTTGTTTTTATTATGAATCGTACCTATACATATAATAATAATGGCAGTTATTTATAAAAAATAACTATATCTTAATTAATGTTCATCATTGGAAACCATATGGTTTCGAATATTGTGAAGAAATATCTAACTTATACCAAAATGTGTTTCGGGGTTTAATGATTCTGTTTATAAAATATCATTTTTCGGATTTTTGCATTTTTGGGATTTTTTAAATGTATATAATATTATAATGTTAATAAGATAATAACAAAGTTAAAGATTTGTTTAAATATTAGTAGATAACATTACGTGCGTGAAGTTGGCCCCCCCGACATTGTCTGATCGATTCCGGACCAATGTCAATATTTTGTAACTCATTTGTAACTATTTTTAACACACTTTTCAGAATTTGTAACTCCTTACTTTGTGAGCTATAAACATTTTTCCGACGGGGGGCCAACTTCACGTAGCCCCCCGACATTGTCATATCGACTCCGGACCAACGACATTCTTTTCTAACTCATTTGTAATTATTTGTAACACACTTTTCAGAATTTGTAACTCCTTACTTTTGGAGGTATAAATTTTTTTCTTACGGGGGGCCAGCCCCCCGACATTTTTTGATCGACTCCGGACCAATTCCAATATTTTGTAACTCATTTGTAACTATTTGTAACACACTTTTCAGAATTTGTAACTCCTTTTTTGGGCGCTATAAACATTTTACAGACGGGGGGCCAACTTAACGTAGCCCACAATAAGGGTCAATAAAGGAGGTAGTACGTTTGTTGTTTATGAATGACCAGTATTCGCGAGGATTGGAAGCTAGACGAGTCTAAGAATGGTTATGTTTCCCATTTACCATTCGATCTTAGAGAGCTAGTGTAATGTCCAGTTGTACAAAATGTACTCAACAAAATATTGATATTTAAAAAAATTTAAAACACGATTTAAATTAATGTTTTTACTATCAAAATTATTATAAAAAGCACATTAACAAATTGTTTATTATGAATTTCAAATTCATTTTTTTTATACAAATGTTTGAGGAACTTCGTACTCAAGCTTTTTAACCGAATAGAAAATTGATTATCGATTTTTATAGAAAAAAAAACAAGAATAAAAAATCTAAAATTTCTCTTGCCTATAATTACTTCAAGAAGTGTCAACATATTTATAAAATGTAATCGTTTATAAAAAATAATAATCCTGATATTTAGTGGAAAATTCAAGTGTTTACGGTTATTAGTTATTGAATTCCAACGAAATAAGAAAATCGTTCTTTGAGATATCGGTAGTTTACTTGTGAATATCCAATGTCTAATTTTAAATACTCGTAAAATATTAGTTTGACATTTCAGCAGGGGCGTCATTTCAGTTTTTTTTTTGGGTGTGCCATTTTGAAATTTCACCAGGCCATATAAAAATAGAGCGGATCTACAAGGGGGGATTCCCTTGTTTCAGCAGGCCAATTGAGAATATTTTAAATGTAAGGGGTGCCACCGCAGGGTCAGCCTCCCCCCCAATGACGCCCCAGCATTTCAGTAAATATTTTTTAGAAAGATAGAAAAACTTATGGGAAATCTTGTGTTAAATTTTCAAATCTTAGATTCAAAGAGAACAATTTTTATGAATTTATAAATCAAATAAAACTGCGAATTTAGTAGAAATTCTAACTTTTGACGCTTATAAAAAACTATTATAGACTTACCTATATCTTTTTTTTATTTTCAACTTACAACAAATTATTGAAAACCTTGTAAATTAGTTTTCAAGTTTTTTGACAAATTGAAAAAGTTTTTATTGGTGATAATAAAAAATTAATAAAAAAAAACTTCATATGCTTTTAAATAGCTCAAAAATAGTCAATATATATTGAAACATTTATTGTGTATAGAAAATAATTATATAAACATATTTTGGTAAAAATTATAAGGATCTACAGTCATTTTTTTTTTATTTACGTTAAAAGCAAAATCGATTTTGTCAAAAACCAGTGTTGCGTAAGACTTCCCGTTACATACATTTTTTTTTGTTTTTTTCAACGCTTTCAAAAAATATTGGGAATTTTCGCCTAATTGACCTACTTGAAGTACCAACTAGAATTTATTTTCGATCAGAAAATAAACTGATGAAGAAAATCGAAGCATTACTTTGACTACTTATTGAATATATAAACAGAAAAATAAACATGATGACAGACAAAAAAACAGTGTAAAAAAACACACTTACAATACATTGGAGTTTCCTCCGATCAGAGTCTAAAAGGTCGGCAATTGGGACGTGAAACGTTTCAAGTACGCACGAAAAATATTTTAAAATTCCAATGAAATAACTTGTTATTCTTCATTTAAATTTCCAATTTCCTATTTCCAATTTTGAACTTAAAATGTCTCCAAATGTCAACAGTGTAAGTATATATTTTTTAGATATTTTGGTTGCACTATTAATTATTTACGAGAAACCTTGTTTTAAATTATCAATTCTAATCTATAAAAACTGAACATTTTATAAATTTTTTAAGTACAAAATAATTTTGGCATTTAAGGACATTGTGTCAAATTTTAAATGCTTACAAAAAAGTCTTGTTTCGGCATTATTTAATCGAACGCTTATTTCCTTTAATCAATGATTTAATGTTGCTCCCTAGAGTATTTAAAACTCTCGACTTTGAACTAATAATTACTCATTGCCTTTTGCCCCGGTTCTTTCCACTCTCGATGGGTTCAATTACCTCATTTTATCAGTGATAATTTATTGACCTATATTCATTGATGTTTATTCTAGCACTCTCGTCACATTAGCTTTGTCTGCAATAGTTATTTAATTTAAATCGTCTATAAATCCTCGAATCTGCAAACATCACGAATGCATCATTGCAGAACAATTTGTTCAAATCAATATTATATTATTAAGTAGATATCTTATCTGCTCGTCACGATAATATTGTGAATCATTTTTCCTGCTATGATGCATTCGTTCGGAATTCAAATACGTATTTTTTTATTATTATATAATAATTTTATTTATAATATATAAATGTTGAGCTATTTATAGACATAGTTATTTATTTTTTATTGTTGCCAATAAAAACTGTTCACCCGGTCAAAAAACTTGAAAAAAAATAATGTAATACAATGTTTTTTATAACTTGCTGTACGTGAAAATTAAAAAAATAGTTAAGCGTATGTCTCTAATAGTTTTTTATAAGCGCCTAAAGTTAAAATGTCGACAAAATACGTAAAAAATCACGAAATTATGCAGTTTTTTTTAATTAGGAAATTCATACAGATTTTTCTATTTAAATCTAAGATTTGAAAATTCAACACAAGATTTTCTATATGTTTTTCTATTTCTCTAAAAAAGAAAAAGTTTGCCGGAAACTCAAATTAATTTTTTACGAGCGTTTGAAATTAGACATTCATCAGTTATCTCCGAGAACGATTCTCTTATTTTAATGTAATACAAAAAAAAATTACCATAGACATTTGAAAATTTCACTAAATGTCCAGATTACCAATTCCTATACATTAAAAAAAATTTTAAATATTTTGATAATTTTGAACATATTATAGCCCTAGCTGTGACATTTTTGGTTTCTTCAATTTTTTTTTCTTTAAATATCGATAAAAAAAAATGATGTTGGGTCAAATTTTTGTTTGTTGTTGGGTGAAAATTTAATATAAGATTCTTCATAAAATGTTTAAATAATAGACCAAAAATGATAAAAATACATTGGGCCAATTTTTTTTATAAGCATTTTAACTTCCAATTTTGCCCGAAATTCATCATCGAACATTTGCAAATTGCATTGTAGTTAAACATTTATGAAATGTTCAGTTTTTATAACTAAAGATTGAAAATTTTAAACAAGGTTTTACATAAGTAGTTTATAGTGTAACCAAAAAATCAAAAAGATATATTATAATTATAATTTTTTATAGACATTTTAAGTCAACATTCGTTATCAAAATATCGAACATATGCAAATTGTTTTGTGGTTAAAAATTCATAAAATGTTTTATATTTATATTTAAGTTTTGAAAATTCAACACTAGATTCTAAATAAGTTTTCCTTATGACAACCGTAAAAAAAATTCTATAGGAAAACACTTAAAAAATTGTGTAAGCGTTTAAAGTTCAAATTCTTACAAAATCAAGAAAATATACAAACTAATTTGTATTGAAAAAGGTGGAAAGTGAATGTCGCTCTACTGTACAGTAGGTTACAGTAGGCATTGTACTACAATTTCTTAGGCCTATAATACTAGCTCAAAAATTATCAAAATATTTTGAAATTTTTTTGTTGTATAGGAATTGGTAATCTGAACATTTGGCAAAATTTTCAAACGTCTATGATAATTTTTTTTTGATTTACATTAAAATAAGAAAATTGTTCCCGGAGAAAACAAGTGAAATCCAAAAATCAAGATCAAAAATCCAATGCCTAATTACAAACGCTCATAAAAGTTTGTTTGAGTTTCCGGTAAACCTTTATGAGCGTTCAAATCTTAGATTTAAATAGAACATTTTTTATGAATTTCCTAATTATAAAAAACTGCATCATTTCATGATTTTTACGTATTTTGTCGACATTTTAACTTTAGACGCTTATAAAAAAAATATTAGAGACATACGCTCAACTTTTATTTTAATTTTCGCGTACAGCAAGTTGTAAAGGACATTGTATCACATTTTCAAGTTTTTTGACTGACTAAAGATCGGCAATAATAAAAAAATAAATAAAAAAAAATCGAAAATTATTTATAGTATAAATAGGTAGCTCAAACATTTTTTAAATAATTTAAAAATAATTTTTTTTTTGTTTTTTCTGACGTGTTTAAAAACAATTGAGAAATTTTTACTTTTGACCCCCCAAAGTACCAACTAGATTCACTTTCCTATCAGAAAAGATGCTGATGAAGAAAATCGGAACACTTTTACTTCCCTTAAACGTTGTGACAGATACAAAAAAAAAAACACACATCATTGTAGAGTCAATACATTCATCGCTCTGCTCAGAATCTAAAAATTTAAATCAGATGATAATCAGAATCTCTAAAATGTACATGCCGTTATATTATTTTTAACAAAAAAGGTTAGATTGGGATGTCAAATTTGAAAATTCTCCGTTCTCGTTGAAATAATTAGAACAGATTTGTTAAAATTGTTTTATTATTTATATAATAAATTATTGTTTGATAACACTGGTTACCTAATATAGTTCAACCGCCTTTCCACAGAATTTTTTTTCATCGGTCTTATCAACTATTAAGTATATTAGCAAAGTGCAATAATTACTTTCCATCACAGTATTTCATTTATGTTATACTTTTAAATAATCGATAAGTTTAGCTTCGTTTTTATTATAGCAAAAACAGAAATTTATAATTAATAAAAAGTGTATGGAAACTATAAGTACAAAATCAAAAGTATATTTTAAGTAAATACAAATTAATTATGATCTATATACCTAAGTATATAATTTTGTTTTCGAAAGAATATTTTTTAGGAAAATTATTAATGTACGTTCCCACTTGAGCTGGTACGCAGCTACACAGCTTGCTTACAGGCGCCAAAATGATCAATGCGCCACTGGGTACATAATATTATTATGTAAAACAAATAGTTTAAATTGATTACGATTAAAATTATATTGAATTTAGGAATTAGTGTATCGACGAAATAATATTTTTAAAAAAAAACAGAATAATTTGAACCATTGCGGTTGTTTTGTTTGTAGATATAAATGTTTGTCAATGTCTATTATAAATGTCAATGTTTAAGTGGGTATTTTATATGGACTGAAGAATTATTATTATTTCCGTTCATATTTAATTGTTTTGATTTCTATTACGATAGTGCAAAAAATTCAAGCTGAAACAGAATCACAGATTGAAATGATAATATCTGGTCATCAAATGAATTAGAAGAAATATTATGGAGTGGAACGCAATTTCAGATTGCAATCAATTCAACAACGCATAATAAATGACAATTCTATAATTATTGTAAATTGGAGTTTTTAAAAGCGATTGCATAATATAATTTAAGTTGTTAATTAATGATTTCTAACTGCGTATATTTTTTAAAATATTAAATCGCTTTTTAAATAAAATAAATAATTTTCGTACACATAATTTTTCGAACACATAATATCTATTCGAACAAATAATTTTTCGATTACATTTCAATTCGAACAAAAACCTTTCCTATCTAACACTCGTCATTTGAAAATAATATGACCTTCGAAAACATGACATTCGGAGACATGACCCGCTGTCCAGGCTTACAGCCGCCAAAATATTATCGATGCGCCACCGGGTACATTTTAATATTATCAATTATGTGTAAAAAAAAATGGTTTAAATCGATTACTATTAAATGTATATTGAATTTAGGCATTAGTGTATCGACGATATAATATTTAAAAAAAAAATAGAATACTATTTGAACCATTGCGGTTGTTTTGTTTAAAGATATAAATGTTTGTTAATGTCTATTAAATGTCAATTTACGTGGGTATTTTACGGACGGAATGATTATTATTTCCGTTCATATATAATTGTTTTAATTTCTTCTGTAAGTTCTGTCCTTGTGGTTTGTAAATAAATTTTCATACCTAGGGTAGCCATTATAAAATTATAATTATGACAATAAATTGTTATATTTTATTATATTAGCGAATGATACATAATAGTATACGTATCAATTATATGCAAGTTAAACATGTTATGTTTATGTTAAATATATATTAGAGCCAATAGGTGACACTTGTATAAATTACTAATAAAAATAGTTTTCATTTTGTAATCGACAATTTTGTCATAATCTATTTATCATTATTCACTGTGATGTGTTTCGTAATGTTTTTTTTTTCATATCAATATATATATTATATGTAGACATCTTATCTGTTTTAAATTTGAAATCGTGTTTACTGCGGCGCTATTTAAATATGATGCATTCGTTTGAAATAATTGCAATATTTATCATTTTAATTTTTTTTTTAATGAGCGATGAATGTATTGATTTTAAAATGATGGGTATGTGTGTTTTTCCTTTTGTGACAACTTTTCGTTTAAAGATTTAAGTGTCTGTTAATGTAGGTATATAGTCACTATTCAGTGTTTACGTAGGTATTACGATAATATATTATGGCCGCTAAGATTATTATTTCCGTTCATATTTAATTGTTTTAATTATTTCTCTCGTATGTTTTCCGTATCATTTGTAAATATATTTTCCTACCTAGGGCAACTATTGGGCATAAAAATAAAACTATTACAATATTGTTATTTTATTATATATTTGCCGATAAAACGAGTAAAAATGTAACGTGTATACCTAGATTATATAAATATATAAAACGAAATATATATTATAGCGAATAGATTAAAGGATATCAGTTGTATGATCACTACTTTAATTATATTTTGTATATTTTACGATAGAGTTGCTATTAAAATAATACTAATTTTACTATTAATAATACAGCGCGTTTGAATATTTTTTTCCAAAAATAGTACAGTAAATTGAAAATATGATTGAGTGTTTAAATTATTACAATCTGAAATACTTACGATAAACCTTATTAAAGATACTAATTTTCTATTGCTAAAATAAAAAAACTTTTGAGGAATATTATATAAAATTCAAGTTTTTTAACCCAAAACATTTTTAAATCAATATTTATATAAAAAAAATTATAAAATCCAAAAACTTTTTATTCTTACAATTAACTCAAAAATAAATCTTAATGTTTTTAAAACGATATGGTGTATAGAAAAATAATGATAATCTCAACTTTGGATGAAAATTTCAAGGGTCTTCGGTCATTCGGTTTTGAATTACAACAAAATAAGGAAATAGGTAGTTTACGAGTGAATACCCAATGTCTAATTTCAAACGTTCATAAAAAAATAGTTTGACTTTCCGGTAAACTTTTTTTTTTGGGAAAGGTAGACAAATTTATTGAGAATCCCGTGTTAAATTTTCAAATCCAAGGTTCAGACAAAACATTTTTATGAATTTCTAAATAAACTGCAAATGTTCACGATTTTGACGTATTCTGTCTTTATATATGTATAATAATTGTGTTTTTAGCTTTAGACGCATATAAAAAACTAATGCATCATAGCAGATAAAATTGTTCAAGCAATGAGAGCCGAGGTGCTCAATAAAGCGCAGGAGACGTTCAGGATCTTTTACAAGACGGTGGAGGAGATCCTGTCTCTCGAAGAAGAGGAAGAGATGGCGAGGCAGGCGGCATAGGGAGCCTAACGGTCGGGACACGAAAGTGGGGGGGCGGAGGCTGGCTAGAGGAGGGGCAACCCAGAGCGTGAGGTCCACAGTGGAGGACACCGGTCGGCCCGCGAAGTAGGCAAATTATATATTATATATATATATATATATTTTTTTTTTGTAATAATTGATGTCGACGCTGTCGCCAGCAGTTCCTGCAGCGTCGTCGTCGATAACACTATTAAAAAAAAATAAAAGATTAAATTTGTTCACATTTCGTTACGGACAATTTTGTCGTTTATCATTATTTGCCGTATCCACACAATACGATTTTTTAAAAACCGCTCTTCGAGCGATCGGTTTTGTATTGTAATTTTCGTATCAATTTATGTGGGTGGATATCGTATCCGTGTTAATCGCTGCAACTGTGAATCATTTTTCCTGCTACGATACATTCGTCTGAAACTCCAATATATTTTATCAGTCACTGCGTCGATGTTCTAGGCCGCTTGACGTCTGTCTTTACCGTTCAGTTTAGCGATCAAATTTATCACGACCTATCCACTGTTTTGGGGCCTGCTGGTTTTTGTCTACTTCTGCGGCCGCGGCTGCGACAAACGACAATAGTAAGTTATTGCCGTCATTCCAAACGATATTTTAGATAATATATTGTTTAGACTCGCCAAAAAGAAGTGAATTTGTGATGAACACCGATAGGAAAATGATATTTATTATTTATTTCACCTGCAGATTATTATTATGTGTCGCCGCAGCTGCTCCGTTGGGCACTGTCTTCGCAACAGGTGAGTCAGAATCTTACATTCACACTATGTAACATTTTACATACCTGTGTTCTAACCTAAGCTTATAATATTATATATTCATAAAAACAAAGACAATTTGTAGGAATATATCCTTGTAGATTTTTAGGCCTAATTTAATCGTGTTCTAAACAATTTAAGGAGATCTAATATAATATACAATAATAATATCAACGCGAAAACAGCAATTAAAGCAATACTTATAAGTTTCAAATTTAAATATTTACTGAATCTTATATAGTTAAAAGTGATGTATGTTATAATAAGAATTATTTTTTAAAACAACAATATTTACAATTATATATAGGTACATTTGTGTAAATGTACACGTTTTATGTATTAAGTTCAGATTTGGAAAAAATCAAATCAAACATGAATTAAAGATTTTAGTTATTTTGTTGTAATTAAAAAGTGTGTTTCGTGATATTTTTAAATATTGATTGAGCCGAATCGGTGGCCAACGCACTATATGCATATACATTTGTGAATGACGGCGCTCGGTGATGGTGGTGACCAATTATTATTATCATCATTTTTAGTTGTCCTGTTTTAAATCTCTTTTTTTAGGTCAACGCCCTTGTTATGAATAAATATCATTTTTTTTCTTTTCGTTACAATATTATCTTCGTCTGTTACATCGCAAAATTGTTATTTTTTATCTGGTCAAATTTTTATACTACCGTATGTATCATTACTGCTACGACCAAATATTTTGTGTTTAACGTAAATATCTTGTTGCCATTGCGTCACACAACCAGTCGATTATTATTACCGTTGTCATTATTATTATTATGATTAGTATTATTCGGCTCAATAAAAACCGTGAGTTACAACTGGCTATTTTACTGTTTATTATTATTATTATTTTTTTTTTATTTTTTTTTATTTATTGGTTAAGCATCAACGGCATAGGTTATTAGGTTACAGAGTAAATTTTTACATTAGATAGTTAAATTTTGTTATATAATTCAATTTTTTGTAAGTATAAGATAATATTATTTGAGTCTGAAAATGGACCAATTGCCTCGTACAGGTTATCCGGAATGTTGAGCTCTTTTCTGGCTTCGTTGAAATTTGGGCAGTGGATAATGATGTGTTTGATGGAGAAGTTTGTGTTGCATGTTGGGCATAAGGGTGGATCTGTCTTCGCCATGAGGATTATTATTATTATTATTATTATTATTACCACCATTATCTGGTCGAGCGTGACCGCCAATTTGAGTATTTGTGATTTGATTTGCATATTTTTATTGAGTGCTCTTAGAGATATTTATGTGAGCTATACATTTTTTTCAGGAAACCACAAAATGTATAATGTTATAATGCTATGTACAAAAGTTTTTGTTGCGTATGTTTGCATATTTCGAAATTCAAATGCTACTTTGCTATTTTTGTGTGTTAAGCGCTATTTTAGTATTTTTTAAGTGTTATTTTACTTTTTTTGTGTGTTGAGCCCTTTCAATACATATAGAATTTTGAACATAAATACTTATTGATAAGAATAATTTATACAGTTTTCAATATCTTCATATATTGTATATTGTATCTATTTGGAGAAAACGAAGTATTCGTTTGTGCCTTGTCCACATATTAAATTGTATTCGCTGGATTTTGGTCGTTACTCGTTTTTTGTTATATTACATTATTACGTGTTCGAGAACAGAATGTATGTCTCTCGTTTCCACTTGGTAATTCGAATTCTACTTTTATAGTTTCTAGGTAGGTATTCCGATAAATTTGCATACTATTAAAATCAATAAATATAATATTGTATTTTGAAAACAGATTATTACTCAAAAATGATCATTTTTCATATGTTATAAAATAATTTTTTTCTTACATAATAAAATAATAAATAATAATTCAATTTTTAAAATTAATTTTTTTTTGCATTTTATACAATTTTTAATGCATATTTAAGCGCTTGTATGAATATTGTAAGAGCATAATATTATAGTGCTTATAACAAACTTTTTAGAGCTACAAGTCATGAGCCCTGGTTATAAGATTTGTTACCGATTGGTGTGAGCTCTGTGATCATTGCGCCAGACTGACTACAGAGACATCCTCCCCCCCCCCTTTATTATAATAATTTAACTGCATTACCCTTTTCCCTTGTGTCGCATTAACTTCCTTTCCTCTCCGTCATCGTGTTCGTTAGGTTGGATATTGCCCCTCAGTCGAATTGTACACTGATGTATACTGAGTTGCTTACTTGACATTGTATCGGGCGTCTTTAACAATTTCCATTCTCGGCATAGGTGAGTGGGGGAGTCCTTCGGGAGGTGCTCACGAGGGCCCGAACAAGTAAATTTAACCCGTTGTATTATTATCTAACAGTAAAATTAATTACTTTTAAAGCATTAATATCATACAATTTACTTGGTTGTGTAGGCTTAAAAACATATTTTATCTTCAGAATATATTCATAAAAATAACAAAATAAATTATTATTTTTTTAGATGCAGTGTGTAATTTTATTATGTATACTATGTGGCCCTCGATTATAATTTTGTATCTGGTTAGAAAAATTGTAAATTCGACAAATTCTAGTATCCGCTGATACTATATTAAATAAATATATATTACTTAGACATTTAGAATTTATGTATACTGTATAGTGTATGGTATAATATACCAGGGGGGGGGGCCAACCCAAATGATCTTGCGGGCCACTTTGGAAATACATACTACGATCCCGCGGGCCACACATTCTTTTTTTTTATTAAAATAGAAAAAATGTACAAACTGTATACAAATAATACAATAAGTAATTGTGTTGACATTTCAACGGGCCACATATAAAATTATATTAGTATTAACTATTAATACAGAAAAAATACAAAAATATAATATGTTTTTTTTCAGATAAGATTAGAATTATTAACTTTGTTGCGATTTCGTTCAGGTATTTTTGTAATATATATTATTATAAAATCTTTGTTGAAAATATTGCCTCAAATATGTTAAAACTATAAATTGGAAAATTAGATTTGTAAATAGGTATTTTTATTTTAACTATATGAAAAATTAATTATGTGTTTTTAAATGTTATTATTTTATTCAGATGTACAAATAATGCCAGATGATCCTGAACTTATCCTGAAATCGGGGGCTAATCCAACACTTAAATCTACAGGAAATGTACCTATAAAATGGAACCAAAGTCAATGTGATCCAAGTTTCCTTACAAACAAAGTAAGATTTTAATAAATTGCAGTAATGGTTCTGATTGTTAAGCAAAATGATGAACATTAAGTATTTATTCGAATTGATTTTTTTCAAAATAGAATTTCTTTGCACAATTGTATTTATTTTAATTGTTTTTTATAATCATATGATGTTGATTACATCATCGATCAATTACTTTACTACCTAACGAAACGTTGCATTGAATATTATACATTATTAATTATATAATTAGATACGAGTATTTAAAAACTTTTAAATACTCGTTAAGTTAAGTTACTTATTTTGTGTTATGCATTTTGAATAGGATTCCTCTATCGAAATTTCACAAGAAAACGTTAATGGTAGTAGTTATTATATATCTGTGCTTATGGATCTCCAATTATTGTAGATGGATATGATATAACAATTGAATGAAGGGCTTCTGTATATATGTTTACCCAAGATATTCAATGGAACTTTTTAGTCTTAAGAGGAAATTCTAGTCTAATAACTAACAATAAAAGTAAGTACAAAAAAGGATTAATTGTTATTATTGAAACAGTTATTATGATTACCAATGTGTTTGTTATAGATGTCTCCTTTACAAATAATAAAACAGCACTTTCATATCATTCGTTTTTAACAATAAAAAATATTACAAATAAATTTGATGGAGAATATGTATGTATGGTAAAAGATAAACACAACATGAAGCCATCAACAAAATCATACGCTGTATCAGTCCGTGGTAAATATTTTTTTATTTATTATTTCATCAATTCCTAAATATATCAGGTAAGGGTTCAACGCTATAACATAAATAATTATTAAATTTAATAAGTATATAATATCATACATTTGATACTTTAAAAATTCTTAGAAAACCTTTTCATTATTTATAGAAAAAATGTGTGGTTTTACGGATAAAAATACGGATAAAAATATGGATAAAAATACGGATAAAAATACAAATATATATATTTTATCAGTGCCATCGTATTTTTGATTGTGTTTAATTATTCTAGTGGGAGTTCTTCTGATAAGCTATACCGCTGTTCATGTAAAGAGAAAAAAGGTAATAATTAATTAAATTTTAAATGTAACATAAATAATTATATAATGGTTTATTATTTTATCTTTATTTAATATTTATACAAACAATTTTACTGTAGAAATTAAAAAAATAATTAACGTAAGCTGGCCTGTTATATTTTGAGAATGGTGATGTTTAAAGCTGGAATCCTAATTAGGGGATTGAGGAACGGGCTGAACTACTTCCATATAATACACAATGGGAATTTCCTAGAGACAAGCTACAACTAGGTAAACGATTAAAGGATAATGTAGCCAAGATATTTTCTGACCCAATAAGATTAATAAAATTCATTAAATATCTTTGTTATTTTATTCCAAGGTGAACATTTAGGTTCGGGATCCTTCAAAGCTGATGCGATTGGTATAATTGAAAAAGATACCACTACAACTACTGTTGCCGTAAAAATGATTAAACCAAATTCTGATCCGTCATACTTAAAATGTTTAGCTTCTGCGCTGAAGATTATGATACATCTTGGCAGGCATTTGAATGTAGTATACTTGGAGCTTACACTAGAAATATATATGCAAAAGTAATATTATTAAAAATATCGCAAATATTGGATAAACATTTTTAGTAAATTAAGAATCAGGTTATATTTTTTAGGAGAATTGATGGTGATTTTAGAGTATTGCCGTTTTGGAAATATCCAACAATACATGTTGAAACATAGAGACAGTTTTGTGAACCAAATTTCAACACACGGCTATTTCGATTTTAATATTAAAACAATCTCTAAGTAATTTTACTTTTAACTCAAACATTTTTTGTTAAAATTAACTTTCAATGTAATTAATAATTTTTATTACAATGTCTTGTTATTTAGAAATCTATGCCATCTAAATGTTCCTAACAACAGCAATTTATCTGACAACTGTGATGATAGTAGTACACAAGTTGGTTCTGATGGACCCAGATGAGGTTGCACCAGAGTGGTGTAGATTATAATTATTTAATTGTTAAAACATTATGCACCCATGACTTAATATGTTGGTCTTTCCAAGTAGCACGAGGAATGGAATATCTTGCTAGTAGAAAAGTATAATTCTCAAATAAATAATGTATGAGTAGGTACCTAATATTTGAATTTTTTTTAAGATTCTTCATGGTGATTTAGCAACAAAAAATATTTTGTTGGCCGGAGAAAATATTGTGAAAATCTACGATTTTGGATTTGCAAAAACTATGTAGGTACAACAGTGAGAACTACAAAAAAAGTCAGATGAGGTGGGATGACTCATAAGGCGAGTTTTAATTATGTTTTGTCGTTTTTGTAATAACTAATCATTTTCAATTTCAGGTACATTTGCCAGTTAAATGGATGGCAATCGAATCTCTTCGCGACGGAGTTTTTTCAACGCAATCTGATGTTTGGGCATTTGGTATTGTTTGTGGGAAATATTTTCATTAGCAGTTACTCCATATCCAAGTAAATATTTTTAAATGTATTTATTACTTATTATGTCATTAAAACAATTGATGGAAGACTATATTATTATAATTTATAATTTTCTTGTTTTCTCTGATAGATATCCAGAAATTGAATGACCTATTCAATAGTTTGGTTGAAGATTATCAAATGGTCCGAGATAACCAATTCTGAGATGTATTTTTTTAATTTTTATGTTTGCAATTAAAGATGTGGATGCCTTATTTTAACATTTTAAAGTTTATTATTTTATTTTTATTTTTAGATATAATATACTGTTAGACTGTTGGAAAATGAATCCTATGCCAAGGCCTTCATTCACTGATTTAGCTGAAAGTTTGGGAGATTTATTACAAGATGGTACAAAATCAGTAAGTTATGATAATTAATGATACCTTTTTTATAATAAATATAAAATGAAAATGTAAATGCTATTTATTTTTACACTTATAGCATTTTTTGAATTCAAACGAGATATATATGAGAATGAATACGGATAGATCAGATTCAACTAACTACTTAAGTATATCAATGGCACCAACATATTTTAATTGTTCACCCGAGTCTGAAAAAAATTGAAATGCATCCCTAGACAGTTTAGAAAACAAAGATGATTTGGTATTGAATTCTATGATGTTAATACTTTTAAAATGTATTTTAAGTTATAATTATGAATTGTGTTATTACGTAACTCATTATACAGCTATTGTTTAAAATTATTGTAACTAATGGTAATATGTACCCAATACCCATTATACAGCAGAGCGGTACTCACTTGCCAACCATTATTTTTTTTAATTTGATTTAAGCCCTTTTCGATACAATCATTGTGATCAATTGTATTGGTACACTATACATTTAGATAAAGAAACCATAATAGTACTTCGATATTCAAAGTATTTGAACAATAGTGATTACTGATTAGTAATTAATGTTTTGTACGAAGTAATAACTAAAATTTTACTTAGTAGTTAGTAATGCACAGCTGGCAGAGAGGATTTGGTTTTTTTTTTTGTATTATTTCGATATTATAATATAGTATAGGTAGTAGTTCAATAGCTACCTATAAATATTAATAATAAAAATATTAATGTTAAAAAAAAAAAGGCCATATGGAGAGGTACGACACCCCAGTCCCCATCCACTGTAATCACGCCACAAAAAATACAAATTATGAAAATGTAAATCCTTGTTTTTACTATGTATTGTGCTTGTATAATAATAATGACAGGAATAACTGTCTTGATTATTGGGCATTATTGGAAACCATATGGTTTTGAATCTTATGAAAAAGAATACCTAGCTTTTTGATTTTTCAAATCTTAGCATAAAACTAAAATAATTATTTCAAAATAAGAGAGTACACACATTGGTCAAGTTTTTATTTAATTAAAGTTATTCAAACTAGTTTTGTGTGAGCGTTTGAAATTAGACATTGGATATTCACCCGTAGACTACCGATTTCTTAAGGAAAGATTTTCTTATTTTGTCGTAATTCAAACAGGAATAATATTCGTAAACATTTGAAATTTTCTCAAAATGTTGAAAGTATTATTTTCTATACACCAAACATTTTTAAAAATATTTTGGCACTTTTCAAGCTAATTATAGGCCTAAGAAATTTTTAATTTTTTTTTTAATTCTAATTTCTGCTATATGGAAATTCTAATTATGAACTTAAATTTTTGTTAACTGGTAAAATTCATAATTTTTTTAATAACCAATAAATAAAACAAAGTTTAAATAAAAAATAGAAATATATAATACATATTATTTTACATTGTTATGACTATTTTGTTGTTCAATGCTACTTTTTAATTTAGAAATGTATGCGGATCTATACTTAAATTGTTATTAATTAATAACTAAATATAGTTTTAAGCACCTTCTTGAAATTATACAAAATGTTTAATGCATATTTTTCAATTTATCAATTTAATTTATGATTGAATTCATCAAATTTTTTAGTGCATACATATTTATATTCATCTTTTAGTGCATATAATCATCGTAACCCTATAGTTAATCATCACATATTATTATAAAAACTTGACTACAATAGTACCTATACAAGACGTGTTCCCAAATAGTTTAAATTTTAAGGTATATTATCTACAACATTTCAATAACATTTTGATCAAAAATATTATTTCTATTTTTGTATTTTTTGGCCGTTTTAATGACTCGTTAGTACAAGAATATTCCACGAGAGAATACAATCAGTCCACCGACCAATTATTTACGTAAGCGTTCGAGCACGCCCCACTTTCGCGACGACGTCGGCGCAATCTTCTCTTCAGCTCACACGGACCTGGAAAGAAGGGGAATCGGTTTGTCGGAAATATTTGGCTCGTGAGACGTCTATTGTTTAAGACGTTTGGAGGGGGAAACAGGGCATGGCGGAAGTCATCAGTCGTGTGAGGCGCGGGAACTGAGTGTTCTCTCGTGGAATAGCCTGTAAATAAACAGGCATGTTAACTTAACTTTAATTTGCATTATCATCACGTACGGCCATAGGCGCAATCGGGTGGACTTATCCCCCCCCCAAATATTTATCCAGCTTCCACACAATAGGTACAAATATAAATTTAAAGAAAAGCCATGACTTACACATTTTTTTTATTCGATATAGAAATTGAAATTTTTTTTCAAATTGAAAAAAACATCCAATTCGTTAAAAACCTCAAATTTACCTAGCAAATATTATTATTATTTCAGTTACTGAAAATGTGTACCCAAATTTATATAAATTGCTACAGGTAGTTTTCACAATACCTGTTAGTTCAGCAACCCGCGAACGTTCGTTTTCATCAATGCGGAAGTTAAAAACTTGACAGAGAACAACAATGAAACAAGGACGATTTTAAAATCTATCAATAATAAATATTGAAAGAGATGTAACAAATAGTTTGGAGAAAAAAACAATTATTGACAAATTTACTGTAGCTAATAGAAAATGTTCATGACCAAATGATAACAGGCGAGCTACAGCCGTGTGTATCAGTGACAACAGGTCCTTTAGCAGCAGCTGTGAGAGCGCCGGCCCCATACCTAGCGATAGCGTGACTGTAGTAGCAGACTACAAGGTGGACAAATATTTATTGGCAATATCAGCTGTGTTTAATTCGTTTTATTATATTATATTAGTTAACTTATGTATACAATATAATATCCATAATATCAATTAATCAGTAGTAAAATTATTTTTTTTCATTTACCTATAGGTAGGTACAATTTACTATATGTAGGAATTAAAAAACAATGATTGGAACATTATACGTATTTTGTAATTTTAAGTGTCTCGTGTATTTATTTTATTTTTACGTTCACTCTCTTTACATACATTTTAATAAAAATTAGACACGAAAAAAAAATGATTACGTCAAGCTCAGAAAATTTTCATCGGCAGGCTATTTTTTTTAATTTTTCAAATTTTAAATTCGTATTAAAGCTTATACATTTATAATTTTTTCATACACATCTATGAGACGACGCCCTGACTTAACAAATATGTGTTTCAACGAGTGCGCTGAGTTGTCACGCTCCTTAAACCACCCCTCCCACCGACCCCGCATCTATATTATGTTTGACATAGTCAGCGGCATCAGCCCGTGTATATAGCCGAATAAGTGCACATTTCAACCAGACTTTAAAATATAAGACTGTATTCATAAATCATACTAAGTAGAAACGTAGTCAATTTTAATATTCATAAAAATAGATATCTACAAAATATTATACATTATAGGTAGGCACATTTAAGTTCATCCGTCGATTTCTGCAAGACGAATACATTGAATAATATAATCAGCTAACGTGTGCTAAAAATGTTGCCTAAGTTGTTAAACAACTCGAAGAGTTATAAATAAACTGTTTTAAAATCCGGCAAAAGAAAAGTGGTAGTGTGAAAATAAAGTGTTGTGCTGTTTTGAAAACAACCATAGTTTAATTTATGAAATATAATATAAAAAATAATAACTATATAGACATATTGCTATAACCGCAATGCTATTACGTGTATTACCTATATTATTTTATAACCAACTATACTGATCATTATTGTTAATTATATTATTTTTTTTAATTAGTATAAAAATATATAATAATATCTAAATATGTGTATAAATAAATGTACCTACTTAAATTATATTATTATTTTAAAAAAATTATAAAAATTATGAAATTAAATCGTTAGAGTTGAATTGTTTTCAGGTAAAAAAAAAAGTACTATTGGAATTTACATGAAAAAAGGTTTAAAAAGGTCATTGTCGGTGGAATTTACATACGAACTTTGAATGATATTCAAGTAGCGACCCTATAAATATTTACCATTTAAATATGTATCTATAATAATGTAAACTATATTATTTACCTATGATATTATAATAACAAATTGCTCGTTTAATAATAACGGCTATTATTTTAACTAAATTTAGGTGTAAATATTTTTATTCAAAGTTCAATGGCACGCTCCACAGTGCACGTCCAAATATGTATTGATCGATGTTTTTAAAAATATAAAATAATAAGATATTTACTACTTACATATATAAAATTAAGAAGTATTCACTGAAATAATCGCAGATCAAATATAACATGCAAATATAAATATCCATTAGAAATACGTTATAATATAATTAGAAGAGATCCGAATTAAAAAATTCGGATTTAAATAAAATATTCATTAAGTTTTTAACAGTGCCGTATAATACCTACCTATGCCCAATATTATAAAAAAATCATAAACAACAAAAATATGACAAACATTCAATTTAAAAAAAAAAAAACTGTTTAACCTACCTGTTATTATAATATTACACGCAGTCCCGAAACCGAGTAAAAATAGAGAGAAAAACAGATTCAGAGTTTTATTCAGAGTGATATGGAACTATGATGTATTTCAGGTACGTAGTTGTATACTTTGTATTAGTGTGTATACCTAAAAAAATTTTGGGTTGCGATTAGTGCGCATGCTAAAAAATCTCTAGACGTAATATAATTAGGAACATAATTTTACGACGGGAAACAACTAATAGACTATAATACACCAGAAATCTTCATCGAAAAACGACTTATAGATCGTACTCAGGGTATCCCAATAGGTACGAATACAAATAATGAAAAAACTGTTAACATTATACGCAACCAGGGCCGTAGCAAGAACCACCCCTGACAAAACAACCAAATTTGCGCCCCTCTCATCAAATTTTATTTTCAACTACCATGCTCATTATTTTAAAAAAAACGTTTTGTTGGTTTAAGTGCAAGTACGTACCTACATATTTATTTTATTATATAAATATTTCTTATTATTATAAAAATTGCTTTATTATATTTTATTATAACTAAATAATAATAACAGATTAAAAAAAAAAATCCTTTTATTTTATTAAATATAAAAACGTTTACCTTATACTTTATTATTAATTAAAAAAACTTTTTAAACTTTAACTTTTCTTGCCTTTATTGCTGAAAATTCATCTATAACATCGTCAAATGATATTTGGTCGACCAAACTTTTTTCGACCAACCAACAATATGCGATTGCACGACGAGAAACGTGTTGCGATTACGCTAAAAATAAACGATGGTTTTTTATTTTTGTAAATTGTCATATATGAGTTAAGAGTTTAAGACTGCAACCCGATGAAATTGCGCCTTTCGTATAATTGCGCACTGGCAAATGCCCTCTTGCCAGTGCCTAGCTACGGCCCTGCACGCCCTGTACACTACCAAATAATAACTAATTATAATATGACTGGGCCGAAATAGCGTTGTCCTAGAGAGAGCGTTGTCAACGTCCAGAGATCGTGACATACTGACAAGGGGTTACCTAAGTTTTATTGCAAAAACCGCGATTGAACTATACCTGTCGCAGTTTTTATAACGCTCTCTTGGTATATCTACTCGAATGTGGAGGCGGTTTGAAAAATTAATAACGGATTTCCTACCGCGGTCCAGACCGACGACGACGTACAACGCCCCGCAGAGCTGACCACAGTTTTGTCCACACGAGGGCGGGTTGCGCCAAGACGAAAACAGATAAACCTGTTTCACCTCGGGGGGGTGGGCGAATGATTGCATTGGTTTGGGAGCCACGCCGCACTATCCAACAGGCGCTGCAGTAGCGTCATTGCGTGCTCGTCGCCCGCACACTTGTTGCCGATGAGTATATAGAGTGACCGTCGCCGCGCGTCCGCAGTCCACGTTAGTGCCACCGCCGCCGTGTCCGCTGTCCGATCAGTCCGAGTTCGTCGAATATTGTCAGAGTGTTTTTCCCGCAATTTTGTCGCACCAAGTCTTATTCGTTGAGATATCGTTTGATCGCGAAAAACACTGCCAGTTAAATTCGAAGACTGATATTTGAACATTTCATAAATCGAAATGGATCCAGGACCATCGTCGACAATGGTTAGACAATGGAATCCAGCACCGGTCGCGGGACCGTCGAACGACAACTATCCTCAGACAGCGACTAATTTGAGTACTGGAAAAATTCGATCGGCTAACTCTAGTTTGCCGCCTCCGCCGAGTTATTATGGTAAACATCTGACGGATTTTTCTTTTTTAAAATCTGATCCGTTCTTCATAGCCAATTGGTCTGTCATCGCCAAGCGCGTTACATCAGAGCAGAACGATTCTTGTTTGGTCGTCGAATTGAGTGGTAAGTACTCAAATATTTTTATATTTAAATGTTAGCATCGTGACGAAAATAAAATTAAAATAGTAATAAAATGAATAGGTTTTTATTGATCACTAAGTAGTGTACACAATTGCCGTGTTAAACTACAATAAGTACTTCAATTTTTAAAATTATTTTACACCATGTGTATTTTAAATCAAAATTATAATTAATGTAAAAAAAATGTTAGATTTTGAGCGGAACGATGAATGTACAGATTTTATACTGATGTGTGTTATTTTTGTGTCGGCCTTCACCTTTTGATATGCTTTGATTTTCTACTTCGGCATTTTTTCTAGTGGGAAATTAATTATTCAAGTTGGTACTTTGTGGGTCTAAAGGAAAAATTCAAAGTAATTTTTAAAAGCGTAGGAAAAAACAAAAAATAAACAAGAATTTTTACGCAAAACAAGTTTTTGAGAAAACTGATTTAGTTTTTTGGATTATATCAAATTATTTATTTATTAGTTATAACAGTTTAGAATTAAGAACATTTTAGTACAAATTTAATTTAGGAATATGTAGGTATATTTTTAAAAATAAATAAACAAATTTAGTTAGTATTTGATGATTATCTATCTGTATAGTGCATTTAATTGAACAGTTTTGACCAACTCAATCAATATATTACTGTGTATAGGTAATTTATTCGTAATTTTGTTTGTATGTTTTTAGGAACGCTGTTGAAAAATGATCGTCGAACAATATCTAAAGAAAAGCATTATGCCGGTACATTAGAGTTTATGCTCGCAAAAAATGTTGTTAAAACAACTTATGGCGTGTATCATCTGGTTGGACCTATCTTTAACGGATCTCCAAATAATTTGTATCGCGCATGTTTGGAAACTAAAGGTATCCCAAAGACCTGGAAGTATATTTTAACCCAATTCTCCAGTAAACTTCCTAGTTACGATCAGAGTACAATGTCTACTGCTCGACCTTTGGTCAATATCCGCGAAATTACACTGCCAGAGTTGGTTAGAAGTCTTCGCATTCTTCGGCGTTTAATGGACGTAACAAATCGCAAAGTGAAAGAATTTAATACATCTCGAAAGCCCGTTAGTTTTGCGCGCTTCCAATTCAATCAAAAGTTGGTGTATTCGTGCGGAGTCATTAACAACCAAATCAAGACGGTAGGTACTGTTAATATTTAAGTGATTAGGTTAGGTTTTAAAGATTTTAAAGATTAATATATTAATAATATGGCCGTTTCATTAATTGAATAGCCTTGATGTTTATGTCTAAAATTATAATCGGCATGTGTGCATATAGAATACACATTACACGTCATGTTATATACATAAAATACCATCTTAATTTATTTATATTATTTTTATTATATGCCTATCTATAAGATATCAATATTGGAAAAGTCGCTTGAAGTCCCTCTTATTTTTAGAAAATATTTATGCATACCCCTTCTAATTATATTCTAATCAATGAGACATTTAAGTAATCAAGTACTTACATTTTTTTTATACTTTTGCATCTCCTTCTAATTGTCTCGCAGTCCAAGCTCTATTACCTCGGTGACACTGATAAACTTATGATGGGTAATGGAAAAAGTAACTATATTAAGAAATGACTAATGGTATCTAAATATCTTTTATCTCATTACTATCCAAAACTGTGAATTATTAATTATTTTTTAGTTCTTACCAGCACCAGTAAATAAATATTTTTTATCTTTATCTAATCTTTCAGTGCTACTCATTCAGATGAATGAAATATATAGGTACCTACCTAATCAGAATTAGAATATTCTGGAATTAAATATATTGTAGATAGGTACTACATTTTTACTTTTATCAGTTTTTAAATAAGAATTACCTTAATACTTATCGCAATCTGATATTAATCAATATAAATAGCAAAAATACTGTAACACATCCTTATTACCTTTTTTATATTTATTTTTACTTAAAAAAAAAAACTTATACTGTAAAAGTAATTATTATTATGTTTTGATTACAGTGTCTGGCATCACAAGCAAATAGTGAGTAATGACTGAAAAAAGAAAAAAATGTTAAATGTTATTTAATAATTTCAAGAATTTAAATAAATCAAAAAAATTAATACTTTACTTTAAAAACATGATAATCAGATATAATATGTAATCATATAGATTTAAGTTGGTAAATTATTGTAATAATTGTATACCTACACTTTTTTAAGGAATTTTGGTTTCTGAACCAATTCATTTTTTTTGTCAGTTTTTTTTTTTTAATAAAATAATTTTTCATGTACTAACCTTAGTTTTTTTAAGTTCTATTTTATATATTTTAACACATTTAATAATAATAATAATAATAACTTGTGATATTATGTTATCAATAATATATTATATCATTTTTAAATCAGTGTTTAAACGTTATTGTCAATAACGACTGTGAAAATATGTACTATACGTCTATACTCTATTCAAAAAAACAGCGGTAGTTGTGCGCACGGGCGTGGTTTTGTTCCGAAGCTTCGCCTTGCCCATCCGATCGCAATTTGGCGCGATTTGGCGGAGAGTGACGCTTGGACGCACCCACTTTTGAAAGTAGTGCCTACCCTCGCGGTCTATGTGATTTCTTAGAAGTCAGTTTATAGTACTCACGTGCTGTGTCGATAAATTATTACGTACGGCACAGAGCCATTATTTTCTATATAATTATCGTCAAATGGGTGGAAGGTATTTAGGGCTTTCCGTGTGATCATTGACTATAATATATGACTGGTTTAAAGGTTTTACTGATTATGATCTTGAAAAATATAGAAGATTTTTATACACTACAATTATTATTGTTTGTATTATAGGTTTTATTATTTCGTATATAACATAACTATGACCGTTGAGAGTCAATACCGATTACCGACATACCATAGAACGATGTGGCCACGGTAAAGGATCAACGTCCGGTATGTGACTTTCGTCTGAATTTGACTTTCAGCTAGTTCCAATATTTGACGTACTGGGTAAAGCCAATTTTTACAGTCAAATATTTACTAGTTATTATATAACGAAAATAATACATAGGTAAATCAAATTCTCTCCGATTTAACTGAATATAGTTAAATATATAAATATTATATTATATATCATGAGTGCAAACATAGACTACAATAGATAAGTATATAATACTTATTGTAGTCTAGTCTAATCTATATTATATAATATAATATCCAACAATTATAATTTGATATATAAAATCTAACCGTTGAATTATTATTGCTTTGTTTATCCTTTATATCTTATAATAATATTAAAAACATTATGTTCTAAATTAATTCCGCTAGACATGCCTAAAATAGTAAATAAATATATGTATATTAATATAAGATGTGATAATACTATATAGGTACCTATTTTGTTATTTTAGTTACCTACATATGTAACTAAACATTTTAAGTGATAGGTACCTAGCTGTAATTGCTGGACGGATAAGTCAAATTTAAAAATAAGTCAGATATGGGTCCAAAATATACTCAATCGTAAGTCACGCATATTGTTCCAGACAATTTGTTCGTTTAAAAAATAGCTTAAAATTAATCTAAATATTTTGAAAATTATATTGTAACATTATATACGTTTTTTAATAGTAAAAAATAATTTAAGTTGCTCCAAATGATATTTTTTTAAGTTACAACATAAAAAAAAACAAACATTTGTAGAGAAGAACTCTTTTTAATGTCCGTGAAGTTAGACTCCCAAGTCCCAACATTGTCCCACCAAATTCTTATTTGGTCATTCTTTATTAAGTATTTGTAAGCACAAAATCAGAATTTGTAAGTCAACAACTTTCGGATTATCCCTGAAAGTTTGCCAGCCGGGTCACTTCAACATTTTGAAATTTTTTTTCCACCCTTGCATAGTGGTCAATTAGTAAGTATTTGTAAGCGGAAGTTCGAAACTTGAAAGTTGTCATAATTTGAACTTCGAGCACTCACACAAAATTGAAGGGGCTTAACACTTATTATTTTTTACTTTTTTAGTTCCATTAATGCAACTTGCAAAACATGACAACCCTTAAATTCCATATTCAAGCTTTTTAACCAACCAAGCACACAATTTGTATATCAAATGTCTATAAATTGCTTTAAATTATAAATTGCATACTATTAAAGACAATACAATAAGGTAATAAATGGAAGGTAGGTACTTATAAGTTATAATGATTTTGTTAATTTAGAGTTCTGTAAGTAATTATTTAAAAATATTACAATATAAGCTATTAGGTATATCTTTAAAATAGATATTTTATTAAACTTTAAATATAATTGTTTACATTTTAGATACATAGGTACAAATATACAATTTAATAAGCTTGAAATATAAATATCTGTTTACTTTATAATAATATAATATAATATAGGTAATATAATTCAGATGGTTATTGTAAAGACTATCACTATTGTCCCTAAACATTGAAGAATATTTCTCATATTGTGTGCATAAATAATAAATTACTTTTTTTTGAATATTTAAGAGCTCTCTGCAGACATAAAAATAGTTAATTTAAGACATAGGTAGTCCATAAACGCATCCCAGAAAATTTGGCTTTACCCGTGGTGCGCCAGGGACTCGGGAGTAAGTAAACTCAATTGAAATTGTCTTATTGCTTAGAAATATTTATCATTTCTAGAGCATTTTAATAACCAATAACATGATTTAAGATACCTAAACTGGTTACTCAACGGAGCAATTAGATTTTGATGAACAATTAAAATCTTCGGTCACGGTCTGTGCGAAGGGCATCAATCTGAAATTATAAAGTATTGTAGTTATAAAGTGTTTTTTTTTTCTATGATATATAAAATCCCGAGGGGAACGATGAATGTATTGACTTTACAATGTTGTGTGTTTTGTTTAAAAATTCTGAGCGGAGCGATCAATGTAATGAATCTACAATGATGGGTGTGTGTGTTTTTTTTGTGTGTGTGTGTCTGTCTCCACGTTTGATAGCAGTAAAAGTGTTTCAATTATTTTCATCATCAGTATCTCTTATGATGTCTAGTTGGTACTTTGGGGTCAAAAGTAAAAAATGCTCAATAGTTTTTAAAGTCGTCGGAAAAAAACAAAAAAAAAATTAAGGAAAAAACTGGAATTTTTACGCGAAACCGATTTTTGACAAAATTGATTTCTATTTTTGGCGTAACAGAAGAAATAATGACCGTAAAAACATGAAAATTTCACAAAATGTTTATATAAACAATTTCCAATATATTTTGACTTTTTTTAAGCTATTTATTAGTATAGTTAATTTTCAGTTTTTTTTTATCTTATTTTTATTATTGGCGATAAACATTTTTTCAGTCGGTCAAAAATGTAATTTAATTACTTGAAAATGTAATACAATGTTCTTCTTAACTTGTTGTAAGTGAAAATTAAAAAAAAAAGTCGTGTCTCTAATAGTTTTTTATAAGCGTCTAAAGTTAAAATTTCGACCAAATACGTAAAGTACGAAATTATGTAGTTTTTTTTTAATTAGGAAATTCATAAAAAATTTTCTATTTAAATCTAAGATTTGAAAGTTCATTTCAAGATTCTCTATAAGTATTTCTACCTTTCTAAAAAAGAAAAAGTTTACCGGAAACTCAAACTAATTTTTTATGGCCGTTTGAAATTAGACATTGGATATTCACTTGTTTTCTCCGGTGTTTACTCCGATTTCCTTATTTTATTGTAATTCAAAAAGAAATTACCGTAGACATTTGAAAATTTCACCAAATATTCAAATTACCAATAATTCCTATACACCAAAAAAAACTTGAGCTAATTTTAGGCTTAAAAAATGTTTGGTTTTTTCAAATTGTTTCTCAAATATTGATAAAAAAAAATGTCGATGTGTCAAATTTCTTGAAAATTTAATACAAGATTCTTCATAAATTGTTTGAATAGTAAATCAAAAATAATAAAAATACATATGGCCAATTTTTTTTTTATAAACATTTAAAACTTCAAATTATGACCGAAATTTATCATCGAAAATTTTCAAACTGTTTTATAGTTAAACATTTATAAAATGTTTAGTTTTTATAAACTAAAGACTTTAAATTTAAAACAAGGTTTTTTGTAAGTAGCTTTTAGTGTAACCAAAAAATTAAAAAAATATATTATAATCATAATTTTTTATAGTTATTTTAGGTTACAAAAAATATAGACAAATGTAGACATCAAAATATCAAACATTTGCAAATCGTATTGTGTTTAAAAATTCATAAACATTTTTCTATTCATATCTAAGTTTTGAAAATTCAACACTAGATTTTAAATACGTTTTCCGCACGACAACCATAAAAAAAATCGATAGGAAAATAGTTTAATAAAATTCATGAGCGTTTAAAGTTCAAATTCTTACAAAATCAAGAAAATATACAAATTAATTTGTAATGAAATATGTATAACTAAAACATTTTGTGAATTTATACCTAAGGTTTAAAAATTTAAAACAAGGTTTCTCATAGGCTGTTGTGTAAGTGGTAGTTAAAAAAAAGTTAAGCGTAATAGTTTCTAATAGTTTTTTATAAGCATCTTAAGTTGAAATTTCGAAAAAAAAACGTAAAAATCACGAAATTTTGAAGTTGCCTTTTGATTAGGAAATTCATAAAAAATGTTCTATTCAAATATAAGATTTTAAAATTCAACGGAAGTATCTCCACAAGTTTTCTATCTTATTCGTATACTATACTAGTATAATTAGGGCGGGAGAAGAACATGTTTAAAATTACCTATGTCTATTGTAAGAATACACAAATTGTTTATTATAGTGACTAGTGCAATAGCGTCCTTGGCTTTCTGGAGATGGCCTAGACCGGCCGGCTAGACATAATTAGTAATCACTAATCAATAATCATACCTATACTTACCAACACGTTTGTGAAATATTATTTATTAGTTTATTACTATTATATTAATTCACATTACAATACAATTTCTCTATGATGTCTTTTTCTTTTTTTTCTCAAAACGTCCAAAATAATATTATTCGTTTCCAAACAAATACAGATATGAATTAATACAATAATACTTAAAACCCTTCAGCGCCTCACGTAACCATATGGTTACAGTAAACACGTGTTGTCCCAACGCCCGTATTTCTTATCTACAAAGTCATTTTTTAGTCGAAATACACAAATATTAATTGTTTATTACTCGAACAAACCCGTGTAATTATTTTTCGGTATTTTGTGATTATGTTCATTTCATTCTGAACACGCTTACAATAATTGTCGATATTCCGCGAACAAAAATAATATATCCAATACCTTTAGCGTAAGTAGAATATTTATATGAACCTATTATTTTTCCGTAGTATTTTTATACAGTCGTGCTCAATACTAGTATTGTAAGACGTTGAATATATTATTATTTGAACATTGACGATTATTGTCTTTCGTACAATTATTGTGTATAAACCAGAGTGTAACCAATAACCATATGGTTACACTAGGCGCTTATAGTACGTTCAAAATATGTACAATGTGATACACGCTGTTGGGCGTTCGAAATATGTCCATGTGCTGTATACGAAAAATACAATTGTTATTTATTTTTATTAGACTCGTTGATGATTTGATTACCAATTATATTGTTTTACAAAAATATAGGTATCAGGTATTAAAAAAATATCTTTTAATATTTCAAATTTAAAACAATCATTGTATATAAAAATATATTATAATAGTTGATGCGTATAGATGCAATACATCTTATTTATTAACTATAAATCTGTATTACTACATTCGCTCAAGAACATTACTCATTCTTTAAATTTTTTGAAATTTTACAATATTAGGTATATTATTGTATATCAAACTATTATATGAGTTTACCGTATTAATTTTTATTTTATTCATCGATAATCTCTGTTAAGACTGAATAATCTTTTTAAATTTATATTTGTGTAATGAATAATAATTGTACTACAAATTAAATTATAGGCATTTGTATTAAATTTATTTATACCTACGTTATTCTTTGATTTGTATATCGCGGGTATATGACGTGTTAGGACGCATTTGGGGTAATTATATTTAGGACGCATAATAGGGCTACCTGAATTCGGGCCGCAATCGGGGGCATAAGTTAACGGGGAATAGTAAGTTCCTACACGAGACCTAGCAGGTAAACGATTACTTACGTTAGTTCCTACAAATGCGAAGTGTTAATTCCTGCACGAATATAAAAATTAAATGTGTCAGTTCTTACACTGTAAAAAAAGTTCAAATGTCAGTAAGTGTATACTTAATCTATATTATGGATTAGGCGACAAAATAATAAAAATAGGTACATTTTCATAAATAAACAGAATAAATGAATAGGTAAATGTAAAGAAAATTGCATAATACATTGATAATATACATAGTATAATAAAAATCGAATAATTCTTTTTTTTAATACGATTTTTATTATGCCGTATACTCGTATTATCAATGCATTATGCGATTTTTATCATATTTTAGTATCGTCTATTTATCTATGAAAATGTACCTATTTTATTATTTTGTAGCCTAATCCATAATATAGAGTACTGACACTTACTGACATTTGAACTTTTTTTAAGGGGCCTCCACGCGTCCTGTTGTTTTGCTCAAAAACATGCCTTACAAGAAAAACTCTCACGCCTCGTAGATTGGTCCGATTTCCGTAATTTTTTTTTTTGTTAGATAGAGGAAGACTTCTTACAGGACGCATTGGACTTGGATTTTCAAAATTATTTTTGTAAGTCTTATATTACTAGTTTGAATTTAATACATTTTTACAACTTTTTAGTATTTGTATTATTTTTTGTTTTTATCAACGTAATCAAAAATCGAAGTCCAATGCGCGCTGAAAAAATATTCCTCTATCTAACAAAAAAAAAATTACGAAAATCGGACCAATCTACGAGGTGTGAGAGTTTTTCCTGTAAAGTGTGTTTTGAGCAAAAAATCACGCTAGTAATTTTTCTGTCTGGCGATTACGTTGACATGTGCATGCGCGTGCGTATGCATCTCCCGCAGCCCGCAGACTGCACACTAATAATCATTTACGACTAACACATAGGTACCGGGCGGCGGCGACGAGCTTACAAATTGCCTAAATGTTGCCCATTATTAAATAGTCACGAGCAGGCCCCTTAACGGATGCACCGTAGCTCCGCATAAATAAAAATATTTTGTGAATCCGTAACTCCGCATGCACCGTATCTCCGAATTCTAAAAATATTTTAAACACCAAAAGTCCGCATGCCATAAAATTAATAAAATTGTTAATAGCAGGTGGAGACGAATACAAGCAGTTGGTCTTGTCCAAGAATATAAAAACAAAGACTCCGGCATAGGAAAATAGGCTTAGGCAATTATTTGGTCTTATGTATCTGGATCCTAATAATGTTGAACTATGTTTTGAAAATGACTTTAAAAATGACCAACCCAATTAAAAAAATTATTACTTACTTAGAAAAAACATACATGACAAACGATGCAACATTTCCACCAATATTTGGGCTAAAAAAGAAGCAACCCTGCAGGAGAGAACAAGAAACAATTGTGAGTCTTTCCAAGCCAAATTTGGTGATTTATTTACATCGGCACATCCAAATATTGCTGTATTCGTTAAAAATGTATTAGCTATGCAGACACATTATTATATAAGAATTAATTAAGCCAATAAGGATGAAAGTAGGATGATTAGAAGTCAGCAACAAAATAATATACAATTAATAAATAAAAAAATTGAATTATATAATAACAACCAAATTAATAGATATAATTTTGTGAAAAGTTTGGCTTCATATAATAATATTTTATTTTATACCGACAACGATAATGTTTATTGTATTCATTAATTATTATTATTTTGATTAGATAATTGGTTACCTCACTAATATTATTTTTATTTAACTTTAATAACATATTATATTGTATTTTGTATTTAAACAATAAAAAAAAATTATGTGTGGAGTTAGGGTGCTTAAAAAAAACCTCGTATGTGGAGTTACGGTGATATATTACAAAATGGCCACGATGCATGCGGAGTTACGGTGCACCGCCCTTCACATGTAGGAACCAACACTAGTTTTTGACGTGTATGAACTTACATATGTCTCTTTTTCTAACATTAACTAACATACACACCCGCGTTTTACCGGTAGGAACTAACATATGTTTCTTCTTACCTAATAGGTCTCGTGTAGGAACTTACATTCGCCCAAGTAAACTGCGCTCAAACGTCCTTTTTTGTAAACTGTGTACAATTTCATCTATGTTAGAAAGGTATAATGTAAGCTGAGTCCTGTTTACTGCAATTATAAAACTTTAAACTTATGACATACAACTTAATGAAATAAAATTAATTTTTTAATTATTTATTAAAGTCTCTATGATTGTTTACTTTTTCAATTTTTTGTAATATTACTATAATACTGTAATATACGAAAATTGATACAGTTATCCTTATCAGTTATCACCAAGACTCGGAAGTTGTAGAAATCGCATATTTTTCTGTACGCCCTTCATTTATTTTTGTGTTTACCTGTACGTCGGATGCAGTTCACAATCACCGGCAATTGGGCATCTCCTATAAAAATATGCAAACTAATTTGTAGTTCAAAATTAATTTAATTTATAATTTTTAACTTTTGTATCTAAAGTTTGAAAATTAAATTATTTACCTAATTAATCTTTTTTATTATATAGGTTAGAATATCTAGTTGGACACTTCATAGGTGCAACTAGGGTCAATTTTGGGGGGGGGCAGAATTTTATAAGTTACACAGACCCACAGGGACTTCGCCCCGCTCCCCTCCGGCTACTGACATTACTCAAATAAATTCATATGATATTAAAATATTTTAATATTCAATATTAAATCAATACTAATTTTCTATTAGCTATTTAGCTACAGTAAATTTGTCAATAGTTGTTTTTGTCTCCAAACTATTTGTTACATCTCTTTTAATATTTATTGTTGATAAATTGCAGGAAAATCGTTCTTGTTTCATTGTTGTTCTCTGCCAAGTTTTTAATCTCTACACTAACGAAAACTAACGTTCGCAGGTTGCCGAACAACAGGTATTTTAAAAGGTACCAGTGAGGTAAGGTAAGGTCCCATTTGTGCGGTGTCCCAATTAAGCGGATTCTACTGTATATTGTTACGTATACTCGTCCGACAATTAATTATAGATACCATAATAATAGTTATAATATAGTCCAACGTTTATCATGGATGCCGGGAGCAGAACATTGGAAAACCGGTCGCAGCACTGGAGCTGCCAATAATGCACTGTCGCAGAGAAAAGGCTACTATAATATATATAGTAGTTTAGTGGACTTTAACGAAAAATGGTACTAATCTATATATGAATTAAATATAAATACACCAATACAAGCCTCAAACTTGATACTCTATGGTCGCGTCTCTATACGCATTGTGACCGATCGACTTTCGTATAAGAGCTTTAATTCGTATTCTTATAAATCTATCACCTTCGTCACCACCTTCGTCTCCATCCATCAGTGACGTCCATACATTTGTCAATATTGCCAAGTCATCTTCTACCAGATCGTCTCGCACAAATGGTTTAGTGTAAGCCATTTTTTTGTTTATTTATTAATTTATATACAAACGTCAAACGGAAATTTTAAGTTAACCGATTAAGTATTAATTAGAAGTAATATATATATTAATAATACACTGTAACACAGAACGTGTAGAGAACACAACACAATATAAACTAAACGGTAATACCTTAACTCAATAGTATAGTACTATAGTAATTTATAACTTGTATATTTAATTACGTATTAAAATCAAAATTAAGATGATTTAAATTACGAAGCATTCTATGTATGGGGTGTTTGGGTGATTTCGTCCATAGGATGTATTGTGGCCTGTGGGTTGAAACTTGGAAAAGGGACCGATTTCTGGAGGAGAAGGAAGGGATACGAAAACTTATGTTAGATCAGGTGCATCTATTTTGTTATTATTTGTACTGTTATTATTTATACTTAATTTATTATTATTTCATTTTGTCATTTCTAACATTAGGATTAGAAATGTTATGTATCAATAACGTAAATAAGTGAAGTAATAATAATAATAATAATAATAATAATAATAAATTAAGTACAAATAATAACAGTGCAAGTATCAAGTGTTATTACATACAGTATACACAAGTGTTTGAAATTTTTTTATATATATTTATGCACCCGCATCTTCTGTGCCCTAAGAGTCACCACATCGGTATAGTTTATATTTTCACGTGGCGAAAAACCTCTCATGTCTTATTGAGATTAAATACAGTGTCGTATACGCCGATGACAGACGTACACAAATAACTAATAATTAACAAATTAAGCACTTTTATTAAACTCTTTACGTCCAGTGGCGATCGAGTCCCACGATCACCACCTGGCTCTAACACTGGTGGTCAGTGGTAGTCGAGTCACACGACCACCGCCAACTGACCAACTTTCTGTTTTTACATATTTCTTAAATATAGAAGCACTAACAATAATATTGATATTAAATTTAACCTAGTTACATTATACTTACTGACTATACTTAAAATTATACTAATTGTTAATTGTTATTGTACTACACATATATAATCATATTACATATATTTTACCTATTGCAAATGATTGTTTAGTGTTTACTTAACCTAGTTAAATTAGTTATAATATTTTTTATATATTATGCATCTATGCATAATACAACACACCCTTATGTAACATAAAATATGTCCTCATATTTTTAAATAATTATTTCCGTTGAGAACAAAATTTAAATTATATGAGTTTTGTATATAAAATAAAATAGTATAGTTGATGGTGTTGTGTTATTATCAAAAATACTTTTTTTTTAATTGGTCTTCTTCCAAAGAAGTGGTGGTTGAATATAAATTTAGTAGGTAGTCTTCGTTCTAGTTCTTAGATTGGTCGAACATTTTTGTGTATTGGTGTTTCGGCAATGGGGATGAAAAATGATGTTTTGTTTGAATCCTTTGAACTATTATTTCGTCACACGCATTTAATCATATTACAATTATCAATGCCAAGGTTAAGTAAAAAAAAACAATATGTAAAACTATGCAATTCTACAAATAATAATTGATATGTATACAAATAATAAGATGTTGTTAATGATGTAAAATAAAGGTTTTTTTTCAAAAGTTATATAATATAATACTTATAAATGTGTAATCACAATTCACAGCAATTTGCTTACATACCTACCAACAATTTAACAATCGATTTGAACTGATAATTTCATATTGAAAAGAGAAATATGCTACAACTACAAAAGCATAATAATAACAATTTTTGTTAGGTTTTAAAATTTAAAATTTAACATGATGAAATTATTATAAACCTCAAAAATGTAAACAATGAACACAAAAAAAAACAATGTGGCATTATAAAAAAATTTAATAATATGCAGTTTTAATTATTAGGTCAATAAAAGTATTATTGAACTATAATTTCACAATATTGATAGGTACGTATGTAACTAATTATGATATAGGTATGTTTAAAAGTTCCACTAGATAAAATATTTCGGTATATTTATGTAAATATTTGCTAAACACAATTATACATTTTTTTTAAAAACTAATAATTTTTATAGACAGAAAGGGGAAAAACATAGATAATAAATGATTAAACTAAAGATAAAAAGGTATAATATTATACATTAAATATATCAATATAAGATATTATTTTTATTAACATTTTTTTTTTTTATTAATCATTTGTTTAAGAAAAATGTTTGGCAATATTTGTTAAAATGAATATAGTACGATATTATTAAAATGCAATACAATATTATTTATATTAACAAATGGCCTCAAGTTTTTTTTTTTTTTTAAAGGTTTGTACACATTATTAATAATATTATACATAGATTGTTACTAATTGAACGACTAAGCTACAAAACTAACTTTTGCAACTCCAGATTTACACTTTATATTTTACATAAGGAATATATTATTATTTATTATTAATCAAGTATATGGTATTTTCTCCATATTTTAATGTCTTTAAGAAATTCTATAAGTAATGAAGATATACTACTTTATTGTTCACTTAAAGATCGGTCTATGTGTATTTATTAATTTTAATCATTATTTGTCTTCATTGTATATTATACGTGTACTAAACGTGTAGGTTCCTTAATGACTTAATCTATATTATTTTAATAATATGTAATTGTTTTGTACCTATAGGTAGGTACTAGGTAGTTAATATGTAATTTGAAAATTTTGTAGTATTAAATATTTCAGTTCAAAAAAAACGAAAAATAAGAATTTATAAAAATAAAATAATAAATAAAAAAATAAATAAATACTAAATACGGACATTTAAAGTTAATAGACATCCACACATGTGTACATTTATGTTGTACTTCGCCATAACGTAGGTACCTAATCTCAAAATACTCAATAATGCAACATATCCATTGAAGTACCTATTTACTAAAATATTGAATGCACACGCCTGCACACACATGCTAAGTCAAAATTCGCGCGTATTCACATTATTTATACATCGGTACATATATGTACGATGTACCTAAATCCAAAATATAATACATAGGCACACAAATAAAATCAAAATATAGGTATATACCTACATACACACACGGACGTTGGACACACGACACGCCAAGTCAAAATTTCGCTTAAATATAAAACACATGTCAAGTCAAAATATCGTAATCAAGCGCATTTACTCCAATAAACTCATAATATCGTATTCACATACTTACTAGTCAATACCCACGTAAAGGTGAATCCAAAATATCACCGATTCATGGAAACGCACCTAAATGTTTGGCTCAAAGACCTTTGAATCGTGTATGTAACACACACACACACACACTCACACAAAAGTCGTAAAGTAACGAGCCACTAGTTGGGCGCCACTTTGTCGTATACGCCGATGACAGACGTACACAAATAACTAATAATTAACAAATTAAGCACTTTTATTAAACTCTTTACGTCCAGTGGCGATCGAGTCCCACGATCACCACCTGGCTCTAACACTGGTGGTCAGTGGTAGTCGAGTCACACGACCACCGCCAACTGACCAACTTTCTGTTTTTACATATTTCTTAAATATAGAAGCACTAACAATAATATTGATATTAAATTTAACCTAGTTACATTATACTTACTGACTATACTTAAAATTATACTAATTGTTAATTGTTATTGTACTACACATATATAATCATATTACATATATTTTACCTATTGCAAATGATTGTTTAGTGTTTACTTAACCTAGTTAAATTAGTTATAATATTTTTTATATATTATGCATCTATGCATAATACAACAACAGGTACCCAATAATTTCCGTAATCAGAGTCTACGAATTTCAGTTTTCTCTACTATCGAGAACTATGATTACAATTTTTTAAGTACAGTTTTGTTCTTTTATGGCCTGTTTTAGTGGAATAAATAATATTGCTGCAGTGCCATTGCAGACGTTTTCAGTGTAGGTGACCGGGAGGGTGTTATCTTCAAATACTAATTGATTTTCGTTGTTTTTATTCCTACTATCGTTATAGTGGTATTTGTTGGTTAAGGACTTATAGACGCCAACTGTTGGCGGCCAACAAATCATTATTTTATTATTTTCGTTATAATTCGTTGTAGATAATAATAATAAAAAAATATATATATAACAGTAAATAATTGTAAACCATAGGTGGTACCTGAACAACAAATCATGATATGTATAGATAACTGTCTAAATACCTACATGCAATGAGTTAAAATCTCAAAATAATAATATAATAATATGACGATGGTTAAAATAATATTTATATATACTTAAATAATATATGACATTAATTATATTGTTTGCACACCTTCCTTAAGCTAAAGCTTGAGTTGAAGGTGTTAGGTGGTGACTGGTGAGTTCATAATATAGACATGTAGTTATAAAGTAATAATAAAAAAGGTCGGCAAGTGGGTACCACTCTTCTGTACAGTATGGACTGTCGAGTGTATCACTTTCGTGGATGTATTAAATTTGAATTCAATGATAATATAAATCATTGTATACGATAAACTACCATTTATATAGCAGCTTATGAGGAACCTTGTATTAAATTTTAAATCTTAGGTATAGATTCTCAATATGTTATACATTTTTCACAACAAAATAGTTTGTACATTTTCGTGATTTTTATGGATTTTGTAAGAATTTAAACTTAAAATGATTGTAAAAAAAGTGTGCATTTTTATCATTAAACTGAATGTAGAACAACTTACTAAAAACCTTGTTTTGAATTTTCAATCCTTAGCTATAAAAAGTGACCATTTTATAAATTTTTAACTACAAAACAATTTGCAAATGTTCGATATTTTGATGTCCAAATTTTAACTTAAAATGCCTATAAAAAATTATAATTATAATATATTTTTTTTTGTTACACAATAAATTACTTACGTAAAACGTTGTTTTAAATTTTCAATCCTTAGCTATAAAAACTGAACATTTTATATTTCGGTCATAATTTGAAGTTTTAAATGCTTATAAAAAAAAAATTGGCAGTATGTATTTTTTATATTTTTGATCTACTATTTTAAAAACTCAAGAAGAATCTTGTATTAAATTTTCAAGAAATTTGACCAAACGAAATTTTTTATATCGATATTTAAGTAACATTTTTCTCCAAATTGTTTTTTTACAATTTGGAACAATCGTATTTATATTATTTTTAAATCTGGTATTGTAATTTTATGTTTACAAGATGGTAAATACATTTTATGCTTAAAACTTAATAGTAAAGTACATTTAGTGAGAAGCTTATCAAAATCTAAGACATTTAATTCCTTATAAATAAATTTAGTACAAGTAAGAATAGGAACTTTTAAGATTAATTTAATAATTTTATTCATAGTCAATTTTAATTTGTTCAAGTGGATTTCATAAGCACCACCCCATATCACAATGCCAAATGCTATTGTTGATTGAACTAACGAAATATAAATAATTCTAAATTGCCGTTTATCAAAAATATATCTTAGGTCTTTAAAAACATAAAATAATTTACTACTTAAATTTATAATATAATATATATGTATGTTCCATTTTAATTGGGGATCAATATATATTCCTAGATATTTGATAGAATAGACTCTTTCAAATTTCAATATTATTAGAAGAACAATTTTTCGAAATATTATTAAGACTAAAAGTATTTTGGACGCCTAGCCATTTTAAAGTAGTGATGAGATTTCGACGCACTTTGCATGATCTTTTTCTAAGATGCAGATGCTCATTTTATAAACGGGTCGTGTATTTTTGAGTCAGATTAAGTAGTTTTATTTTATCACAATTTTATTGTTTACAGGAGTATTTTAGTATTTCTAGGGTATTGATAGTAAAATCCATTTTTTTTTAAACTTATAGTTTTAAGTATTTTCTAAAAAAAAGCGACTTTGTAACGTGCTAACAAAGTTTTACCTAACTGAATATTATTAATCGTTATTTTGTGAATGGAACAGTAAGTCCATAAAGTATACCTGGATAGATAAGTAAGCAAAAAAAAAAAATAAAGTTCATTAGGCATTTGCGTCATTTCAATTGTTTGATTATTGTTGGTGCGTATAATGGTGTCATTATGTTTTCGAGTCGTTTTAAAATCATTATCAGGCCAGACGGAATACAATATTCTTATTATATTACTGTTATATATATTTATATATTTTGTAGTGCATTAGGGATTATAATATTATTAAAATATTAACTACGGACCAATTACGTTTTGGCCGTGGATTATGATTATGATATGAAACGTTTTAATTGAACCCGAAACGTCATTATGGGCCATAGTTCAAGTGCGGGGCCTACATTTTCCTTTTTGATATCTTTGTTGATGGGAAATTATAAATATTGTCATGATTGCAGCTTATTATTATCGATTCGAACGATTTGGCGTTTAGGACCTATGTAAATTATACCAATAAAATATTATTATGTCATTATCTACAAATTATCATAAAATACTTATTATTATTATCTGGTTCTGTATAATTATATAATAAACCCATAACTGTTATACGCATTTCCTCTTGGCAGTTGGTCAATTGTCGGACAATAGCCCAAATCTATTAGAAAAAATAAAAGATTTTTCAATGTCAAATTTCAAACACATATCGGCGTTTTTGTTTTTTTTTTGACAGAACAAAGAAGGCGTTTTTCAAAAAAAAAGTTGTGAACCCCAATACCCAAACGTCGTGCCTGTTATTAGGTCTGACATCGCAGTCGTGTATTAAGCAAACGTATTCAAAATCTCTAAGTGAACTCGAATATAATAATATATTGAGATATAGCTGTCTACATAGATCTTTTATGTTGGCTGTTCGGTCAACCAAACCGCTCGTAATTTAAATAATTAGTGAACTGCTGTACTCAAGAAAACACATAATATATATTTTAATAATAATATTTAAGTATCAGAAAAAGCCTACGCATGGAGACTAAATAATATTCTTATATTTAGATTTAATGACAAGACCGCGAATCACTCTAATAATAAATACAACAAAGTAAAATGGATTATTCTGAATGAAAAATTATTGCTATATAATATTATGTAACGCGTTAGTTGGACTGAGACAATAAATGCGGAAACGATGCCACGGGAGGACACGGAAAGACAATCTTAATCGTATCGAGACAACAAAATGTAATATTAATTTTATTTATTTAAATTTAATGTGACCATTTAATTTAGATACATGATACTATAGTAGTAAGAATGTATTTGCTAAATATAATATGCATTAATCATTCATATCTTCAGTTCGGTCACAAAAACAAAGAAACTATTAAACTAATATATATTTTTTTTTTTATAAGTCAAGACAGGGTATCCGATTTTACTGCCTCCTTCGCCACTTTTTTTAAATACACACTCACGCATGACGCATCTATGTAATATATTACAACGATTGCGATTATTTTTTCGAAACTCAGCTACCTACTGTAGAGGTACGACAAAGCGACATTTTCGACACATATAAGACGCATTAAGGTCATATAATCGTCCGAGTCGTGTAGGCACATTAAATTCCAATACAGAGTATCCAATATCGTACAATATACATACCTATAATGGAATTATTATAGCTGCAGTCTGGTAAAATCCATTAAAACCAAACTAAGAATTCGTTCGATAGCGACGTCTGAGGATTCCGAAAAAAACGACAATTCGTTTCGCTGTTTGACCTCGAAGTACAAAAAAACACGCGCACAGATATTTTATGTATGTTGTATAATGCCGATTTTAACTTTATATTAGACCCTGTTTTCTTTAAAAAAAAAAAAAAAAAATGTTTTGAACCTCTTGCGGGTCTATTCCTGTATATAGACCATAAACTACAATATAAACCTATCATATATCATTAAACTGTCGTATTTTCGATACCCAAAATAAGAGTTCGTAATCCTTAAAGGCCCTCCTACAGTCCTATACACGCCTCGACAACAATGCGATTACAATATAAAATCACGCTTTCACATCGATAATCGGTACCTATAATATATTTTTATAGCTGTGTAATATTATTATTATTATTATTACAATATGTTATTTCGTGGCCCGGCGTTCGCCCTTTAATGTATACAATGTAAACGCATTAAATAAGGATGCTCAATAATTTAGTGCAGTTGACGTTCCTCTTTACGGTCGTAATACGTATTCGAGTACGTATATACATCGCACCGCGGGGGCCGGGAGTCGCCGGACCTAAGACCGAGTCGGTTGTGTCCGTAAAACCAAAAAAAAAAAAGGACACTGCACGACACGATTCACATAGAGTATAAAACACATACTGTGCCTATATAGTTTTAATCCAGATACGGTCGCATTATATACATATGTATATACCGAGAAATATAATAAACTGCTGCCCTCGTGCCGAGCAAAATTTTAAATCTTATTGTACGTACACACGTTCTCGAAATTCGAAATAAATACATTCAACTAAAACGTGAAAATCACTGAAATACTAGATGTATAAATACTATTATTTAACCGCACTGAAGTGAAACAGAAGTAATACACAAGACTGCCAGACTGATGTGCAACAATAATTATTGTTATCTGGGAAGCAATTTTTTTGCCCAACTTTTTTTTATTAGTAACTTAGGTGCCCGAGGTACCGCAGTATCTCCTAATAAAAATTGTTATTTTATGAGAAAAAATACTTTTTTCACCAACAATTTCTTAGGAACAGAAAGCTATTAGTTATAACACGTCGGTATTTAATTGATTTGGTGATCGGTGTACTAACGCCGGTTAGTAAGATTTAAACATAATTTTTTTTAATCCCAAATTAAAAGAATAGTTGTTATTTGTTATAGTTTCAATATGACCAACGTTATAGTGAAAATCTGATGTAAAAAAATGTAATATTTAACGAGATATTTAGGATTGAAAAATATTTGAGTGACGTCATTATTATTCAGCCGATTCCGCCGCCGCCCATGTTTTGCGTACCGGCGGCGTTGACATCGCCTCACGCTTGAACGCAAAAATAGTGTTTAGATATTATTAACTTGAACCTTTCTATTTTTCAAATGTAATACGATATAAAATGTATTATAATAACGTTAATAATATTTAAAAATATATTCAACATTACGTTTAAGTTGTATACTGAACATCGGGGACGTCGTCGTTGGGGTTGGATACAGAGAGGGGAAAATCGCCGCCCCCCTCATACATTGTTGCTTTTTTTTAAATGTCAAATCCCGTTATAATATTGTCCACTTTATGTACAGAGTGGTGACAGTTGTTAGGAGGGGGTGGCCGAAGATAGTTGCGATGCTCATCGCGCACCCCGTTCCATTAAAAATAATTATTTTTGAATGATTTAATATAAATTGATTGCACTGCTTGATTTACTTACGATAATTATGGGAATAGTATTCATAATAGAGTAACTATAAAAAGGTTAAATCGCATAGTACAAGTTGTTTCGAGTATTTCATACAATTATATAGAACAACTGATTGTAGTGTAGTTAATTTTAAACATTGTATCGTGTATGGATTAAGCCAAAATGCGGAGTCGCCATTTTTCTACAATTTCGCAATTAAAACCAATAAAAATGATTGAAACTAATTTGTTTTTGTGTTAAGTGTATTTCTGATTATATTAGCCACAGGCGATAAGAATTTTTTTATTTTGCATTACAACATGTGATAAGAGAATAATATACCTCAACATGTAATATTTTAACTCAAATATTATGTGTGTTTATCAGGTTCATACTTCTCTATGGCTTAATATATATAAACCAGTGGCGGATTTGTGATATTACTAACATATAATATAAGTACGGGTTAATCCAGGTAAACATTTTCTGACTCGCCAAAATTGCCACTTTTATTAACGAAGCAATATTGAAATGTGAATAATAATTTGTATTTGTATGATGTCGACGATCGCAGTGGGGGAGTGTAGGGGCTACATCCCTCGTTTTTTTTAACTCGATACTGTGACTTATGGGAGATTTATCTCGACCCGAAAAATGTGCGCCCTTTGCACCACTATAATATTATAGTAGTCGACGTAAATATTATATTATGCCAATCGAATAGGCGACTGCAACTGGTTTCAATGCGAACATAGCGAGCGCCGTTCTCCAATACCGTGGGCACCGTTCTAATATACTATTATGTAATATAAATATACAATATCTGCAATAGTTTCGGTGAAACGTGTTTGTGGCGCACTGGCGCAGAGGTGTGTTTCTGCGCGCGGTAAGGGTTTCGCGGCGCGCGTTGTTGTCGTCGCCGTGCGGGGGGTGTTGCAGTGCGCGGCGTAGCCTTGACGCGCCCGGTGGTGGTGGTGGTGTTGGCAGTTGGGACGCGGGGTGGCGGCGGCCGCGGCGGCGACGGCGACCAAGACCACTTCGCCGCTGTGATTATCGAAAAAAAAACCCGACGCGTCAGAAAAAATATGCGAAGGACATACGAGCGCGTATGGGAGCTCTCCCCCCCCCCAAACACCCCTTTTGACGGGTGCTTTAAACGCGCGCACGCACTGTTAAACGGTCCCAACCCGGCTCTGAACATAATAAAATATAATATTGAGTAACTGTTGTAAAAAAAAAAATATTATGCACAACAGAATATTACACTCGAAGACAATATTAATGTTATTAATATGTTTCCGACAAAATGTGTAACACGTGTTCTCGGGCCGGATGCGGCTTTATGGGATATATAATAAAACACAGTGACTGCGAAGGGCCAATAATAATATCGTAAATCTATGTAAATCGTACGGCGTGGAACGAAACGATTGATAATATTATATTTTATTTTTGACCGTGTATTGTAAACCTAATTACTATCAGAATATAGTATAATTATGATCATATGATGGTTTACTCGACTGAGTGAAGTCGTGAACTGCTCGACGTACATTTGTAATGCTACGCGCTTGTAGCGTGCAATACCCTCAGACGGCGAGACAACAAAATATGCACCCTTGCAGATGATATCTGTTTATTTACACACCGCATACCTGGCGATCGTACACATTTTTTTTTTTATATAATATTATATTATACCCTACCGATTCTCCGAAATGAAATAAAATATTTTTTCCTTTTAATTTGATTTTTTCGTTGTATGTGTGTGCGGACCCTAATAGCTTATATCACTTTTATCGGATCGACCATGAGATTAAATAGCATTCTACTGACGACGACCACTCATCGTTAGTACAAACGGTTAGAAGAAAAAGAAATTACCACCGGTGAACCGGTTAGACACATTCCCGCGTGTGGAAGAGTGGAAGGTTTCATCCCCTTTGTCTGACCATTTTTTTAGTGCATAATTTTAAACCTGAAAGTAATTTACATTTTGAATGGTTAATAATTTATTTAGACAACAATTAAATCGTTCAAACTTTAGGCATATAATATTTTATTAGATTTTATAGTTCTTATAATATCCTGCGTGTTAAAAGGACGATAACCCGTCTTTACCGTCCAAATACATGTTCACGTACAATATTTAGCACACCTTTATATTTTCAGATGTATTACAATTTTACTATTGGTAGTGATTTATCAAATTCAAATCTTTTCATACTAACGTTTTGATAATAATTTGGTTCGATTAACCAAGATTTTAAATTTGATCAAATATATAAGTATGCATGTTAGCTTAAAATACGTATTTGCACTCAAAAACGATTTCTTTTAAAAAAAAAATGAGATTTAGAACCTTTTTATACTATGCCCACAAAGTGTGAAATATTTAATTTACATCAAAATATTTTTAAAAATAATAATATGGACTTTTTCAATTTTTTCATTTGCAAATCAATCTATGATTGATCATTTATTCCAATATCTAGATGTGTATTTAAGGAGGCCAAACCAGATGAACCGAATGATTACCGGATGAGCGCAATTAGGGGGGTCATTTTACTTTCGATATCATTACGACCGCAATATTCCTATATCTCGCCCGCAACTCAGACACTACCGAAAATCGCTCCTACGACGCCTTTAAAGACATTTATAGTCACCATTCGGGAGGTGGATTCCTATATATAACCATTAGTATGTACTATTAAAGGACTGCCACCCGATTTAACCGATTATTATACATTCAATTATAATAATGGCTTTTTGAGGTAAATACGACCGGCCCCATGTCGCTACGGATCGAACACCACGTCTTATACGAACAATATATAATATATTATTATATTATATCTTGTAACCGGGCGGCGGTCCACGGCTTTGAGGGTCCATTGTTCGCACACGTTTCCAAGGAATCGAAAATGTGTTGCACCGTGTTACATAAAAATATGTTTATTGTCGACCAGAGGTTCCCAAACTGTAGTGCGACCCTTAAGTATGTACTGTACTACTATGTAGCTATAATATTTGTTTGGAGGTCGCGTACAGTAGAGATTGTCTGTAACGACACACCATCGGAATGTTTCGATGTTATGATGGGCTATCGTTTTATTACTATATAATACTGGAGACATTATTACCTTCACCCTTAGAATATATTTATTGAATACTGGTTATTTAATTATATATTATACCGTTTAAAATGTAAATCTTTATAACTTTTTTTTATTCTTATTCAAACGTGACACTATTATATTTAATATCTATGTTTTATTGCAGTCTAATATTCTAATGATAACATCTCCTATAATAGCGATCAAACGGGGGCGATGAGGGAGATAGACCCCCCCCATGACTTTTTTTCTTTAATATTTATAATAATTACATTTATGTATATTGTACATTTGTACTATAATGTTAATGAATTAAATTTTGTTTTATTTTTTTTCTCGAAACAAAATATAATCAACTGGTAAATTTCCTCGGAATATGTCCATATATTCTGTATATTCTCTATATTCTTATACATTGTGTCACCGTGTACAGCGTATATTATTATTATCTAGATTCTAGACTCATTCTAGGCACAAGGTTGTTATTATTATTAATATTTAGTTGCTTATACAAAATATACGGAAATTATCAATCTCGATGGCTTGGCCACCCCCCCCTCCTCCCTCGTGACAAAATCATTTGATCGCCACTGAATATACCTATTACCTATATATATATACCTGTCTCGCCCATAATAGTAATATAATACGTAATCAAATGCAATCATTTTAATAAATATAAAAAAAATATTCTTTTTTATGTGCTGAAAAAACATGTACCTAACTACCCTTGTTTATTATTTAGCGGGATTGAAAAAATTACATCCTATACACAATTTTTTTTTTAGATATTTTCAATTCAAATTTGGACGACATTATAGATATTATTAAACAAAGAATAACGATTTTAGTTATTTATTCGTAATTTGAAAATATTTTTAGCGGGGACTTGAAACTTTCACGTATGTTGTTATAGTTTGATTCACATTAATTAAATATTAGTAGATAATCAAAAGAAATCAATATTTTAGACAAAAATTAATTCATATTACTAATAGTAAATTACTATTAAAGCAATATAAATGTATCATATAATATATACTTTGCAATATATGTAATATGCTGATTGACCGTTTTCGCTTAGAATCGTTTTTTATAGGCATGCAACAGTTGTCATTAAAAACAAGTTTAACATATTATCCATTATGGAGACTACAGCGACCCACCCAATGACGAGGTACAATCGACACGTATACAGTGTACGGGCGGTGGCTGTTTATGAGCAAAAGTAATAATTTTTACCAAAAAATAAATAGTCTGTTTAGGTAGTGCAATTATTTTTATCTGCACGAGGTAAAAACCTGGTGACTATGGTGAGGACGTTTTCGTTGCTAATCATAATTTTTCACTATTATTATGAAATTGTATTTATGTTGACTGTATAATATTACAATATTACTATACCAATATTTTTTAGTTATTAATTAGTTATGTATTTTGTATGTGGCTTTATATATTTTCGATATTGACAATGTGCATTTCTATACAATATATTATAAATTAATATTTACCTATAAACGTATCCATACTAATATACGCCTAAACGATAATTTAGTGGAATAAACACTCGCCCAATCGGTACATAACTATTCGCCCCAACAGACCACATTTTGAGTCGATTCGTTAAACCGGTCTATGCTTTATTGTACGACAGAGCGATTACTTACCTACTTGATTTTTTTTTTTTTTTACAACCATTAAATACAATTTAAAAAAATATTTTTATAGTATTGAAGTATAATAAGTGACAGAGGTATACCTACTTATACTTATTACAATTTGAATAAATATAATGTCCAATTATTATTATTTATTATTATTTTATTGACTTACTGCAGACTACTTTATACCTACATAATTTTTGATTATTAATAAATAATGTGCATGTACCAAATTTTTTTTTCTTGTTTTTTATCATTATATATTTATAAGTATTTGCATTAGGATTACAATATCTAATTTAGATAAACCAATAGGGTCTTTAAACCAACATTAAAATATACATAATCCATAATTAGCTTGATGGTCTGGACAAATTATCATCAAATAGACATTAGTACAGAAAATATCTTTATTGATACTAACAACTGTCTAAAACAATTAATCGATCATTAAAATATTAAACCGGTGATAATTATATTATCATTTATAAATTATAAATTATAACATTCGGTATACAATTGAAGATAAAAGAACATCTTTATTATTTACTTAGGCGATGAAACAATTTTAATGCTAAAGCTGACTCGGAAAATCATATTCATATAACCTATATATTATAAAATTATCATTATATAAATCAATATAAAACATTATACATTATACATTATAAACCAGCAAAATAAAGCCAATAAGATAGAGACGTCATTTTTATAAAAAAAAAAAACGGGATAAACAATAGTAGGTTAACTCTTGGAAAATAATCTTTTCGTTTTTTGTAATAATTTTTTATATTTTACAGCAACAGTTCAAATAATTTTTCATTAGCTCAAAGTTTAACGACTTTCGAGCTTAATATAAATATTACTGTTATGCACTTCGTCATAACCTTTGTTTCAAATTTTTATATAAAACTGATCTAAATAATTTTTATTGTTTTGTATTTGTTTAATAAATAGATTTTTTCTTTTACACACATAATAAAATAATATGGAGATAATGGGATTAAAACGGGACTATCTTCTAAAAACGGGGCCAAAAGCGTCCTGTTTGAAGCAGTGTATACTTGTTGAGGTCAAATGTCAAAATATAAAAAGGTTACATACTAATTATTGCGGTCACCCAATTTTACTCTTATTAAGTTCTTATTATTTTATTTACAACAATTTATTAATCAACATTTTCCTCCCCATTTATGTATTCTAAACTACATCAGACTTAGGACTGTCTAATCTTTTGTTTATTGTGTAGGTATGGTTAAAAATGTTGATTTTGTTTTAAGTTATACCATTGGCAACCCGTAACAATTTTGATTTTTCACTTAACATATTGTTGAAACTCATTTTGACCTAGTCGAAAGTCGTAGGCCTACTAAAAGTAATATTCGAAACTAATATCGAACAATTTACAACGCAGCTAACAGTACGCCGTGGCTATTTTAATATTTATACTACAGATAAGTAGCACATACTACACGCTGTGTGTATTATCTCTTATTAAAAAATCAAAGTCGACATAAAATTGTGTGATCGTTCAATAATTGAGATATATTTTTATGGCCACGACCTCAACTCGGATATACACTTTAAAATCGATCACCTCAACTGTTACATATTATAATATTATGCTTATCTGAAAAATCGTCAACTCGGATACAACCGTTTGAAGTCTGTCGGGGCAAATGGACATGAAGATAAAAAAAGGTATAATTAATTTTAAACGGGACGTATGATCATTGATCACCCTACAATGTGTAGAAAATCAATAATTATGGTATAGGATGTATACTTAAATTTTTTGAAAATGTCTACCGTTTATAGCTATAAAAACAATAAAGTAGTATAGATATATTGTATACACAAAAAATTATTTTGGACATAACATAAATAATTATTATGCAACGGCGCAATGCGTTTTGGCAGAAATGTTACAATATTCAAATTATATTTTGAAAAACATTCGTTTCCGTTCTGCATAGTATGCGGTGACATAGAAATTATATTTTGGAAACTTATTTAAACCTGATGGGCTTAAGCCCTATAGAAAAATGTTGGTTACAATGTCGATTTATTATTTATACCGGTTGTTAATTTTTTTGATTTTAATTCTTAGATGTCGGGTTAAGGAAATTATGGTTTTGATTTTAACTTTGTATGACTGTTTTAATTTATTTTAAATTCAACTTTTAGATATCGGTTTTATGAAATTATGGTTTTCACTTTTACTTTGGATATCAGTTTTTAATTTTTTCGATTTAAATTTAAATTTGTAGATATCAGTTTTAACTTTTAGGAAATTAAGGTTTTGAATTTGGATACCGGATTTTTATATTTTACTATTACGTTTTCAGTTTTTAATACCGATTTGGATTTATAAGTATTTTGATATTGATATCAATTTTTAACTGGTATTTAAAAACGATTTTAAATCGATTTCAAGCCCTGATTTAAACATCATTGTAGATACCTAATATTAGATATGGAACTTTTTTTCTTTTCAAATGTTAATTGGTCATTTGGCTTAAGCGTAAGGCAATTGATAATTGGTCTACTGATATTATGGTTTATAATATTATTACGAGTAACACACTAATAAGTATCCAAGATTCATTCCTTTCATAAATCAAACTGGTTGGTTGTCTCTGATTATATTATAATAATATGCAGTTTTTACCAAAAAGTAACATAATAGTATATAATATTATAATATATACCTATAAATTATAAATTATATTTGACATATTAGTAAAATCAATTACTTTACTTTTAATTTAAGATTTGGTAAATTGTATGTCCATCATTTTCCGTCGGCTTCAACGACCGACCCACCTGGAACACTTTTTTTTCAATTCGTCCAATAAGGAAATTAAAAAAAGTTTAAAGATAGATATTTCGGTGTGCCATATATGCGCACATACTGGCAGTTTTGAGTGCCTAAAATGAATAAACACAATTATTTCGTTAGTTATGTTTTTATTTTGTATACAATTTGTCTTTAAAAATGTTTTTTCTAAAGGTACATTTGCAAATATATTAGTATAATAGTATATTTGATAAAAAAAAAATTTCAGTATCATTATTTATAAATTGCAGCTAATGCTTTAACTTGAATTGTTATTTATAATTGTTACTATTTATAAAATATAAAATTATTAAAAATATACAGGTAGGTACATACTATCAGAACCACAGTCAATCAAAAGATTAGATGATTGTCTAATACAATTTTTTTATAATGTGTATACAACCGTTTAGATAACTACACAAGTCTTAGGTGAAGACGACAGGGTTTGAAAAAAAGCAACAGTGCAAATGCAAGTCAAAAAAAAGAATAAAAATACCTTAATTCTTTAACCAATTAAAAAATGTATTGATTAATAATTTAATTTAATTATTTACTTATAATTTTAAGTTAACATTCGTGTATACAAAAAAAGTACTTGTTCAGTATTTTGAATATTTTTAAAATCTATTTGTATTTATATTCAAATACTTTCGAAAGACAGTATTTGAATACGTAGGTATTTCAAATACCAAGATACCAAGTATTCAAATATATATTTTGAATACATTTGAAAAGTATTCTTAACAAAACTGAAAATCAGATTAAAAAAACCAATTTAATATCCAAGAAAATTGTTTTATCCGTCAAAAATGTCTACAAGTTACATACCTAATAATGTCTCAGTTTGTGTTCATGTTCCAAACAATTTATATAGGTACGATTATGCGATTACGTTACGTATTATAAATACAGAGCGTTAATTTTTGGTTATGACAAATGTCTCCTGATAAATATAAATTTATAAATTATATATTTTTATATAATAAAAATACCGATAAGTTGTGTTAAAATGGACACAAGTATAATTGTATACCAAATACTATGATACATTCAAATGCATTATTTGAAAATGCTCGAAAGCCCCTAGTATCAGGTGTCCAGGAAAAATAACTTTTAAAAATAATTCTATTCATATGCCTTTTGATGACAAAATACATACACATCCACCTGATACAATTGACGATTAAAGTCAATAAATGTTTAACGCGTGTGAAGTTTAGGCCGCAACCACATCAACAAATCCAGTTGAAATTTATTGTGACGAACTTGGAAATAAATTTAGATCAAACGCTCAAATACTCGAGCTCAAATGCCATCAGAAGCAATAACTTATAGTACTCTATGCAATCAACGTTATAATAACAATCCTAAAGAACCAACAAATTTAAAAGAATGTACAATTGAAGGTGAGCTCACAACTATAGGTTACTTACACATTCTTAATTAGGTATACTATATCGTTACCCAAAATTCGATAATGAGTCATTATTAATGATGCCGTTGCAGTACTTTGATTGAAAACACACAGAGGATCTTAATTAGCATGAGTCATCGTGTCTGACAAAAAAAACTAAATGCGTATAACAAATAATGTCATAATGGTATTATAATGATAACCTCAGAATTTGTTGTTATTAGAAAACAAAAAAAAATGTAATCTTAATTTACAATATTTTTTTGGAGCGTCTGAAGTTAGAATTTTAACAAAAATTCGTAAAAATCACGAAAATTTGTTAATTATTTTGAGTTAAAAATTCATAAAAAATATTATTTTTACGTCTATGATTTTAAAATTTAATACAAGGTTCTTCAAAGTTTTTATTCTGACAGTTTAAAAATATTAAAGATACATAAGCACAATTTATTTTATATGCACTAAAAGTTAACATTTTGAAAAATCTTGAAAATTTGCAAATTATTCTGTAGTTAAAAATGTATAAAATGTTCAGTTTGTATAGCTAAGGATTGAAAATGTTAAAAATTGTCTCTCTTCAGTAGTATATATTGTAGCCAAATAATCTAAAAAATATATAGATAGTCTTTTTTATAGATATTTTAAGTTCAAATTTGGACAAAAATAGATAGGTATTTATAAAAGAATACATAGATTATAATTATTTTGTTGTAATTTAAAATTATTATTGTGAGTACTTTAAAAAATGTAAAGCATACTACAGCATACTACCTAATGATATCCATTTTTAAAAAAAACAGGAACTGTTCATCGTGCCTGTTGGAAGCCCAAATTATACATCTTATTATACCTCATTACGACACTAATTACGTCAGTTACAGATCTAAATACAATATTCTTGATATGGACGTCATATTCCACATTTCTACGCTAACGACTTTATATTATATATATAATATAAATAAGTGTCCACTAAAAGGATCTACGACGATAAATTATAGGGAGCCGGGTGTTTTGCAGTTAAATTTCTCTAGAAAACATTTGGTATCTTGTTTACATTAAAGAGCTTTATCAAAATTAAAGACTTTATTTTTTTGAAGGACAAAAGAGAAAATAGATCTTAGAAAATATCCCTGTTAAATATTCTTGTAAATCTTTTGGTCAATCTAATGATGCTCTAAAATTAATGTTTAAAAAAATTGTACAAATAATTGGTTGTTTTCACAATTAGTTTAAATCCTTTTATGTGTTTTTATGTTATTAGTTTACTTCACTGTACAACAGTTTATTTTAAATTTGCAAACTTTTTATTTATTTCTTATATTTTATGTATTTTATGTATTTTATGTATTTTGTTTTTTTTTTTTTGTTAATAACACGTGTGTTTAAAAAGTAATGTATTATTCTCTGTCTCTATAACTCAAGGTTTTAGCTTACAAGAGAAAGATAATTCATGTTCACTAATTAAATGTTGTCTTGTATAAATACTATGATGATTATTAAATAAAAAAAAATGTATAATATATAGTATCTAGGTAAACTATATGTGTTTGCAATTACTCAATGTTCAAATCGTTCTTTCATAAATGCAGTAATATAATTGAAATATAAATAATATAATTATTATTAAAAGACGGGCCTGTTTGTAGACACTTTGAATTTGAATCTTTTATCGTCGTTCACAATCCGAATGACGATCGATTTACGAACGTGAATTACGATAAAATATCAAATTAATGAAATTGTCTGGATGGTGGCGCCGCGGTATCGGGTGTAATTTGTGACCCGGCTACGTTCTCCCCTACCTGCAATATATAAATGGGTAGGTGCCCGCAATAGTGCTGCCTCTGCCACCAGCCGAATTAAGAAAAAAATGATTTTTATCTCTATCTACAGTCGATAAATTAACAAAAATGCAGTTTATAATATTATATATAAGTACCCAAAAACCTTATTACTATATTATACTTTCATAGACCGTCCCCGAGAATTCAAACCGGATTCACTGATAGAGGCGACGGTGTAAGTATAAACTATAACTATATAATGATATAATATTTTGAATATATTATTTAATATAAACTATGACTATATATAATATTATGAATATATTATATGATATAAACTTGTATATTAAACTGCGTTTGTGAATCGGTCGCTCAGTCACTTATAATCGCGCCCTTTATCTCGGCTCACGACGCATTATGTATTAGTACGTATATTATACAGACAGACAGGACCTGTCAACGAGTGCAACGCATGAACAGAACCTGCAGTGAGCGATCTACATATATACAATGTACCTATCTATAATATAATCAATGATAATATTTTATTGTTATACATCAAACACCTGTACAATATAGCTCTGTCTGCATATTATTGTGTTTTAATTGTATATTATTCTATATAAATATATATTATTATGATTTGATTATGTCGTCAGTGGTGAGGATACCACGACGGTACGTCGATACGACCTTAAGACCCTTGCAAACCCAATGAATTTTTCAACAAAACGACATAAGTGACTGACAAAGATGTAGGTACTTTGTCTGTGGTTTGATTTAAAAAATGTAAAGATTTTTGATTTTTTAAATATAGGTTTACTTTGCATCGATCGGAGCTAATATTCAATATTTTTAATATATATTTAAAATAAAAATTAAGAAATTAATACAATTTAAAATGTTTATTATATTGACAAGAATCGGATTAAATTGAAAAAGTGCTCTGACCGATGTAAAGTAAATTTGTTTATGCATTTAATAGTATTTTTACATTTTTTAAATCGAACTACTGGAAAAAAAATTGATCAGATCAGTAGCGCATCAAGTATATTCCAACAGGAGAGGAGGTATGTACAGATTTTAACAGACATATTATTACATTGTATTCATTATTGCACATACATATTATATTCATATTATTGTATGCTTGTTGTATGTAAATAAACATTTGCCATTCGTGTACAAAATTTGGTGTTTCAAGTACAAAACGAAATCTAATAATCTTGAGGACAGTCAAAGAATATTGAGTACATATATAATATATATGTATATAATATCTGTGTAAGCCTGCAGGCATGTCAAACTCAAAGTACCTGGGCAAAATATATTAAATAGTTTACTATGAGAGCCGCATCTAAAAAATTTATCGGAAATAAAGATTTTATACACATTTTTAATTTTATAATAATCTATGTTCTTTATTATGAATATAAAACTATACATAATACTTATTAGATTACAATTTATCGGAAGATAACATAATGTATACCTCTCTAACGTAAATGTGACACAAAATAAAATTGTATAATTTTTTTTATTTATTTAATTTTTACATTCAATTGTCCATTTAATATCGGTAGCCACGGACCATCACAAAATTAACCACGGGCAAGTGTTTGGCACGCATTTAAATTTAATTTTTTTTTTTTAATACTGTACATACCTAATATCATTTATTTTCACTCATACAACTATCAAAATATTCTTTTAAATAAACTCCAGGGGGGTGTGACTCCCGTATCCCTCCAATAAATATGCCTCTTCGATTGTACTCGAATACAATGCGTGCACTGTGTCCTGCTATCTGAATCCCGGCAAAAAAGTCAGAGGAAAAAAACTGCATGAAAATTGATTTCGATTTTCTGCAATTAATTATTATTATTGCGATCGTCGTTTTGAATGTTGACGTTTAATATAATAATTTTAAACCGAACAATGTACATATTATTTTGTATTTTGTATTTTTTTTTTTTGTCATTTTAGTTTCGATAGTTTGCATTGAATTCAAGCTGCATAAGTACGAGTATTTTTCAAAAGAAAAAATCTTTTTTGTACCATTGGCCATGGGTAACGGAGTCGAAATAATGCAGTACAGTGTTCTATTGTTACAAAAATATTATGTTCTTAATCCGAAATCGTCGTCATTTACACGCACTATGCCGTTTCGATACCGGCGCCGCGCCGACGGCCAGCCCATCCCCTTTCCCATGTCATGAAGATAAATGGATTTTGGGTTCGAATACCTACCTAGGTATATAACAAAAGTGTCAAACCTTATATACATTCGTACGTGTACAACTGCGTAGCTTATTTTAGTGTTAGGTACCTGCTGAAGGGTAAGGCAAGGGACATACCTGCAGCTCGTGTAGTCAATGTCGACCAATATAGTGTCGTATTTTATTCCATTATAACGCGGTTTTTGTTCCTTTCATTTCTATAAAATATATTAAGGATGCGTTATATCGTAACACAATATTCGATGGTTCTTCGAAAAAAAGATTGGTCGACACGAAAAAGTGAAAAAAGAATATTTTTTTTCTTTGTATTTAGGGTGGCCATTGGTTACAGAAAATAATATAATAGTTATTAAAATTGGATATAATTTTAGACCTGTATTTTATAATAATACATCTCTAAGCCACCCAAATATGCTAGTGTGTAAAAAAATATGTGTAAGTATAAGTACCTATAGCTTACAATTAAGATTTAACATAGTTCAATTAGATCAAGACAGGTTAATAGTTAATATTATATACACTGGCATTTTTCACGGGTAACAAAGTGCACGATCAGCTATAATTAATAAAACAAATCTACTAGACAATCAAAGGCCTAAAACTCATCCTTATGCAAAATGCACAGTTTTCAACCAATTTTCATAAAAATTATCGTCAATAGAATAATTAGCAAAATCCACAGGGTCATAGGCTACTTTTTATATCTTAATTTTTACTTTTCCACACATAAATGTTGAAGATAATTGGTTCGCAAAAAACTGTTCATTGTATGTATAAATAAAAACAAATTATAGTTTTTCGCGAACCAATTACCATTTGTTACGAAAAATAAAATAGTATAGTTATAATGATTGGATATCATTTAAGATGTCTATTTTATATTTTGTCAAAACAACACAATTTATTAACATGATCTGCACAGTGCAGCTTAGATTTTAACATAATTTAAAAACAAGTAAATCCGAGGGTATCACATTTGTCACGGGCAATTTAGATGTACCTACCGTTCGATCAAACGATGTGAATATTATATTATGTTGGTATATGAATTGTGTACACACATTTGAATCCAGGGTGAAAACTATTGGAGATCGACAATCATTTTCGATTAAATCAGCACAATAAGTCACAGTGCCACATCGATTGAATTTAATGAAAAACTGCGAACTCGCCCTGTCGTATAGTATATTATTAGTTTATTACCTATAATATATTGGTCCAGAAAGTACTTAAGTACGTACTGTCGTATACTGTAGACAGCCACAGCAATTGTAAATGTATTGATATATAATATGTAGAAATATATTTTAGCAAATATTTAAATATTAAGGTCAGGCCAACAAATGCCGGAAAAAAAGTCGGACCACAAAATGACTAAACAGAAAAATAGTCCGATTTGAGTTGTTGTTATTAAACTCACAGTAATAGAAGGTAAGGTAGACAGCAAAATAACATGTATTAGGAGGTAAGGTAATAAAGATATCAAAATTAATCTGTACCTATTATGAAATATGAAATATATAAAATCAATGAACGCATTAGAAACCCAATCGTTGTCCAATCTCTCATTTATCGCATCGAAATGGAAGTAATAATTTCGATATCGCGGGAGAAACAATAATTTGAAATGGTTTTGCATACACAATTAATCATGACCTAGAAATGCTCTCAAAAAGTGTCTAAACAATGTCCGAGTATTTTAATAATTATTTCGAAAGGTATTTAATAATAAATAAATTATAAATTGTAATACAAAGTTTATTTATAGTGGATTTCACTAACCCTTCGTTAATCACAATCCATTCACAGGCTGGACTGCTGAAGAACAATTATTAATTTTGAATTATATTACATTATTATATCATTCATTATTATTTATATTATTATTAAATCAAGACATTTTTTCTGTGGAAAATTAATATAAATCAGACGTCTTTTCCTCCTTACATGCCAACAAAGCTAAAATGTCAGCACATTTTTGAAATAATAGTGTTTGCGCTGAATAGGTGAAGTGCACATATACACTATATACAATGTATAAAATATTATTCGTGATATGCTAATGAGAGTGACATCTCACACAGGTCCTTATCTCTTGATCTTTATCTTTGTTCCTTTTATCGTTAATTAAATTTTAATATATATATATATTATTGTCTTTGGCTCCTATTGTAAGCTACCCGTGTATTATTTTCTATAATCATTTTTGCGGCCAACGCCCTTGTTATTATTTATTGTATTATCCTTCTTTTTCAAAAATAACTGTCGTTCGTAAGCTTTTGAAGCTACCTTTTTTGTTAATTATTGTCTTGTGAATTTTTTCTACTGTCGCAATTGTGGCCAAAAAACCAATTATTATGCCTTATTCGCACGCCTTACAGCCACTAGTACTTTATAATTAAATAATTAATTTTATTATTATATCTGCTTGATCGTCGACAAAACCTCGATCAAGTTATTCAGTCGATTTTGCGTTCTTGGTCCAGTTTATTTTCACTCACCACACCAAGCTAATTGACCAATCCACCCTCATTATACTCGATCAACTTTGAATATTATGTAAGTCTGTCCACCATCGTCGGCATATCACCTGTGTGGCCCTAGCCAGGACTGCTATACCAGCTCACGCAGAAGTCCGCACAGCAACTTGACCTAGTTAACCCGGTAACTTATCTGTATTGTCCTTCGTCAATTCTCCCATGTATCAACTAAATTCCTATAGTTCCGTACGACAACAGGTGACCTATCCTTAGTGTCGTCGTCGTCACTCGAAAGGTTGCCTTCTGTCATAATTGTTTTTTTTAAATATGCCACTGCGCGTAATAATAATTGACTTAAAGCAACCGGCATTATTTTATTCATTAATCACTCACAAGTATTGCGCAAAAATAATTATGGAGGTCATTGATAATAGTATAATATTCTCGTATTAGCTATGGTCTTAGAGTAACAAAACTATAGAGACGACATTACGCTTGAATCATTTATAATATGATATTGATGCAAAACTGTACGCCATTCTACATTTCTACCCCTCTTACAACTCCAGTTAACACTAGATAGCGTTGATAACAGTGATAGTTGATTCAATATTAAATATTTTCATTTAGTATAAAAGATTCTAGTATACTCATTACTTTTATTTTTTATATTAAATATACCGTTTTCGTTCACTTTTAAAATGATATGGCCACCCTTTGGGCCTTGGCTATGGGGAAGTTAGCTTCAGCACATTTGCCACTTACCAATAAATTCTGATACGGCGGTAATCGCAATAATGTAAAATATATTGCCTATACATTTCTTAAAATGGGTTTTAAAAAATATTTATTTTTCAGAAACAATTTAAGCATAATTCTAGATGGATAAATAGTAATTATTATTATTACTGTTATACTAAAAGGCATTGTTCTACAAAGTCTATAACTACAATGTTAGATTTTTCACATAAATCAGAACACTTGAATGTGATAACAAAGTGATGAGTATGTGATAAGAACATGATCCGAAAATCGTTTTCCTGGATAGCTCCAATCGTATCCTATCCCTATTGCAATTTACAGGGCATTATTTATTTAACCACAGATATGTATGTATGTTATTATCAGGACTGTGACTTTGATGCACTAAAAAAATGTTAAGTATGCGTGCATATATGCACTTAAAATTCAAAAAAATGATCTATAAAAACGTCTTTATTAAAAAACTGTTGAAATTAATAAATAATAATTAAAAATTGTTTACAAAAAAATTCTTTATTTACATACCTACTTACTATCTTGCAATAATTGTTCTTTACCGTCTGAAAAAAGAGATAATTGACACATTATAATACTATAGATCTTTTGGGCTATATATCTATAAGTATTTAAATTTTAAACTGTTTTATTGTTTACCTATCCAAGTAACATTATTCCATGACATAATATACATGGTATGACAGCAACTTTAACGAAAATGAAATTCTACTGAGTGGGAATATAATAAGCAATATTTCATCAACTATGCCATGAAATATTGACGCCATTTGGTCCAGTTGAAATTACATTTAAAATCAAAAAAAAAGCAGCAATACCTATTATGATATTTTATTCTTTTTTTATTACTATTTTTGGATCTTAGAATGAATTGTCTAATGTTTATCTGTGATATAAATAATGATATATATGCATATTGTATACAGGGTGATTTTTTTATCATACAACAATATTATTATTACATAGAGTGTTACAAATGTATGGTTGAAGTATAACTCCATAGAGTAAAAATTATAACTTCTACTAAGTATAACCATTGATTATACATAGTACTATACATACTATGTATAATCAATGGTATAACTCATAAACTACTTGTTCATTATTAGATTTGAGTTACTCTGAAAAATATTCTGCAATACTTAGTGAAATAAAAAATGTTGTGCAATATAAGAATCACTCTGTATAATATAATATTATTCATCGGTATTATTTTACATTGTATGTTTTTTTAATAAACATTGTATTTTATTCCATATTTGTCAAAAAAAATGTGATTTTAGCTATAAACTTGTGTTCAGTTGTATTTCTAATTAAATACATCTTAAAACATATTACCATTATCAAGTTGTTTTGTTTTATTTATTGTACTTATAAATCCATCAACGTCCTAATATGCCTAAATGTGCAACAGTAACTTGTAAGGGTACTAAGCTCCCTTATAAAAGGATTATGTCACATAGATTTCCTAAAGAGGTAAGTATACAGAAAAAGTGGGTTAAATCATGTGGACGAGTTGACCGTATAAATTTAAATACTGGTGAGTAGATAATATTTTACATACAAATATTTTATTATTCTTTTGTTTATATTATATTTGTGTAACTATAACTATTCAGAAAGAATATGTTCTCGACATTTTTATAGTAGTGATTATTATAAACCACTAATTCAAAAAATGATGGGATATTCACCGAAAAGTTCATAAAAATTGAAAGCTGATGCTGTGCCATCTGTAAAAGTGGTATTTTTCACATTTATTATTATACAAATATGTGTTTTTTGTTTATAATGTTTAACACAATTAATTCCATGTAGCCAATATGTTTAAAAAACCCTCAGACTTCTAGCCGGACAGAATCTTTAATGTCACCACAATTTACAGTAGAACCATCTTCTAATTCTAACATAATGGTTTCAAATGTATGTAAACTAATTATTATCAAAAAAAAAAAAAATTAAATTTATTTTATTATAAAAATTATACTTTTATTTTATGCTTTATATATAATATTCTTATTTGTTTTTTTGATGGAATGAAGATTTTTGGAGAACTTAAAATTTCTAAGCAGCTTAACTTTAATGTTGATGACGATTTAAACATGGATTTCTGCAGCACTGTAAAATAATAAAATAAAATGTGTGGTTTTATACAATTAAATTTAACAAATCAATTCATTATAGACAATGGTTGAATTGAATAATGACACAGTTATCTTGCCACTTCATTATGCGAAGAAATTAAAATTGTCAATGTGGAAGACATTATTAGTTATACCGATGCAAACACTCAAATCAACAATATATGACTTGATGATGCTAGTTCACAATGTGATGATAATAGAACTGAAGTCTTACAGTAAAGAATACAAATTGTGTTGTTTAGGAAATAATATACCCAATTCATTTTTAGATTACAGACTGTTTCATTGGAGATGCATAGTAAATTTAAAAAAGAAAAAAAATTAAATGCCACTTTGAAAAATACAATAAAATTACAACAAGATACCATTAGTTCATATAAAAATAATAATAACAACCAACATCTTGAAATAAAATTAAATAAAGTTTTATCTGGTATGTTCACCAATACACAAATAAAATTAATAATGGAGCCAAAAAAGAAAGTATACAAGTGGACAGAAGACGATATTGCCAGTGCCATCACCTTAAGAAATTTATCGTCTAAGACATACAAATACCTAAGAAACGAAAAAAATATCCTTTACCAGGTTACAAAACCAATACAAATTAAATTAACAAATCCTTTTGATCTACAATGTACACATATTTATTTAAACATGATTTAGAACTTTCTACTTTAAGAGGATGGGCTGACCGGTTTCATATTGAACAAGAAATTTTATTTTCAATATTAAATATTATGAAGCATAAAGTAAATACATTATAGACTATAGAATATAACTTGATTTAAGTACATATTTATTTAAAATTTTTGCAATAGGTACCTTAATGTCAACTATAGATAAAATAACAATATTAGCCTTTGTTGAGACATACTTGTCCCAAAAGATTTGTTATAACAAAAAGACTGAACAGTTCATTGGACCACATAAATGTGTGCAGACTTTAGTAGCAAGAGGTATAATCATTTTATCATATGACTTGACTTTTCAATAAAATAAACTTAAACTAATAAAATCTGTGATAACGTATATATTATACTAAGTCTAATTTCATCTTGGCGGCAACCAATATACTACCAGTTTGATCCACAAATGTCTAAAGAAATACTGTTTAATATAATACGGCGGTTAAATGAAATCAGTTTTGATGTGAGGGGTGTAGTAAGTGACATGGGTCCAACAAACAGAAAAGTGTAAAATGAATTAGATAGTTCTGTTAAGAAACATTACTTTTTATACCCAGAAAGTGAAACCAAGCGAGAACACATTTTTGCGGATGTTCCACACTTGCTTAAATTAATCTACAACCATTTTGTTAATAGGTAAAAACAAAATTTACTTTTAAAATAATTGATGTCTGCTCATAAATTATCAAAAATGTATTTTTATTCTAGTGGATTTTTGGTGAATTAGAAATTCAGACATAAAAGCATATTGGAAAATCTATTAAAATTAAATAAAATTAACTTTTAAAATTATTGAGAACTACATAATTGTGCCAAAAGCTAAAAACGAAATGTTAGATTTGCTGCACAATTATTATCTAACACTGTAACAAAGGCTATTTTAAACTGTGGTGAACATTTTAAAATTGACTACACTTACTGGAAAGAGCATTCTTAAATAGCATGCACTATGTAATGGTATAAATATTATATAAGTTATTATTTTTGTTTTGTTAATAATGTTTTTTTAAGGCATCTGAAATTATTCAATTGATAAACAATTGGTTTGACTTATTAAATACCCAATTTCCAATTGATAAATTTGTGAAAAGTTATGATATGGACCTAGAGATTCAAGATCAACTATTAAAGAAAATAGACAAATTTATAAAGAATATGATAGTTTATGGACATAAATCTATGTTACCTTTTCAAAAAGGTTATTAAATTTGTTTATTTATTCACACATAGAGTATAACCATCTAATAATATATACAACATTTAAACGTAACATGTTCAATTGAGTTTTGGTAAAAGTAAATAAGTTATTTTATATTAATTTAATTAATTTCGAGATTAATTGACACTGAATGTCTTTCGTTATCAGTTTTAAAAAACTGAAATTTACAGTGACAAACTAGCCGAGGTCAATTCAATAGATAGTGTAGGTAGAGGTAAAGTTTCCCAGGAACAAATGGATCTTCCAAAATGTTTTGAAGAACAGGTATCTACAAATTTCACATATATTAATATTATAATTTAATATTTTAATGTTATCTTAATAGTAAATATTTCATATTGATATTCACATTTTATCCATCACTGTAGTTTAACATACCAGAAAAAAAGCATAGAGGATGAGGCACAAGAATATGTTGTTGGCTATGTGCAAAACGTTTTATACATAAATAGCCTGGTTTAGGATATAAAACTGAAAATTTGCATGACAATGAAGCTGCAACTAGCTGGATACAAATAATGTCTAACGGCCATTTGATAACCCCATCAAATGAACTTCTGTAAGCAGCAAAATATATCGAAGATGAATTTCAAAAACTACATGGTAACAATATTAATAGAAGCAGTAATATAATGGAACAACAATTTAACACTGTTAAACAGTTACATAGTTTACCTGATGAAGTGATCAAACGTTTGGTTAGAATTAGAACTTTTATTAGCTTCGATGCATTGAATAAGGCAATTGAGCATAACATGCCTAAAAATATTAAAAAATATAAATGAAAATCATACAAAACTTACTGTTAAAAAACAATTAGATGTTGATGTTTACTCTTTACTATTTAGATAAAATAAATAATAAGTGATAACAACGTATTATGATAACAGGCGACGAACCGAATGACGTAGACACTCTGTTGCTGTCATACCATGTTAATTATATCATGCATTAACGCATTATCCGTAGAAAATATTCCTGTCCAAATAAATTCTGTAACGCAATATAATATTTTAATAATTTTAATCAGTTTTGAGAAAGCTCACTTACTACAGCAGAAAATACTTGCGATTCCTTATTATTAGTTATTTTCATTCGATTATAAATGTCTTCTTTAGCTTTTTCAGCTAGGTATTGCTAAATTATGGTGACCAGTAAAATCTATAATAAATACATTATTTATTATTATTTACTTTACTGCAGTGATTAAAATACATGGACATTGTTTTTAGTTTTATCATGTTTTGAGAGCATTTCCAGCGAGTGCTTGTCAACAAATTATTTTTTTTTATTCTTCAAGACGATAATGGGCCAAATTGAACATTTCAGTGCTGGGGAACATAACTTCACAATTTCAAATACAAATTCGTTAATTAATACAATCAAATAATTACAGTACATTTTAATTTCCTAAAATATCAATATAAATAGATAGGTACATATTTATTTTTTGTTTTACATAATATGGTACCAATAATGTAGACAAATTGTGTAGTTAACTAATACAATAAGAAGCTACCTATAAAACAAATATTATAAACATAGATAAATAAAAAAAAGTCGGTAGTTATAATATAATACAATATATTGTATGAAGCTATAAAACTAAAATGGTTGATACTTTTATTTTAAAAAAATTTGATTTATTACTAAAATCATCTTCTAATTATTAATAGTGTGATAACTGATAAGTAGGTATAAGGCTCGGATTTTGTAGCAAATGCTTCTTTTGAGGGGAGTGTGATAGAAAGATAATTCTTATATAATTTATCTAAATACGTTTTGAATCGTTCTGATTTTAATGAAGTAAACTTTTTTTTGCTTTTTTTCCACAAAACCTGCTTTTTATTGCTTTCCCCCCTGTTTGGTTCTTTTTTCTTAATTTTTACAAATTTTTCTTGAAAATTTAACTTATTTCTATGTATATTATACTTGAACTTTATTATTATTACCAGAAATTATAAAACCAGTGAAAAACCCAGTAATAAATGTATGACTGATAAAATAACTATCGTTATTGTGCGGAAATTGTAGGTATAATTTTATCTACAATTATCTACAGTTGTATTTACGACTCGAGGAAAATGAAAATAATCTCAATTATACCTGCATATTTATATAGCACGTTCTAATACTTTAGTTGACCGGTAAATATCAATCGACAATCAGTGATGTACCTATAGTGTTCTACATTTTTCTAAAGTGTTTCTAAATAATTTCTCTATAATCTTCAAAATGCCAAAAGTTAAAAATGTAAATTTAAAATTTAAAAAAATCGTAAGAGAATTTGGTGAAAATGTGCTTATGACTAATGGAAATATTATATTTTGTAGGTAAATTGTGTGAAGTCAAAATGAATTCTGATTAAAAATATAACGTTCAACAATACATTGGCAGGGAAAAACACAAAGAAGCATTGAAACAACTTGAAGCTGCAAAACATAATGCAGTTCAGCCATTCGCATTCAACAATTGTGTAAGTCTGATTTTAATGCTGACCTATGTTCCGCACTTGTAGCGGCGAATATCCCCCTAAACGAATTAAATAACGAACATTTTCGGTCATTTCTTTCAAAATATTGCAATAAAATTATTCCAAATGAATCAACTTCACGAAAAGGATACTTAGATAGTTAGATTCTTACTACACTAATACGATAGCTAAAATACGCGATGCTGTGAACGGCCAAAAAAAAAGGGTTTGCATAGATGAAACAATTGACAGTGACGATGTAATGTAGCTAATGTCGTTATTGGTATTTTGCATGCTTTTTTGCCTTTTTTTGGCTACTTAAAATACTTTTTTAAGGATATATTTTGCTACAAAATCCTAGCCCTACTGATAAGTAATGCAATAGTCCTCCTATACATTTGTTATAAGTATGCCTAATATTTTTTCTTGTAGTAACCAATGTGTACGTTTTCTTAAGAATCTCGAAAGAGTAACAATTTTTAATTTAAAATGGTAATACCTATATTGTACCTTTTTGGACCAATATACATAAGTATGTGGATTGTGTTAATTTTTTTTACATGGTTTGTACTTTGATATTAGATATTTGTCTAATATTATGCCCATGTTCGGTTTTAGAAGTAAGATTACTTTTAATAATGTAAAGTATTAATGCTTAATAATTATTTAATAATAATTTTTTTACTGGCAGTACATTCTTATTGTTTTATAAGTATTTTGTGTGGTACCTTGAGTCATTTTTTAGAATAAGTTTTAGTATTTTTTTTATTTTTATAATAGGTCTATATTTGTCTTATGACGTACCTCCTCATATAAAATATACCATAATTAGAGATTACAATCCCGGCCCAATTTTATGATCCCGGGATTACAGGATATTTAGCTATTAATCTCGGGATCCCGGGATTATCCCGAAATTTAATAAGAAAATATTTAAAAGAATTATGCACAATTTTGTTTTATTTAAATATTTGTATTATTATACATAAGAATAGATATTAGTTAATAAAGTTTATATTAGTTAAATAAGTTTATAAATATACATGAGTTCTAATTATTTTGAAAATATGAACGCAGGAATAGTAGAGCGTCTAATGTTACGTCTCCCAGTCTGCTTCTTAGCTTGTTTCCAATATAGGCTGCTGCTGAGAATGTACATTCGGACTCAATACTTGTAGGAGGAATAGACATAAAGTACTTAAATGCTAGCTTTAAGTGATGCCCGCGAGTTCCTCCATTTTAAAATAAATTCATCTCTTTTTTGATTATTTTTATCAAATCAGTTTCTTTTTGTGTTATAGGATCAATTGTTCTTTTACTTTTTCCTATTTCAAGCTCCTATTTGCTTTCTGTTTGTTCAAAACAATGTTGTTCTTCTTCATTAGGTGTCATTAGGCGTTCATTATAATGTATCCTTTCAATTAATTTTATTATTTGTTTTCTAATAAAATCATTTTTAGGGATTAAAAATATATCTTTCAAATGTGTAATTTTATCATAGTCATCATGAGGATTCTGTAAATAACTCAATACGCCAGACAACTCTGGACGTCGTCGTTCTTTTATACGATCACTCAAGCATGTCCTCATTTTATTTTATCCTATGGTCCATAATCAACTATAGATAATATTAATGCTTAATATAATTATAAAGATTTATATACTTAGAGTTAGTGTTCTAAGATATCTGTTAGATTTTTAAATGCTTACATTATTTTTCTTAATTTATTTATTACAATTTTTATGTGGTCATTCCATTTAAGACTATGTTCCATTTCTACATCTGAATATTTAAAGTTTCTTAACAATTTGTACAAAGGTTTGGATTTACATAATTTTTTCTAAACACACATTCCTATATGTCTCAGTTTGTATTTTTTTTATTTATTTATTCTTCAAGAAGATAATGGGTCTCACGCTGAACATGTCCGTGTGGGAGCCCATGAGTTCACAGCTTAAAATACAAATTTGTTTTATACCTAGTAATACAATTAAATAATTACTGTACATTTTTATCACCTAAAATATTAATATAATTAATTAAATTTTTTTTTATTTTTTTTTTGTTTTATATATTATGGTTTAATGTAGAAAAATTGTGTAGTTAATTAATACAATAAATTAGAAGCTACCTATAAAAGTAAAATTATCAATATAAATAAATACAATATTTTTTTCTTACATAGGTATATTATAATTAAGTACAATGTAAAAAAAAAATGAGTTAATTAATATAATAAAAAGCTATAAGTAATGCAATAATCCTATACATACTCTAACTCTATAGCTTATCGGTTATCCAATATTCATATTATAAAACAAATCACTTAAAGAAGGGGTATTCCCTACTATCTGGAAAACAAGTTCTATCACCACGGTTTTCAAAAAAGGTGACAATCTAACGTCAAAAATTATTGTCATATTTCTGGTCTAGTACTTATTGGTAAATTGTTAGAGAAATTGTTTCTAGCTCAAATAATCAAACCAATCAATAATATATTTGACAAAAGAAAACATGGTTTTAGACCAGGGAGGTCTACCTTAACTTGTAACTTATCACTGCAACAATTTATACTCAACTCTTTTAGTGATAATTTTCAAGGTAAGTGTGTCTTAATTTTGTTCTTGTAATAACCAATGTGTAAGTTTTTTTTTAAGTATCTTGAGATAGTTACTACTTTTAATTTCTTATAATAATATATTGTACATTTTTGAATCTATATATAAGTATGTGGATTGAGTTTTTTTTTTGTGCATAGTTGGTACTATGATATTATTTGTCTTGTATAATACCCATGTTTAGCTTTAAAAGTATGACTATTTTAAAGATGTCATTGAATTACAAAAACATAATTTGTATCGCAGTTTTATGTAGTATGTACACAAAACATACACATTTATATATATTGTGTGTATGTATATTGTATATTATTTATAGGTTATACATTATTTTATAATTGTAAAAAAACCTTATTACGTTGTATATTTAATTGTGTTTTATTTCTTAGTTGTTTCAATTATAGTAATGACAGAAGACTTGTGTAAACCCAAATGAAAAAATTGCTTATTGTAGGTAAAACATTTTCAATAGCTAATTTTTTAGTATTTCTCAGGTAGGAAACTAGATGTAACTCCAAGTTGTTCTTTTCTGTCCAATAATGCCTGAGTGATCAATATTTATAATCTAAAACCCTTCACTCCATTTAGTTGATTTATTACCAACTATAAACGCCCTTAAAATTAGTAAAACATGATTATTAGGTATCTAAACCATAAAAAAAATTGTTTGTTATTTGTCCAAAGACATTTTATAATTTTAAAATTTTAAATGTATTTGTAAAAAAATTATTATTATATATTGTAATTATTCTCAGGCACTGCATGATTGTCAATTGATGAATTAAATTAATTTATATTTTGTTTTGAAAAAAATAATAAATATTTTTTTACTTAACTTAGAATAACACCATATTTTCTTTTCAATCAAACAACTTTTAGTTTTGATTTATTTGATAATTCAACCAAACTACCAAGTCAAAGTATATTTTATGATATTATTGCAAAAACAACCATGTTAATATATTTTTTAAATTTTTTGGTTACACTTTATAATTTCAACTACTTTTGATAAATCTTCTTTTCATTTTTCAATTCTTAGTTATAAAAAGTTGAATATTTTATAAATTTAAAAACAATTTTTATATGTTGTCAAAATTTGAATTTTAAATGCTTATAAAAAAGCCAAAAAGGGTGTATGTATCTTTATTAATTTTCAACTGCTATTATAACAACATATGAGTAACCTTGTATCATATTTTCGAGCTTTTTAAGCCAACAAAAATTTATAAATTTACAAAATGTCTTAGGCTTACAATAAGCTTAATAAAATCAAAATATTTAAAAAATGTAATGGTATTTAGAAAATGATAATCTTAACATTCGGTGAAAATTTCAAGTGTCTCCTATTATTCGTTTTTGAATTACAACAATGTAAGAATATCGTTCTCTGAGAATTCGGTAGATTACGATTCAATGTATAAAAAATTTTAAATTCTCATTAAAAATTAGTTTGACTTTTCAGTAAATTTTTTTTTTTTGTGAAAGGTAATAAAAACGTAATGAGAATCTTGTGTTTAGAATGTTTAGATTTGAAACTAATATATTTTTATGAATTCTTAAAATAATTGCAAATTTTTGTGATTTAGACGTATTCTGTCGAAGTTCTAATTTCAGACGCTTATAAAAAAACTATTGTAAATTTACGATCAATTTTTTTTTTAATTTTCAAAAAGTTATGCAAACCCTTAAATAACATTTTTAAGTGTTTTGACAGAGTAAAAAATTTTTTATTCACATCAATAATAATAATTGGGGGTTAACCACCCCCCCCCCTAAATATCAGGAACAATATATAAACTATCTAACCTGACTGAGCTACAAATTATGTATTACTAATAAAAAAAATGTCAACCCCCCCCCCCCCGAAATTTTTTCCTGCGTTTGCCCCTGTCGGCTGTCAATCACTTATATTGAAATGGTGAAATACTGAAATGTCCCCATCCTGTTATTCACACCCCCGTAAAGAAATTTTACATTAAAATATAAATACTTGACTACCTTAAAATCAATATTTTTTTTATATTTTTTTTATTTGTTAAGTTTTTCCTCAACACAAAAACTTATATATAAAAAACCTATGGGTTCTACCAACGTGCTCCGTGTGACATCACGGGGAACGGCCAATATGAATGTAAGTATATATAAATATAAGTATAAATGTACCCTGAACGAGACATTTTTTATTATATTATAATATACCTACGGTTGTTACAAAAAACTGAAGACCACCCAAAACCTGTCGTTTTTTAGGGTCTGCGGCCATCGGTCATTTCTACTTAGCTGAATAATATTGTAGGTATATTATACTATATAGTATATATGCAGCCTCCGGCAGTTATAATATACTGTTTCTTATGTAAATTATATTATTATTAAATATTATTATGCTTATATATAGTTATATAAGGGTGCAGCACGTTTGGGCACATAGCAGTATTTTCACTAGTAAATGTAGAACACATTTAGGTATACATACATTTGTACAATAATATATTAACCCCCAATTTGTCTGATTTTTACTGGTAACAATATAATTATATAAAACAATAATATTGTATTATATATTAGTGATATATTAGACTTTAATATTATACTAAAAATCAAAACCAAAAATACGTTAAATGTAAAATGTTCTCATAATAAATAAAATAAAAAAATTTTAAAACTTTGACATGTGATCAAATTAAACATAACTAAAATATTTTCAGTAGACTAAAGTAGCCAAATTTCACGTGGTTTATATCTTGGATAACGCTAATAGTCTCTAGGAGTTTAAAATGTATAAAACAAAATATTATTCCAATATAATATTTAAGTATTAACGTAATTGTAATAACAAAGTTTAAATAAAAAAAAGAAAGTATTAACGTATTATTTTCCTAGAGATATGGTAAACCTAAACAATGTATTCATTTGTACACAAACGTGATGCATTTAGGGTATACCTACTGTACCCTAAAATGTTATATGGCTACTTATTACATAAGTATCTTTGTGAATTTGTATAAATGCATAAGTATAATAAATATAAAAATACACAAATGTCACTATAATAATTATTAGACCTAAAAAAAAATATTTTGGCTACGTTTGGGTATGCCAAAATTTCCATACATAAAAATTGAATTGTTGATGCATATAGTAACCGAATGTAGCACAAATAAAAATTATATTATTTCGTGCATGGCAGTGAAAAAATAAACGTTGAGTTGATTTTATGGGGAAGTTTAATTTTAATATTTTTAAAATGTTTTCCCCATATTATTGTCCAATAACGACGAATACAGTCGTAACTCGAGTTACAACATGTAATTTCCAGCGAATAAAGTCTTAACTGAATTAGTTTAAGGAAAAAACCTGTACAATTCAATTGTATCTACAACTTTTTCATAATTCTATGATATAACGTGACTTTTTTTGTTATAGAATTTAAATATAAGACACGGACGAGATAACGGGACGGCCGCAGCGCTGACAACGCCGCGAGAAGTCTTCTTATTGGCCGCGGCCCCCGCAGATAAAAAATGAGCAACGAGCCTGGCCGTTGCGGTCGTGGTCGGCCCACAGCGGCCGGCAGTCAGCAACATCTTGCAGTAGAGTACAAACGTCAACCATATTACGCGAGTAGTCTGTACCCGTGTGTTCAAAATGATCAAATTAATGATGTCAGAAAGATTAGCTCGTTTGGAATCAACTGCTAGTGATTTTTTGAGGTTTTTTTCAATGGACCAATTCGACCAACATTTTAATACGTTTTTGGACAGTTTGAGACACAGGATTTCGTTACATAATAACCAAACATATTCAAATTCGGAACATCAGTTCAACAAAACACCATCGAACCATAGTGACTATAATTACAGTCATTCATTTAGACATTTATCTAAAGGTAAGTAATTAAATAAATAATTTATGTAAGGAGTAATGAATGTTTTGAATTTACAATAATGTGTGGTTTTTTTGCCCATTTTCACTTTTTTTGGCAGTAAAAAATTAAAACTTGTTTGTACTTTGGGGGTTATAAGAAAAAAAAATAAGGAAAAACGGAAATTTTTACAGTGGAATCGTGGAATTGTCCGGGGATTTATCGGAAGAAGAACCTGCCCAATTCGTCAGTAAACGAGAGGATAGAGTTAGACACTGTCGATACAGGTTTGTTCCTAGCATTAAATGGTAGATACTTTATCAATATACTTATTTTTAAATGTAAGTATTGTGACAAAATTGAAATGAAAATAATAATAAACCAACAAAGTGTTTAACAATTGTCTAGTATTTTACACAAATTTCATATCATATTATTACTATACCGTTTTATAGAGGTAATAGTTTACATGGTTTCTTAATTTACTCATAATTAATTTATATAATTTTAGATGATAAGATGAGTAATGAGTGCGCTGGTCCGATGAATTTTCCGGTGATTACTCCAGATATTCATTTGAATTCTCGTCCGGGTATTTATCGGTGGAACAACTTGCCCAATTCGTCAATAAACGAAAGAATACAATTAGGGGAGGTCGATGCAGGTTTGTCCCTAACTTTAAATAATATGTTCTAAATCAAATATATTTTTTTTTTAATGTAAGTATTGTGACAAAACTATAATAAAAGTAATGATAAACTAAAAAGGTTTTTAACAATCATCAATTATTTTACAAAACTATCGTGTTATATTATTACTATGGTACCTACTGTTTTATATAAGTAATAGTTTATATAGATTCTTTTTTTACATAGAATTTATTAATATTTTTAGATGATGAGATGAGTAATGAGTGCCCTGGTCCGATGAATTTTCCGGTGATTAGTCCAGATATTTATTTAAATTCTCGTCCGGGGATTTATAGGAAGAACAACCTGCCCAATTCGTCAGTAAACGAGAGGACAGAGTTAGAGACTGTCGATACAGGTTTGTTCCTAGCATTAAATGGTAGATACTTTATCAATATACTTATTTTTTAATGTAAGTATTGTGACAAAATTATAATTAAAAAAATTTTAAGCCAAAAAAGTTTTTAACAATCGTCTAGTATTTTACACAATTATTGTCATATCATATTGCTATACCGTTTTAGATATATAATAGTTTATATGAATTCATAATTTCCTCATAATTCATTTATAATTTTATATTATGATTTATGAACTGAGTAGGTAATTATTAATTTCATTTTACAATAATAAGAGGGTTTTTTGTTGTGGCAATAAAAATACTTTTATTTTTAACTTTGGGGGTGGTTTATGGTAGAAAATAATATCTCGTTTGTAATTTGGGGGCTTTAAAAAAAAACAATTAAGGAAAAACGTGAATTTTTACAGTGAATTGTCAGAGGAATATTCCAGTGATTCGTCCAGATATTTATTTATATTCTCATCCTGGGATTTATCGGCAGAACAGCCTGCCGAATTCGTCAGTAAATGAGAGAATACAGTTAGAGGCTGTCGATACAGGTTTGTTTCTAGCATTAAATGGTATATGTCTCTGCGCAAAGAGAAGATGTTGAAGTCTATAAGATGTCCTTTTAAGTTACAAATGTGAAAATACGCTATAATATCTATCTTTGGTCTCATGAATGTATTGTAAAAAAAATTAAATAGTGATATCTATAAAACATCGTGGCTCAGTGGTGTATGAGGAATCACTATGTAATGATACATAGAAGTTACAATTGTGACATGAATACATGACATGAGTGACATGAGTACCTAATACATGTAAATGGGTAAAATGGTTTTTAAAATATTTAAATAAATAGGTAGTGACATCTCATAGTTATCACATACATGTCTACTGCAGAATATATTTATAGTTATAATAATTATATTAATACTATAGGTAATCAATAAATTAAGTTAAGTAATCATTAAGTTAGTTCAGGTTGTATGTGATGCCCCGGCAAAAGTTTTTGTTGTAAACGTTAAAGGGTGTAACTCATGTATAGTTGAAGGAGATTTTATTCTTAATCGAATTGCTTATTTAGATATGAGCGCACCCTTTAAGAACCGATCAGTCATTTCGTATAAAAATAGATTAATTTTATCATAAAGATGTAAGCGCACTTGAATACTTGCCTATTGATATAACTTCTTCTGTTGTGTTAGAATATATGCACAATATTTGTCTGGGTGTCAGTGGCGGTCAAACAGTGGAGGGGATGATGGGGATAGACCCCCCCATGAACTTTTTTTCTTTAATATTTATAACAATTACATACATTTATGTATAGGTATTGTACTATAATGTTAATGAATTAAATTTTGTTTTTTTTTCAAACCAAAATTTTAAAAAAATATGTTAGGCATAACCATAAACTATAGTTTAATGATACGTAATCCCTACAGTAGACTCTATAGAATATAAGTGTTTTTCATTTCCAATAAATGACCAAAAGTCAATAGTTTTAGCATTATTGCATAGGTAATTGCTATGTCAACTATAAAAAGTTCAGTTAAACAATATAATTCTTTTTATCACTTAATATGTAAGTTTTTTTTTTGTAATATTCGATTAGAAATTAGAATAGGAAGGTACATTCAGTTACAGAATCGATAGGTATTATACTCTTGTTAATATAGATTTCATTAGTTTTTGTATAGGTACCTACTTTATTTTATTTTATTTGTATGCCTACATTGATTATTTATAACTTTTAAGTTGTATGATGAAAATTGAATTTTATGTTACTTGTTATTATATATTATGTTATTTTTTAAAATGTAAAATGTATATACAATTTAAAAAAAGTTTTACTTTTTATGCTTTTATCAATTGTTTAGTAATATATTTTCTAAGTTTTCAAGTTAAAAATAATTACCTAGGTTATTTGTTTAAAATATAGTTTTAATCTGTTATATTAGATTGGTACCTACCTACTTAATGTCTTAATAACAAGTAATTTGAATAGCTTAATACCTCATAGTACCTTTCTATATTACACAGTATAAACCACTGTTATATTATTGTTGTGGACTGTAACGTTTGTTTGGTTTTTGGTTCTCGAATAAGAGTAATTAGATTTAAATAAAATGTAACGCATCTTGTTTCAATCGCAAAATATACTTTTTTTTATTTACGATTCCGCGAGACGGTGCTGATTACATCGATCGTACGCGACTGACACAAAATTCATACAATACAATATAGGTAATACTATATATAATAATAATAATGTGTTATCGGGATCGGCACGCATTATGTCTTTATCAAAACCGAACGAACCCAACACGAATTACAACTTATAAATACAAATTAATAATAAAATAAAATAATAATATAATATCATGCGTCAACAATTATATAAGCCATATTATAAACCCATATACATTTTTAAATTAATATAATTGAGGGCAAAAAGAGGGGGTCTAAGCCCATTACATAATATTAAACTAAACAAATTGTACATTAATTGTTTAATGTTTAGTATCATTAATTTCATTTTTTGATAGTAATATTCCATGGTGCAAAGTGGCAACGTCACGCCTATTTTTGTGCTCAATCGTTTGTTTTTGGGTATCCTATTGTTTGATTGTAGCCGTGCTCAATCGCGTTGTGAAAAAGGTCAATCGTGCTCAATCGGGTTCTAGCCATAAAAATAATGATAAACTAAAAAAGTTTTTAACAATCATCAATTATTTTACAAAATCATCGTGTTATATTATTACTATAATATAGTATAGTTTTATATATATATATAATTTATTATAGTTTTAAATACGTAATAGTTTATATGGATTCTTAATTTAACTCATAATTTGTTTATAATTGTAGATGATGAGATGAGTAATGAGTGCGCTGGTCCGATGAATTTTCCGGTGATTAATCCAGATATTCATTTGAATTCTCGTCCGGGTATTTATCGGCGGAACAACTTGCCCAATTCATCAATAAACGAAAGAATACAATTAGGGGAGGTCGATGCAGGTTTGTCACTAACTTTAAATAATAAGTTCTAAATCAAATGTATTTTTTTTTTAATGTAAGTATTGTGACAAAACTATAATAAAAATAATGATAAACTAAAAAGGTTTTTAACAATCATCAATTATTTTACAAAACTATCGTGTTATATTATTACTATGGTACTGTTTTATATAATTAATAGTTTATATAGATTATTTTTATACTTAGAATTTATTAATATTTTCAGATGGTGAGATGAGTAATGGATGTGCTCGTCACAGGGATTATCCGTTGATTAGTCCGGATATTTATTTGAATTCGCGTCCGGGGATTTATCGAAAGAACTGCAACCTGTGCTTTTGGTCAGAAAACGATTCAAAAAAAATAGAAGTCATCCTGAATCAGCTTCAGAATCGGCCGGATACTCAGCAATTAAATGTAATTCCGATAAATAACCACGAAGAGAGTGATTCATCCAGTGATTTATCTGATGATTCACCCTGGAATTCATCCGACAGTTCATTTGGGGATTTTTCCGGCGATTTATCCGATAGTTCATTCTGGGATGATTTAATTGACAGTTCATCCGTGGGTTCATCTGGATACTCAACATTGTATTCGTCTGAAGAGATTATCTAATTGGTCAGTAATTAGTAAACGGCAAGAAAATAAAATAAAAAGCAGGCAATACAGTAGATCAAAAAAAAAAAAAATCTGGGTAGACGGGATTTTTTATTAAAATCATATTTATTAAAATCAATATTTGTCAAAACCAATTTTTTTTTTATGTAACTGAAAAACAAATATGATACCTTAGAGTCTTAGATATATTTAATTTTAACATGATGTTTATACATATTAGCATTTTCTATAAATGATAACATTTTCAAAATATTTCTGTTCTTTTTGTGATAAACATTTGACATTTGACATATAACATTTTTTTAGTTTTCTTTTTCTGTAAATAAATGATTAAAATTTTTTTGATTTGTCACAAAGCTTTAAAATTTGATAGAAGGTTTCTCATAAGTTCTATTATAAATGTTTAAAAATGTTAATGGTACATAAGCACAATTTTCTTTCTTAGCGTTTCAAGTTTGAATTTTTACAAAATTCGTCAAAATTGCTAACATTTGCAAATATGAAATAATTTTTATAATATATATTTCCCATAAATATATCAGTGTTGAAAAAGGTTCCTTCGTTAGTTAAAAAAAATTAAAAGTAACAAATTAATTTTTTGATTCTTATATTATGTAACGGGGTTATATAGTATAGTCAGTAAGGCCGGTTTCCATAGCCCTTTGAATTATAATTTTAACCATAGCTAAGGAAAAATAATTCAAATAATAAGTTCCAGCTGATATAATTAATTATTACACAATTTTAATTAAATATTACTAGTTATAATAATAATAATTTATTACACATTCTTAGTTTAATAATATTATTTATGGCACAATAAAAGACTTATTTTAGTCATCCGGAGTCCCTTATTGTGCAGGTTCCTTTTGGCCATGGAACTATTGAACTTGACATGGTTTGTCTCTTATAATATATGTTAGCATGTCTATTTGTCTATATGTACAATATGTATGACTATAATATGTTTAGTTATAGCATTAATCTTTATTACCTTATTTGGTTGATAATTTTTAACGGTGTCACACATTCGTGATTCTTTCCCGTTGTTTTAACAAAAAATACTGTAACAACATCATTATTTAATTTTTTATATTTATTTTTACTTCTAAAGAAATACTTATACCGTAAAAGTAATTAATATTGTGTTTTAGTTACAGTTTGAAACCAGTGATTAATTAAGAGTTATTAAAAAAGAAAAAAGCTGAAAGTGAAAAAAAATGTAAATTTTATCATAAATGTTATTTTATGATTTTAACAATTTAAATAAATTAAAAATTAATAAACTTAAAAAAATATTTATAACCAAATATATGTACAAATTAAGATTTAAGTTGGTAAATTATAAAAAAAACATAACATTTCCTTAAGAAAATTTAAACTAAGTTTTCAATTATTTTTTAAAAAAATAATTTACATTTACTCGTTTATGTTTATTATATATTTTTTTTAAGTACAATTTTAAATATTTTTTGATGTTCAATAATAATTATAACTTTTGAAATGTAAATATATGCATCATCATTGTCAAAATATATAAATATCATGTATAGTTCCTTGTATATTTATTTTATAATTATTATGCATACATGCACACATATGTGCATAGGTACTCAATAAAAATTAGATTCTGAGCTGAGCGAATAATGTATTGATTTTACAATGTTGTGTTGTTTTTTTTTTACTTGTGTCTGTCATCACGTTTTGGGGCAGAAAAAGTGCTCCGGTTTTCTTTAAACATCTTTTTTGGTAGGAAAGTGATCATCTAGTAGGAACTTTGGGAGTCAAAAATTAAGGAAAAACGGGAATTTTTTTGCCATGCAAAGTTTTGAAAAATTTAATTTGGTTTTTGGTGTAACACAACAAATAATAACCATGAATAAATGACATTTTTACCGAATGTTTTTATTAGAATTTCCCATACACCATACAATGTTTAATATATTTTGACTCTTTTTAAGCTATTTATAGACATCAGACATTTTAGATAAATTTTTTTTATTATTGTCAATAAAAATTGTTTGCTTGTTCAAAATACTAGAAATTTTAATACAAAGTTCCTCATAACTTGTTGTAAGTGAAAATTAAAAAAAAATTAAACTTAAATACACAATAGTTTTTAACAATAATCTAAAGCATTAATTTTTACAAAATATCACAAAATCACAAAATTTTGTTTGACATTTTTTGATCTAGAAATTCATAAAAAATATCTGTTTAAACATTAGGTTTGAAAAACTCAAGATTTTGAAAAACGTTTAGCGAAAAGTCAAGAGAATTTTTTATAAGTGTTTGAATTTATACATTGGATAATGGATATAACCCGTAAACTACCGATTCTTCAGTGAACGATTTTCTTACTTTCTTGTAATTCAAAAACCAAAAACCATAGACATTTAAAATTTCACTGGATATCAAGATTATTATTTTTATATGCCTTAAAATTTAAAAAATATTTTGACCTTTTTTAAAATATTTATAGGCATATGACTTGATTTTTTAAATACTTTTTTCTATTAATATCAATACAAAAGTTTTTGTTGGGTGAAAGAGCTTGAACATTAATACACGGTTTCTTACAAGTTGGTATAATAGCAGTTGAAAAATATTTTAAATACACAGGCACACTTTTTATTATAAGCATTTAAACTTCAAATTTTTGAAGAAAATTCATCAAAATATCAAAATTTTGCAAAATTTGCAATTATTCAATTTTCATAACTTAGGATTGAAAATTTAATACAAGGTTTCTTGTAAGTAGTTAATATTGTAGCCAAAAAATCTAAAAAATATATTTACATAAATAATTTTTATAGACATTTTAAGTTTAAATTTAGACGAAATTAGATATTTTAAAGAAGAATAGCAATGTTAGTTATTTTGTTTTAATTTAAAAATATTTTTCATGGATGCTTGAAACTTTTAAAGTATATTATTATATTTTATACACTCAATTAATTTTTTAAATGCATTGTTTTCTGTAAAAATTAATTCAACCTACTGTATAATATTAATGGTAAAATGAATTATTTTTATAGCAATATAATATCTTAAAATACACTTAGTTATGTAGGCCGAAAAACTGTGTAACGTCTCGTCTCGCACGATGGCTTTCCCAGATTCGGCGTGGAGCGTAGGTACATTGAAGTAACTTATTTTTAAGGTCACCAAGACACCACCCCACAACAGAAATTCGGAAATCGGAGCACGCGGGATTTGTGTATTAAAACTTAAAAGGGGAAATAGGGTAGAACAATTAACAAGTATTAATGGTTGAATTGATTTAGTATTTATTTAAACATAAAAAGAATAATAATTTAGTTAAATGGCAAAGAAAAGCCCACACGGCTCAACAATTTTGCCCCAAAGAAAAAGTATATTTATTCAAAAACATTTTTTTTTTTTTTAAATGTTATTATTAATTTATCACGATAGTCAAATATGGCTCGCACACACTAATGTTCATTTTCTTTTCACACACATACACTAGACTAGTAATGTAGATAATTGCCTATACACAGTTCCTTAGAAATCGAAGTTCTGCAGCCTCCTTTGTCACTCTATATCCAATACGGCCACACACGACTTAGTTATTTTGATCGTTTATTAGAAATAATAATTAAAATAAAATTTTAGGTTTTATAAATATATTTGAATAAATATATTAATATATAAATTAATTAATATATATATATATATATTATTAATATTTTTTTTTTTTAAATATATTTTATATTGCACAATATATATATATATTTTTTTTTAGGTGGACTTTCACTAGTAATCAATTTCTCATATTAAAACATCTTTTTCTGACTGTATTTTTCCAAAACAAATTTATGAATGACCATCGCATATTGTTGGGTTAGTTACCTACACGAAGTTGCCACACCCCCCCCCCCCACATTGTCCAATCAACTTCAAAATACCACAAAATAATTTTAAATTAATTGCAAATCTAGTTTCGCTAGTTGTTTGAGTATTTTTGGTTCTACATAACTCTGGCTTGGAATTAAAGAGTTCTATACTTCTATGTGACATTATCAAAATTGTCCAGTAGAATGTTTTTAAGGTTTAAAAATAAAAATAAATATTCTTTCATCGAAGTGATTTTGAAATTGTTGGTATCAAAAAATCAGCAAAGTTTCATGTCATCAATTTCATTTTGTATATATCTCAAAAAAGTTCCTTTTAAGCAGGGCTTAAATCAAAAAAAATAATACTGTTTACCGTTATAAAGAAATTAAACGTTATTCAAGTTATGTGTTTAAACGTTATACAAATTTAAACGTTATTAAAAATTTCATTTTAACGTTATAAACAATTTATTTAAACTTTACAAAATGTAGTTTTTAACATTATGATTATACCTAATCAATTTAAACGTTATGAAAATGTAATGTTTAACTTTTAAACGTTTTTTTTTTTTTTAATACAGACATTTATAAATATAGACTAAGAAATCCTATACATATAAGTATATAACTATAATTGATAATGCGTATTATTTATTTTTAAGGCCCCTGCAAACCCTATTCATTTTTGAATTTTTCACCAAAACGACCTTAGCAACTGACAAAAATTAAAGTACTTCTAGTGGTTTGATTTAAAAAATGTAAAGATGTTTGAATTGGTCAACAAGTCTACTTTGCATCGGTCGGAGCATATGTTTCATATTTTAGATATTTTTAAATATATTCATTATTAAAAATTGACAAATTTATAAAATGTAAAATATTTATTCCCGTCAAGAATTTGCTAAAATTGAAAAAGTGCTCCGACCGATGTAAAGTAAAATTCCTTTTACATTTAATTATTTTTGACTTTAGTACCTAATTAAAGTCACTATTCCTATCAAACAATAGTTTAACAAAAATAAATAACTAAATTCCAATCATACTTTATAGATAATTATTAATATTTTCATAACTTCATTTGTTGTCTGACATATATATTGTGTTTCAACTTTCAACTTTTGTTACGTTATTCAATATTAGTTTTAATTGTTGGTTGTTCTGTTCTATTATCCGTTAACGATTTCAATCGTTTTTTGAAAAGTTAAACGTTTTGAAGCCCTGCTTTTAAGCAAGGCTGGGCATTAACGAGTTAATAAGTTAAAAGTTAAGTTAAAAGTTAAGTTAATTTTAACTTATTAACTGAACTTACTAGTTCGATATTTTAATTAACTTAACTTTAACTTAACTCATTAGGATATACGTTAACTTAAAATTAACTTGTATTATTTTTAAAATTCCCAATTAAGTTAATTTTGGATTTTCGTGTTATCCATAAAATATTTTAGTATATTAACGGTTTAACGGATTTAATTAATTTAATTCGTAGAATATTATAAAATATTATTAGAAAAAAAGATTTCTTTTCGTATTTATTTAATTATTATTATAGATGTGGACTAATATAATAGTAATATGTTATATGAATTAAGTACTAATGAAAAAATAAAATAATAAATAATAATAGTATAATACAATGTGACATTTAAACCATTGCAATTGTCGCCCCTATGACCGTATTATAAGATTTATCAATAGCTATACGAGCCCACGAAGTCATGTTTAATAATAACGATCTTATTATCATTATTATTAGCCATTAGGTCTCATTAGTTATTTCTTATTATTTAATATTTTATAATTTGTACGATTGTCGATTATCATGAATTGTGACTATTTCTATTTATTTATTATAATTTATATTTAACATTTATGTTATAATTGTATTACCTAAATACCTTACCTACCTATAGTGGTGTAATATACATTTATACATGCTTAGTTCATAGTTATTAGTTTTCATTCCTCAGTTCCTCACTGGTTTGCTCAGTCGCTTACACTGCTGCAGTTTGTCAGTAATTAGTTTTCAGTGTTTTTACTATTAGTTTAATTATGCGAATTTTGTACCTACGTATTGTAACTTGGACTGGTTATAAACATGAATAATAATAATAATCCAAGTAAGTAATATTTTTATTTAATCCAAACTATATATTATATATAATTTATATATTATTATTATAGGTATCTACTATACTGTATTGTAGTAATAAACATGTATAGAATATACTATATAGATATGGTGACCAGATATTAAAAAAGAAAAAACAGTACATAATAATATAGGCTAATATATATTATGTGTATATATATCAATATAAATACCTAACAATATAACATCAATTTAAACTCATTTATTTAAACATTTTTAAACATAATATACATATATTATTTTTATATTATTCATGAAGACTAGTCTTCATGATATTATTATTAGATAATATCTAAAACCGTGATTACAATATTAACACTATATCGTCTATATCACAGTATTAAAACTTTTTTTTTGATAACAGAATTTTTTTAAATCCCTTAAATTTGAATTTAGGTAATTTTTTTCCATTTGGAATTATTAAATTATTAAAAATAAGTACATTTAAGTGTACTTCGACCATTTATTTAGGACAGTAGGACATGTTACCAAAAAACAGTACTGTCCTTATAAAATAAGTACGTCTGGTCACCATATATATAGATTATATGAGTGTTAAAAACACGAAACACTTTATTAAACCAATTAATTTTTAGTATAATATACAAATTTGAAATTTTCAATATTAAACTATACATATTACATATATATTTCTATTTATTGTAACTACATTTTTTTCTAATTTAAAAAAAAATATTTTTTTCAGTTTTTAGTGCACCAGAACACCAAGAAGTCAATAGCTCCAATGATCAACCAAAATGGCCAACAATGATTTCTTATTTTGAAGAATTTAAATCAAGCGATTTAAATGCAAACAAAAATAATTTGATTTTTAAATGCATCTTGTGTGGTCCAAAAGAAAAACACATTTCTACTTCAAAATTATCAAATTCAAATCTTAGAACACATATCAAAGTATGTATCTGTACCTATTTATAATTTATAAGTGTGGTTTATATTTTAAGTTGATGGTGATGCCTGATTCCTTAAATATATAGGTGTAAACTATAATAAAAATAATTGCCTTTGTTTTATAAGTAATTTTAAAACTATTAATCATAGAATTTGTTTTAGCTTAAGTTTTAGAACCTATAATTCTTAATCCATTTGTTAAATTTTTATTGAATAATAGTTATTATATTTTAATGCTAATATTTTTAAATTATTTGTATTGATTGTTGTTGTTTGTTATTAAAAATAAACAAATTTTAGTATACTCTCATGCAAAATATTTTATTTATACCTTTTTTCAGATTAAGCATCCAAATGATTTGGCAGAATTCAACAATTGTATGAAAAAAAGACCAACAGATTCTACAACAACGTCTCATAAGCAACTTAAATTAAGCGAGGTTGGTAAAGTTTACTCAGTCAAAAAGTTGGATCAAACTGAATTTGATAAGGCTAATTTAAGACTTATAATTGATACGGTATCACCCTTTTCATTTATCGAGCATCCAGCGTTTGTAAATTATTGTAAAGTTACGTCAAATAAGGTCCCTGCATCACATAGAAGTTTAATGCGTGATGTTGAATATTTGTATAGTAAAATGATACACGAAATGATCAGCGAATTAGATACAGTTAAATATGTATGTATTACAGCAGACTGTTGGAGCATATTCCACAAGTAAATATTTTGGACATTTTAGTTCAGTTAAGTTTTTCTATTTCATATAATATTAAGTTTTAATCTTTTATTATTTTAGATCATACATAGGATTTACTATCCATTGGATTAATCCTCAGACGCTTGAAAGATGTTCAAAAGGACTTGCTTGCAGACGAATGATAGGAAGGCACACTTACGATAATATTGCTGAATCAATAGACAAAGTACTCGATGAATTTAAAATTCAGAATAAAACAACATTAATAGTCACTGACAATGCACCAAATTTTGTCAAAACTTTTAGGTAATTATCCTTTTCTTAATTAGTTGATAATAGTTACCAATTAAACTTAATTATGAGCTCAATAAACAATGTTTAATTCATATTTTAGTTAATAAATCACTTAAAAATATTGAATATTTTTATTTATGCTAGAGTAACTCATTTATAGATATTGACAATTGTTTGAAACAATTGTATACCTACAGTTTTTAATTATTTTTTCAGCAATACTATTCAATATGTACAATACTTGTATAGTTTTATATCTATACAATAAGTATTTAAAAACCATATTCAAGTGCTTTTTTTTAATATTTTAGTATTTATATTCCTATAAAAAAGTTTTTCTTATAACTCAGAATAACAATTTATAAATTATGAGTAAAATATTGTCAATTTATACTTTAAAAAAATTATAACTTCTACATCCACACTTTTTTTCAATGATTCATTAATAGCAGAGACATCTACATTTTATATTTTATAATATTTAAATAATAAACAATTAATATAATATATGTACTATATATAATACTGTAGCTTTGTAGTGAATACTAATTATAGTTATACTAATTAGGTATACTTATAACTTATAAATTAAAACATTACTTTTTTTGGTAAATTTAAACAAAAATTATATATTTTTTATTTTATAGAATATATAGTAATGATAATGATAATGATCTAAATGAATGCATTGGTGTATCTGAAGAAAATTAAGTCTCTAAAAAAATCACAAACACTTTGAAAGGTGAACCATCTAATGTTGATAACCTCATAAGTATATCATTACCCCCTCACCAACGGTGTGCAGCACACACAATGAATCTTATTGCTTCAGTTGACATTAAAGATGCTGAAAAAGACCTTGCATATAGAACTATCAGTCATAAAGTATTTAAAAAGTGCCAAGCAATATTTAATAAACAGAATCAATCTACCTTAAGTGCAGATATCATTAAAAATCATCTTGGTCGATATCTTATTACACCTAATGCCACAAGGTATCACCTAATTATTTTAAATAATATTATGCATTGAAAGAAAAATGATTTATTAAAAATGTCTTATAATATCTTATGTTTAGGTGGAATTCATATTATGATGCGATGAAATGCATTCTTGAAAATATTGATAAAATTGAAGATGTGTGTAATGATTTACAACTAACTACCATTTCAGGACCTCGTGAAATCTCATTTTTACAAGAATACTGCAATGTAAATTTTATATATAAATATGCATATTTTATATTTTATAATATATTCTAATAGTTGTCTTATACTGTCTTTTAGGTCATGAAACCTATATCTAGAGCATTGGATATATTGCAGGGTGATAAAAATGTATCTTTGGGATATTTGCTCCCTACTATTAATGCAGTACATAAATCATTAAACGATATGAAGAATATAGTTTTCTGTAGACCATTAGTTATTGCACTTAAAAGAGGATTAAATAAAAGGTAATATTTCTGATTGAATTGATGAATTATTTAAATAGCAAACATTTAAATTTATAAAATATTACATAACCTGACCTGTATAATATTATAATCTATTATACTGTTTCTAATAAAAATATAATTTGTATTTTCAATTTTGGCCAAATAATTTTTAAGAAATTAACTCTTAAATTAGTTATTTAATATCTAAATAAAAATATTTAAATATGTATAACTTAATTATTATAAAAAAAAAACCATCTGATCAAAAAAAGATTATGTATTGTTGTATAAAATATAAATTTTATATAAAACTAAAATACTGAATATGTTAAACATGATGAAAATAAAAAAACAAATTAACTGTAAAGATTATAAATATCATAATTGGTTATATTTTGTTTTATTAATTATTAAACTAAAATAATGTTATGAACATTTTTTTTTATTAGATTCACGAGATATATGGAGTCAAAGATGTGTCAAGTGGCTGCCTGTTTGATACCAAAATTCAAACTCAATTGGGCTGTAGAAGATGATAGAAACAACATAAAAAATTCACTTATGGAAACATTGGAAACTGTAATTGATAACGCATCAGTAAAAAATTCGCAAGATCTACAATGTACATCTACTGAACATCATAATAGTGACATTGAGGATGATTTTTTTAATTTTGAGGAAAATAATTCAACAGTTTCTAATACTGATTATAAACTTCTTGTTGACAATTATTTATCAAATAAAAATATTAAATCTCCTTCAGAGTTACCTAATCTCCTTAAAGAATTATACATAAAGTATAATACTCCCGTCCCTTCATCTACTCATGTTGAACGGCTTTTTAGTGCTGGAGGACAGTTATTAAACAAGAGAAGAGGATCAATGGCCGATCACAATTTTGAGATGACACTACTATTAAAATTCAATAAATATTTTGAATAACCTTGCTGTAAAATACAAATCATTTTTTTATTTATATATATATATATATAAATGTAATATTTATAAGTTAATAAGTAAAAATATACGAGTAGTAATTTTTTCTATACCTAATTTTTAAACATTTGAGTTATTTATTTTCGAATTGTAAATGTTGAACAGTGAAATATAGTTATAAAATTATACATGCGATACAGCCCTACAACAGGTTTTAAATTATATACATAATAATATATTATTATGCATCTATTATCATAAGTTTAGGCTATATTACTATATTCAAGTGATTTTTACTTATTTTAATATCTTTCTTTTCTTTTTTTTTTTAATTAACTTAATAATTGAAGTTAAGTTAAGTTAACAACATTTATTAACTTAACTTTAAACTTAATTGATGTATTAAAAAGTTTATTAACTTAACTTTAAATTTAATTGAACAAAAAATATTTAACTTAACTTAAATGAGTTAAAAAAAATCATTAACTTGCCCAGCCTTGCTTTTAAGTACTCAAAATATTAAACCATTTTGAAATTTCTAGTTTGGTAACAACAGATACAACTAATTGAACATTTTATTTCCAATTTTCCCTTTTTCTTTTTTTTAAACGTTCTATAGATAGGATATATTGATTCCAACCTAATTAATTTGTACTAAAATCTATTTTCAGTGTTACTAACCTAAAATATATTTAGATACCTATGTAGAATAATGGACATTTAAATGGAGATATGTCTATACTAATATTAAAATCATTGATTTTCATTATCAACTATTTCGGTATTTTACATACTACGTGTGGAGTGTCTTAAAAATAATAACAATAATATAAAAATGCAGGATAATTATTGTATGATTGATTGCTTGCACTTAATACTTATTTCCAATAACACTTTTTCTTTCCCAATAACTATTTGGTTCGTTGGATAAAACTTTTTGTTTTAACTATAAATTGAAAAACACAATGTTTTATTTATACGGTGGCGTATTTACAGAAGACGGATTACCCTCCAATGGTCATTTTTTTTTTTAAATTTAAATTTCATCTCAAGGAAATGTGTGTTCAGGTGTGTAGACCGTATACCTACAATATTGAAAAAACACGCTGTCAACTACAGCGACCAACTTTACATCGCTACTTCGTACTTGGCAGTATACAACTTACTGTTCAAACCGGTGACATTGAATTCGGAGTCCCGCCGATACGTTTGGGTTATGGGAGTTGAGTCCGACCAATATTAATTGTTTGGTTGTTCGAGTTGAATCCCGTTATCCGCAGAAGACAACACGCGAATGTTAGCTTAGTAGTCTCACAATAAAAATGTGTGTGCCTGACGCCTGTTGACATTGGTTTTTTTTTAATTTTAAATAATAATCAGAATAAAAAGTTAATTAATTCAAAAAAAATCAAAAATAATAATAGAAATATTATTATTCGATGTAATATAATTACATATGTTAACATTTAGAAATAATAATTATGTGTCATATGTAGGCATTTAAATAGTTTCTGGAAAAATTAAAATGATACCGGTTTTAAAAAGTCAAATCTGCAAATTTGTTTATTTGTATATTTGGTTATTATATAATAAAATGTCATCTACTATCTGCAGGACTGCAGATAAGATTTGTCAACCAAATTTATTTTATAAATAATATAACAAGTATAGTGGTAATATCGTTTTATTTATACTGCAACGGGAGACTTTTTTTCCGTTTTCCGTAGAAAACAGTTATTGGTGTCCTTCGGAGAAGAGATCACCAATAATCCCGATACTACGCTGCAAATAAGTGCAGCGCAGTCATCATATAACTGTATAAATTAGTGTATGTTTATGTAGTATGATTTATGTTAAAAGTATTTACGTTTTTGATAATATTTTTATTACATATGGTATCAAGTCGTAACAAAACAACATTTTTTTAAAATATTTTTTAACCTTATTATTTTTTAAGTTTTTACTTTTTTGAATTCCACATACAGTTTTAATTTTATAATCCAAAGCAGAACATTTTCCTGAGTATTACGATAGATAAAAATCGAATTTTGGACGAGAAGTTTATGAGTTATAAGTATATGAAGTTTTGACGAGCAGTGTCGGGTGCTATGCGGCCATGCGGGCACCCCGCAAAATGTTGATCCATTACTCCGCTCATCTAAACTTCAAATACTAATAATTCTCAAACAACTTGTCCAAAATTCGATTTTTAGGTATCAAAATACTCAGAAAAATATTTTGCTTTGTATTACAAAATTTAAACCCTATGTTGTAATTAAAAAAACTAAAAAAGTTTAAAAATAATAAGGTTAAAAAATATTTAAAAAAATATTGTTTTGTAACGTCTTGATACCGTGTAATAAAAATATTATCAAAAACGTTAATACTTTTTGAAATATTGAGTGTCTTGCTTTAAATGGATCATACTGTACCTATATAGAAGGCTGGATATTAACGCAGTTAACTTATTATTTATATTGATATTAACTTAGGGAGTACAAAAAACTAACTTTTAATTAACTAGAGTTAATTTTACATTTAAAAGAGTTAAGTTGATTTCAATTTTATAATCTGTTATCCTATGGTATGATGAGAAGCTGATATATACATGTTTTGAACTTCCGGGCCAACGAGTTTTGCCGTTTCGTATATTTTAAAATAATATTTTTTTAGTTTTGGTCTTTGCACATAGATGGCGAAACACACATAAAGAGACATATCATATTTTGCCACCACTTGAAAAATACTTATTTACGTACTATTTCTCAAATATTTAGATGATAATCCAAAAATTGAAAAAAAGACATATCACCTCTACGGATATCATACCACAGGGCACAGAATCATGAATGTAGTATTTTTAAGAGATTACGAAGTGGTTTTTTTTGTAGTACAGAAAATAACATCATCATCCTCGTTAAAAGTCCACCACAGACCTCTACATTCTAGAAACATTCACCTCAAGATTTCTCAAGATTTTGAATAGTCCTAATTTCCACTGTGAACTAATTACTAATGATAGTAATATTATGTAAACATATCATATGAGTTCTAATTAAATAATTGTAATTAGTAATTATTACTAATTTCTAATTAGAATGGTAACAATAATAATTATGGTTGACTTAATTTGGCTAAAATTAAATTGCTGGTACACATTTAATAAGTTATTATAAATGTATACTAACAAAATACTTAAATACATATTGTTACTTTTGAAGTATATAAAATAAAAAATAGTTCTTTGCCTTAATTGCTCAAACAATTTTAGGTATATAGTTTTACCTATTTGAAAACGGGAAACTTATTTATTTTTAACTAAATTTACTCGAGTTAAAAAAATATCATTAACTTGGTCAACCTTATATACGTGTTTACGCGTCCGGGCGTCATCGATGGTTGTTTGATATAATTGTGTTGACTAAACAAGACACAAGTGGATTCTATTTTATACGATTCTATTCTATACTGACGCATATATAAAAACATGTTACGAACCACTGCAAGGTTTTTTCGTCGAAATCGATTTTATTTTATCCCCTTTGCCTCTGGATTCGATGACACACACATATAGCAGTAGGAAGGTAGGTATACCAACTATTACAATATATTATATATATATTGCCGTCATCGGTTTGGAATTTCTTTTGTACTCAACAGACTGGGCTCCGGCTACATTATGTGTACATATATATATATATATATGTATGTATCGGAGAGGGGTTAGTATATATGTGCTGTACATATTATATACATAGGCGACAGGCGTGTATATTAAATTGTAGGAACACGTTTTCGTGTATCATCTGAAATGCAAACAGCTATTATACGGCTTTCGTGGGCGAATGCACGAGTGTTGAAAAAAACCCGGTCGACCCTCCCGCCTGCCCGTCCGCCCGGCGCCCGCTACGGCTGCTCGTCCGTCGTATGACGAGGGTCTCCGACAGAGACGACTCGTTTATTACATATTATATATTATTATAAGAGGTGTAACAGAAAGTCCTGGAAAATGAAAAATTTAATATCGATTATAGTTGAACGTATAAAAATTCCACGGATAATAAATAATTTTTAGATTTACCGCTACTATTATAATATGTCTGAAATTCCCAAAATGTTTAAAAAAAGTTATATTGTAATGTATTATTATAAAAGTTATTTTTATTGTTTTTATAAGTAGGTAGTTATGTTTGTTATTAAAATATTCGTGATAACATAAAGACTTATAAATAAAAATATAATTTTTGTTGGGTTAGTCGGAGGAAAAAAAATATATCCTCTGTATAGATGATGTTAATCGAATAAAATGTTTGCAGCCATTGATGTTACAACCTACGCGTACAATGTTATGACCACGTGTGTGCGGCGCACGACGATGTGCACGCGGATACTGGACGGGGGTGGTGTATTCTTCGTTCTTGGTGGGCGGTTAAAATAATATCCTACAGCCGTTTTGCGATAAATGGCGTCGGCGGCGGCGGACAACGTGCGTAATATAATATTATATTGTTATAAACCAGCTGCTATACGCGCGTGTCGCGTACAAAGTGCACGCGTAGCTGTTCGGCTGAGTTCTCGATAGGATCGAATGAAAAGTAATAGGTACGTCATATAAATGAAAATAAATTACGTTGCGTGTGACTATAGGGCGCAGCGTACACGAAATTATCCGCAGCCACTATTTTACACGGTTTCTTGAACTAAAATAATAATATTATCTATAGAAAAAACAAAATCGGAAATCTTCCCCGACCTCAAAACCCCATACAATCTGCGCATATCCACCAGGCACCAACACATTCCAAATTTTATCATCACAAAATCGTATGTGTTATTGTGAAAATAATTTCCTAGTAGGTACCATTGGTTAATAATAATATACGGATAATGTAGGTTTAAAGGTGGCAATTTTTTTAATAATTTATTTATGCGCTGTAGAAGACAGTGTATCCATTGCGTCAATTTTACTAATACCTACCAACAATACCTATATTTGTCCTTAGATATAAAATAAGCCGTTTGAAAAAGTAGTTTTAAAATGTAGCAGTTTTCTATTTTATTGATATGCCTGATCAAAATTTAAAATACACTTAACTGTCAGAGCTGCAGCACAGACTAAAATTGACATTAACGAATCTGGTTACAAAATTTCACAAAATTAAGCACAAAATACTGTACCTATAGTATTGAAAATCGTATTCGTCCAAAATTTTGCTAAGGCCAACGTTATTGCAGCACGGACATGGGTATAAATCGCGTTTTCTCGAGTTTGTGAGGTTGTACAGGGTGGAGCAGTGAAACAAGTGATTTTAATATAAGATATATATCGCCCGTTTCACTGTCCCACCCTGTACAAAATAAAGTACATAATACTGTATTATTTTGAAAATCAATTTAAATTATGGCAGTGTTGGGGTAACAAACCTGTTATCTTGCTGCTTTAGAAGGACGTCCAGACTGCTTAAATAGGCGCATGAGCAAGGTTGCCCGTGGAATGGGAGAAAATATTCTGTGGCTGCATTGGAAGAGCATCTTAATAATTTATTGTTTCAATTTTCAAATATGCATTCGAACATGGGTGCATGTGCACAAGTACATTTTTTATACCCCGGAGATAAAAAAACCTTACTGTCTGAGGTATGCAATCGAGACCGCATTGTCAGACGGCAATTACCTACGTCTGGCCCTAACGAACCCAATCAGCGTGCCTGATGATATTTAATTGTTTTCATTATCTGTGTATTATATATTTTTACTGTTGAATTCTTATTTTTAAAACATAATACATATATATACGTATATATATTATAAATATTATAATATGACATGATTTTATCGATATTTATGGAAAAAAACATTTTAAAAAACCGAAAATTTCTTAGGCCTACAATTAGCTCAAAAAATGTCATAATATTTTTAAACATTTAAATGATAATATGTATGTATTAACATTTAACATTTGGTGAAAATTTCAAATATCTGCGATTATTCCTTTTTTAATTAAATCAAAATAAGAAAATCGTTCCCTGAGAAATCGGTATAGTTTACGGGTGAATTCAATGTCTATTTTCAAACGCGCATAAAAAATTAGTTTGACTTTCTGGTACATTTTTTTTTTTAGAAAGATAGAAAAACGTATAGAAAATTTTGTGTTGAATTTTTAAATCTTAAATTTAAATAGAACAATTTTTATGCATTTCCTAATCAAAAAAAATTGCAAATTGTTGTCATTTTTACGTATTTTGTCGAAATTTTAACTTGAGACGCCTGTAAAAAACTATTAGAGACTAACCCTCAACTGTTTTTTTAATTTTCACTAACAACAAGTTTTGAAGAATCTTATATTACATTTTCAAGTTTTTTGACCGATTGAAAAAAGTTTATCGACAATAATAAAATAAAAAATAAAAAATAGATTGTGCTTATAATATAAATATAGCTCAAAAAAGTCAAAATACATTGAACATTTAATTGTGTATGGAAATTGCTTATATAGACATTTTGTGAACATTTCATATATCTACTGCTATTAATTTTGGTACTACACAAAAAAAACAAAATCGATTTTGTCAAAAATTTGCTTTGCGTAAAATTTCCCGTTTTCTACTTAATTTTTTTATTGTTTTTCCTGACGAGTTCGAAAACTATTGAGAGTTTTTTAATTTGACACCCCAGAGTACTAAATAAATTCAGAGCACTTTTGCTACCCTAAAACATGATGACAGACACAAAAAAAAGAAAAAAAACATATCATTGAAAAATCAACACATTCCTCGCTCCGCTCAGAATTAAATTGAGTATACTATAAATATTTTTAAAACACAATCATTTTATGCACTGTAATAGTGGTGAAAGTGCAGAGTGACATTGTATAGCCGTATAGGTATTATATTTAGTGATAAGACTACGGGCTTGGGTCCATCGATTACGGAATATAATTAATTATATAAGCAGATAAATACCCGAAATAACCACATTCAAAATTTAAATGCACAGGTACACTATAAAAAATTTCTGTGCATATATGTTGAAATAATATTAAAAACAGAAATAAAATAAAAAATTTATAATTTTTTTTATTAGGTATCATTCTCATATTAATTAATTAATTTAAGAATAGGAAATATTTTCCTCGTATGAAATTACTTATTTCGACTAGAACTTCAGTTATTGTAACTAATTTATAAAATTAGAAGAAACCAGTATGAGCCTTAATTTTTAACGGTTTGAGCTTTTTAAATCCTAAGCGTGCCTTATGGCTTATATTAAACGTAATTGTATTTGCAAAAATCAATGTTCTTAGATTTAAGTTTGTGATCTAAATTTAATATACAAAAAGGCTCATGAGCATCATTTTTTATTATATTTAAGACATGTCAACATAATATGTTTATTTCAAAATGTTTGTTTAAAACAAATAAGTATGCATTTGCTCAAAGTTCCATGCTGGGTTTTTACAGAAATGCAATAGTACTTAAACACACACCTTTAACTTTCTTTTATTATTTACTTATACGATACCTATGCATTTTACTTCAGAGTTAACATGATATTATATTAATTAATAATATAATAACAATAATATTTAATATCCTCTGTAAATTGTCAGCATAATGATTTAAAGTTCAATCAATTAAATAAAAGTAATTTTTTTGGGGTGATTCTATATATTCCATCGAATTATATATCTTATTTAATCAAGGCTTAAAACCGGATAAAACTCATTTCATTATTTTTTCAATGCCATGACTGCTGCAACCAAAATCAAAAGCATTAAAAACAAAAGAATTTTTAAAAAAAACCTTTCAAAACCAAAACCATTCAAAGCTACAACTTGGTTAATTAAAAAAATTTTGAATTGTTACAATAACAGTTTTTAACCCATTACCTATTCATTTTTTAAGCATTTTATCCACGCGGAAAAATTGTTATCAATATTTATAGAAAACAACTCCAAAGAAAATTTCAAATGTCTAAAAAGAAAGCCTATGAATGCTAATATTAATATTCATACATTCATAATATTCCAGTAGTGACACTTACGAGAAACCTCGTATTATATTTTAAAATCTAAGGTATGTAAATTAAAAATTGTGTACACTTTTAACTAAGAATAGTTTCTTTGTTTTAGCGATTTTTATGAAAACGTCAACATTTAAACTTAATTGTATAAAACGATATTATGACCATTTATTCGTATTTTTACTAATACGTATCAAGATTCAGTTTGCTACCAGAAACCACCCCAATGTTTTTAACATAAACATATTTTTCTAATATAATTCGTGTGCATGGACATAGAAAAACAAAGAAATAACACACACAATCATTGTAAAATCAATACATTCATCACTACAAGCAGAATCTAAAAATATATTGGTCTACAAATTTGCAGCAACCTAACGAATTTGGCAACACCCATCTCTAAAATAATTGCATTCACAAGAGGCATGGGTATATCAGTTTTTATTGGAGCTTCCTGTACTTATTTTAGAATGCTTAGATTGTTTACAACATTTTAGGAGTATTCATTTTAAGGAGATACCGACTGTATTTTATCAATAATAAAAATTTTAACTAAATATTTATATAAGTAAACATTGTGTATATAAATGTTTTGCGTACAGTATGAAAAGTTACAAGTTACATAATAATGTCTCAGTTTGTGTTTATGTTCCAAGCGATATATATACGGTTATACGATATATTATGGTGCATTCATTTTCAGTTTTTAATTTTTATAAAATATTTTGTTTCCAAAATGTCAACAAATATCTCCCGAATAATTTAAACATAATAAAAATACAGATAAATTGCAGTGTTAGTGTTACAACGAACACCGCTAGTATAATCGTATACCAAATAGTAAATACCACTATACATTAAAATTCATTATTTGGAGAACCTCCAAAGCACCTGGTATTACTAGGTTACCAGTATGGCAGTATAAGTAACCTATGTACTTTTCATAGATAGGTAACATACATCCATATAGAAGGTTATTAATATTAAAATATTATTATATTATCATTATCTTTATGTATATAATTCGTGTGTATGTCACTGAACTCCTCCTAAACGGTTGGACCGATTTGAATGAATTATTTTGTATGCGTTTGGGTGACTCCCTGGATGGCTGGATAGTTTAGATTGACAAGGTGGTGAGGTGAGATGTTAACGATATTATACTTAGCCTATAATATTTTAACCATTTTATATTATAAACTAAAACATATAATTCATACGCATAGTTAGCATTATTATTATTTTTAATGGGCAACGAAGTGCACGGGATCATTAAGGTTACCCTTACCAGTATGGCAGTATAAGTAACCTACGTACTTTTCATAGATAGGTAACATATAGCCATATAGAAGGTTATTAATATTAAAATATTATTATATTATTATTTTTATCATATAAAAACTATTAAATTAGTAAGTACAAAACAATTAGCAAACATAATATTACGCAAAACCAGTTTTTGACAAAAACGATTTTAGTTTTCCTGTGACTTTTTATGTAGGTATTAGATTATAATATTTTGTGTTAATTTGATTTCTTATATTATTTTTTATATATTTTTTTTACTTTAAATTAATCTTGTTGACAAACGACGATTTCTTTAAAATTGTATGATGGACATTGTAAATATTTTGGTACCCCTGACGATTAAATTTTGTAGAGTATTAGTATTTCACGTTTTTAATTTCTTTTGTTATATATTCTATGGAACGTACCTACCAATATTCCAACCATCATTAATTTTTACCCGACCGTAGGTACAAATAGACAATAGTGTCCTTGTTTCGCATCTTGTTCGACCGTACAATGTGACCTAGAACCAAGATATAGGTACTCTTATTTTCTCTAATTTATTAGTATTCATGTTATTAATTTTAAATTGTAATACACTAAACTATTTTTCTCAATAATCTAATAATAGCATTAAAACATAGGACACATAGTTGCTAGGCTTCAGAGGAACCGATATATCTAATAAAACTTAAAAGTATTATACCTTTTCCAACTTTACAAGGTGTGGCATCCTCATGACAATGATGCAATACTTATTAGTTATTATCAACAAAACCTTTTCAACATCTCCAAACACTAAATATAATCAGTTGAATGTATCTAATTTAAAATTAAATTAAATAGAACAGAAAATTTCCCGTCAGAAAAACAAATTAAAAACAGAGATATCGTTTATATTTTTTAATTTAATAAATTAATATACATATTTATTACACTTTATAGACATACTGTTAAGAAACATAAAGGTGAAATAAAATAGTTATTAAATAATATTATAATTGTTAACTTTGGAATTAATTGAATTTATAATTGGGGTTTTTGAAAGTAGTCACATTAAAATAAAATTACAGTTTTCATATATTGGGGAAAGCAGTTTGATTAATAATTATAAAAGAAGATCTTTTGAAAAATAAAAGTAATTTCAATCAATCAATATTCGATCTAAACCAGCAATCGCTGTCACTTTTTGGCGACAAAGCGGGCAAAAAATGTTCATCTTGTTTTTAGCGTACATTCTTGCGATGCACCAGCAGCAAAATTTGTGTTTACACGGTAAAAACTTGTTATAAACACATCTATCATAGCAAATGACACAGCAGCATTCTCTGGATGTATTTCCGGATCCACAGTTTATTTGTTCCGGGTATTCACAATTACCTAAATATATCAATACAGGAATTATAACAATATGTCATTTTGTTTTAATAATAAAAATAAATCATTTTTTTTAAATAATTGTTCATTATTTTTGAAGAATATTTTATACTTCTTTACAGGGGCCCTGCCCCCCCCCCTAAGGCCTCTATATTTTTGACACTGGGTTCTATTATTACTTGAGCACTATTATTCGAATTAATATCATGTTCTTTACTTTGGTTCATGTTTCTGCTAGCACTACTTTTGTCTTCACTGCACACCGTGTTCTTATTTGACTTTTCCAATCGCAGTCTCGATTTCTAGACTATAAAAAACAGAAAATATTTAGATATCTAATAGATAGTTTAAAATGTGTATTAATTAAAATTACATCAGAAGTGGCGCAACCGGGATTCATTTTCAGGGGGAAGGGGGGAAACTACTCCTAGTCTTGCCACTACAACTATGTCAGTATTAAATACCTACATGATTAGTATCAAATGTGATGTTGACTGTGGAGTAACTCTTGTTGATTTTAATTTTAACAAAGTATAGGTAATGTATTAAATTTGACAACCGATGTACCAATGTACCTATATATAAAGTAGTTGTTATTGATTAGTATTGAGTTTTATTGTAGGTAAACATACAGATTATCGTAGACAGAATACACTCATTATTCCATAGGTCTTATTTTTTTTTTTAATTAAAGATATTTACATGGTAAATTTATCACTTTTATATGTAACTTATAAATAAAAAAAAAAAATTTAAATGATGTATTATAAAATGTATAGCTATAAAATATTGAGCTAATAGATGTGTCATGTCTCATATGTAAGCAAAGTTCAAATAATGGATGTAAATATTAAATAGTATTAGGTGTCCCGTAAAAGTTGTGATAGTACTAGCCCACAATATCAACTCATATCTGTTTCATTTACACTTAAATGCCTGTACAAGTTTTATGCCATACGACAGTACAGTGTCGACAGCCTGGCTTCAATATTAATTATTCATTATAAGTTAGTATTTTTATATTGTGATAAAAACCGTATATGTCTCGTAATAAAACGCAATCTAAAAGAAATCTGTCTTCAACGTCGTCACCTTCACCGTCTCCTAAAGCCGTCGACAAAACAATTTAAATCTTCGTCTCTAGAAACAGATATGACGCTCTCTAGGATGATTTAGCCTCATCAACCGAAGTCTTCAGTCCTTCAACGGTACCAGTTCTGACTTAGGTCCAAGATGAGATCGCGGCGACTCTAATTCTCCGGTTGAACTGTTTCCAAAGGAGGATAACCGTAAGTCACCTCCAATATTCATAAAAAATATGTCCAACCTAAATGCGTTAAAGAGTGACCTTATCCCTATCGAGAAATAAGATTTCACTCTATATTCATACAAAGACGCCTTAAAAATTACAACTCCGAATTTCAAGTTTCACAAACAAATTTTCAACTATCTCAAAGAGACTAAACTATCCTTCCACACTTTTGCACTGCGCCATTCGCGTTCATTCGCTAACATTCGTCATTCCACTCCCTTAGAAGAGATTGAAAAGTCCCTTAACAGAACTCCGTTCTTAGTGTTTATAATACCTCTAATAAAGGACCAATAACCTGCCAATGTCTCTTTTCACAATTGAGCTCATTAACAACGAGTTTAATAGAAACATATTTAAATTGACAAATCTATAGCATTTTAAAGTCATCGTCGAAAGACCCAGACAAAGAAAAACTCGAGTCACCCACAATGCAAGTGCCAAGTGGTGCCAATCATACGGACACACGCTTAGTTATTGTTTACACTTTCCTCGCTGAGTCAAATGTAGCCAGGATCATTTCACTGAAGAGACAAAAGCCTCGTGAACAACCGGCTAAGTGCGCTCTATGTTCCGGAGCACACACCGCCAATATTATAAAGGCTACCCGTCGTATAAAAAGTTCAAATTGTCTCACAAGAAACCATCGTCCCGCCCCAACAAAAACCACAATCACAAAACATTTCCAAAGACTCCGTCAGACGAGGTCCCAGATTATCATGCTCGGTGGCCTCGAATTAAATCCTATGCTGAAGCAATTACAATCGAAAATTCTCCCTTAGGAAACGTGTTGACTATGTTATCGCAATTTATTGCTAACTTACATTCTTTAACTGCCCCATTAATTTCCCTCCTTACCTCGGTTGTACATAAACATCCATAGCTAATATTATTCTCATTACCTAATTATTTATTATATTAAATTATTAGCATCGCACTTTAATTATCTCTTTAACTATATCTATTATTTAATTATGTTTGTATCGTATCATATAACACGTTACATATTTTATTATTATGCAAACAATAGTATTATTATTTATACTTGGTATCATGATAAGCTTATTTTTTAAATATTATGTAATATTATCCGCTGTACCTATGTTGTTACAGATAATCCAAAAATATCCGTGCACAAATAAATTAACAAACACTTTAAAACTAATTACTTACGATACTTGAAATTAAATGAAAACTTACAACACAATTAAAAAAAAGGTTCCGAACATTCTGAACGATATTAATGCTCTGTGTCCAACACCAGACTGCCCATCTCGCGTTGATACGCGCGGGGCGTCCAGGCCAGACGTCCGGTCTCAAAGGCTTATTCAGCACATTCCTTGAGACCGACGACTGCTAACACACATATATATATAATATATATAAGCATAAACAATATTACTAACTATCTACTGCAGCAATCGTTAAAACAGTGGTTCTTATTTTCTTAACAATGTTTACTGTTAATTGTTGAGCTGTAATAGTCTAGTACTAATAACTAAAAAAAAGTTATACGTCCAAGTAAAAAAAATATTTGTTTAAAATCTACACATAAAAATAATTAAAAAAGTATTCTGCTTCTGATTATCAGTTGAATAAGTTAGAATTTCATATACACCGAGTAGGGTCTAACCTACTTTATCAAAAAAAAATTATGTTTAAAGGTACTTATTAACTATATGATATTATTCAATTATAATAAATTACCTATATATACCAGTCATCTTGTTAGTTATTAAAATACCTACCTAATAATTTTATTTAAAAATAAACGTTTTCGATCAACTATCATCAAATAATAATAAAGCATAATTAATAACTAATGCCGCCGAATTTATAAATAAAAAATAAATATAACGGATTCATCAATACATATATTATATATGTAATATGTACCTACCTATATATATATATATATATATATTATTTTTATCATATATTATTACATATATTAATTGATGACCAAACAACAAATTGATATGATCGACGTTAAACAGACGGCAGAGCTGAGATATTTGTACAGAAATCGAATATATTAAACACACAGCCTTGTTAAGTATCCGAATACTATTAAATTTAATACGTATTTAAATATTTTCTTGTTATTTCAAATAATTACTGACAAGTGTATTTTAGTTACTTTAAAAATACTTTTTATTTTTATTTTATTCCAGAAAGGTATGTGACATCTGAAATTCTTGAACCAATTTAAGAATCATGTATTTATTAATTACTTCATTGAAATCTTTATTAATAATTTTAAGTATACATCCGTAATAAACGTGCAAATATTTTAATATACAAACAAAACTACTGTTGAAAGTCAGTATTCGAATACATATTTTAAATATAAATGACACCTGCGAGTATTTAAATTTCAAATACGTATTCTGAATACATTTGAAAAGTATTCTTACCAAGACTGTTAAAATACCTTATTTAATATGAAAATAGGCAATATCTGTGATAGTATCTTAATTCGTGGTTCAGACGCATGTCAACACTAGTCCACAGATATTTGATAATACAATTATAATTTATTTATTGTACGTATCTTTGCACTAGGCAAAGAACAAGCGTGATTAAATATAAACAATCTATAAAAAAAAAAAAATAGAAAGGTATTAAGTAGTCTAAACCAGTGCTTCTTTTTTTTTACTACGACACTCTAATTTGGAGTCGACACGCTTAAAACAATTATTGATGGATTTTTGAAAAAGTAACAATTATAAACCTATGCAAGTTATAATATTATACTACCTATATGGCTATATATGTCTATATATTTGAATGATTTAGAATAGGGTGAGTGGTAGAGAATAAACAATACATTTGTAGATATTGTACTCACAATATAGATACCCGTGCTGTGACTGGTATGGATGGTCAAAAACAATGTCGGAAACGATTCGCCTCGGATTTTGGTTTATTGTACACTGCTGCAGGTGCCGTTGACGTTCCACGCTCCGCGACGGTTGACGCTCGGTCGGTGATTGAAACGTCCGTTCGAAATAATAATAATACTGGCGAGTAGTGACGCCTGGAATAATAATAATAATAATAATAATAATAATAATAATCGACGTTGACGCACAACTGGTGCGCACGATTTGTATGACCTTAATGTGTTCAGTCGTCACCACTATCACCACCCCGGCGTCTATAATATAGGCCACCGCCCCGAACGATTGCCCAACAAGTCGGCTCCCGATAGAGCAACAGCTGCTGTTGCTTTTAGTATTATTCATTGTTTTGGAATTTCATCTGTAATTTAGGGTGTACAAGAGATATTACTCTAAGTCAGAGTAAAATAAAACCACGAGGTTTAAACAAATGTTCACAGACGACCGAGTCGAGCTGATATAATATTATACCACCAGTCCATTGGCGCACGTACGGGGGTGCCGAGGGGGTGCTTAGCACCACCAAGTCTTAAATTAGCACCCCCAACTGGCCCGACTTATATTGAGCGAAAAATATTGTTTAAAGTGTAATCGGCCGTTTTAACTCAAGTTTATTTTTAGTATTATTTTATTACTGGAATACTGAATAGGATTTTGTTTTTGTATACCGGTGTTATGGAAATAATGATATTAATTAATATTATTCATTTTTATAATACATACATTTTCGACCGTCGTCCGTCTATTCTTAGTAGTAGTGTAGTTCTATGAATCAGAGATAGTTGATTCCATTAGTTGTTCAATCGTGTTCTCAAGTCGGTGATAAATGACAATAGTACAAGCTGATATTGACTAATTTTATTTTATTATTCTTTCCGTTTTTCTACATAATACCCACCAACAATTTACTATAGTGCGGTGTACAGTAGTTAATGTGATTTATATTTAATTTGTGTACGTAGGTACATAATATTACTTGTTTGAATATGTTTAGTATATTTAAATGTAATAGAACAAATATAAAAAACAAAAATGATGAAAGTAGTACCTAGTGAAAATGTGGACAACCCTGATTGCATATTTGCATCTATTCTTCGTCGAAGAATGTAATAGTGGTAAGTACAAATTGATGATATATGTAAAACAATAATAATATGTAATTTAGTATTCATGCAACATTTTCAATTTTAAAATAACATTTAAAAAATTGAACGAGTGCTAATGTGCAATTTATAGTCTTAATATCTTTAAATGTTGTTTATTTAATTTATTGAACATACAATATTTGTATATACTGATGAAACAGCTTTTAAATTGTCAGTTCTCCTCAATAGGAGAACGACTTGGGTGATTTGGAAACGGGACCTAAGCATCATAAGCTATCGGTTTGTAAATATTTTAATTTATAATTTTTTTCTCACAATTTGGTTTTTTTTTTAAATTTATTAAATGTTAAGTAGATATATCCCAGAACAAAATTTAGTCAACAAAAAAGGACTTTTAGTAGTGAATACTTCAAGGAATATCAGTGGTTAGAGTACAGTATTAAAAAAGATGCTGCATTCTGTTTTCCTTGTAGAATATTTTTTGGAGCCGGTGTAAATGAAGATACTTGGACCAAAAATGGATTCAATAACTGACAAAAAGCAAGTTAAATATGTTTATATTGTATTGCTTTAATTTATCATTGTGTTAAGTATTGAAAACTAATTTTTTAAATTTATATGAATTAATAAATAATAATTAAATAAGAGTGCAAGTTAAATTTAAATATGATGGATTAATAGTGTAAATGTGTAATTATTATTATTTTATTTTAATCAAAGTAATAATTGTTACGCCAGCTGTGTGAACGATTAAAAAAACACAATATTGCTCTTGGATATATTTTATATGTGTTACGAAATTGTCATCATTTTATTCAAGTAAATCAAAAGGACCTGTAGTAGTTTAATTGTCATCTGCACACAAAGAACAAATAAGAAAAAATTGTTTGTACATTTCACATCTAATCGACATAGTGTTGTTTTTAAGGGGTATCGTGAGAATGATGAATCAATTAATCAAGTTATATTCTACATTTTATAATAAATATAGCTAATAAGTTAAAATTATCAGTTAATTTTGTGTTTTAGGAAATTTTAAAGAGTTGTGCAAATTGTATAGTAAATCTGTACCAGATTTTGAAAATATGTCTACTAAAAATACCTACAAATTATAGTAGTTAGAGAATTAAAAATGATCTTATTGATATTTGTGCCAGTTCCATAAAGGAAATCATACTTAATGAAATTTCAACCACTGGTTTCTTTGCTATTATGTGTGATAAAGCTAGGTTGGTATTTTAATAATAATCTATAAATCTAAGGAAACCAAATTGTAATTGTTATTGTGAAATAATGGTTAATTATTAATAATTGTATAATACATAATAATATAATATTATGTTCATTTTAGTCTAAAAAATGAAAAAACTTGTTTTAAAACAATAAAGGGTTATGTAATTAATAATTGCCAATTCTGTTCTTAGGAGTTATAAAGAAGAACAGCTCTAATTATGTGTACAATATGCTGTAAGATTGAAAGATTTTTGGGTTTCATAGACGTTGCCAGTGACCAAAATGCAACTCACATTTAATCATCTATAATGCATTACTTTGAACAACAAAATATAAACATGGAAATTGTTTATATAGTGGCTCAATCTTAAGATGGAGCTAGTGTCATGTCCGGTCATCTAAACGGAGTACAAGCTCAAGTGCAAAATCAATATCCAGCAGCCATATATACACCCTGTATGGCGCAACGACTTAATTTAGTTGTTTTAGATTTATGCAAATCAATAAAGGTAAATGATTTTAAAAGAAAGTGAGTATTAACTATTGTCAATGAAAAATGTTTTATTTATAATTTATATAGTTTACAGAAGGTATTTAATAAAAGCAACCTACGTCCATTTTTCTCGACCATCTAAAAATGCTGCACTACTTGATATCCAAAAACAACTTGGTCTTAAAAAAGGTCAAGTACCTAATGCGGATTTATGATACGCGTTGGATTTGTCATTACAAGAACTATGAAGCAATTATTAATAACTATAAAGCAATGGTTGCTACTCTCCAAAAAGAAGTTGAAGATCAATATGACAAAGATGTGGCGCAAGCAATAGGTATTGCATAGAAATTTTAAATTGTATTCATGACAAATTAACAATTTTTTTAATTACACGTATTAGACTAATATAATTACTGTCATATTATGTATGAAATAAATAAATAAAACATTATTTATAAGTATTTAAAATTCAATACAAAACAGTGATTTTGTTATAGTTGTATTCATACTTTATAAAGTTTTATCAATCATAATTGTGTTAAGTCAGCAGCTTCAAAGCAAATTGGCTACTTTGGGTAGATCTATAAATGTCATAAAAAGTGTTGTATTGTCTTTAATACATCATTTTTTTTAAAAAATTAGTAGTATGTTTTTACTCATCCGTTGCGCGACGCTCAATAACGACAGTAATAATGGGCAGTTGACCAATACGTCGACAAATAATCGTTGAGAAAACAATTTTTTGTCAATTTATTTAAATAATTCATTTTTATAATTTTGTTTTGATAAATTAAAAATATAATAGTAATTTTTTTGATTTGATTTTATTAATTAAACGTCTCCACCACTTTTATCGTATAAAAAAATGAAAGAACTATATTTTGGCGTTCTTCGGCATTGTATACTCTCATAAAAAATAATGGGAACATCACTGGATATAAGGTATGTTGATTGTTGGTATAAATGTATAATACTAGGTAATTAATGTTTAGTTAATATAAATAGATATTAATATTAACTATTATGCTTTTTATGCATACATTCATATTTTCAGGATGTTTTAGGAACTCCATATAAAAGTTTAAAATCAGAGATGATGGTGTTAAAGAATTGTCTCAGTAATAATTATTTGCTGGGAGATGTCATGTGCGCATGTAATCCGGAAGTATATCCAAACCTTTACAAATTAATGCAAGTTGGATTAACCATACCAATTTCATCAGCAACATGTGAAAGGTCATTTTCCTCAATGTGAAGCATTAAGAATTGGTTAAGCACCAGTGTGGTGCAGAGTAGATTTACTAATCTTTCATCTTTGTATAAAGAAAGAGAACTAACAAATGGATTAGAAAAAAAAAATGTAGATATAATTAACAAGTTTGATAAAAAATCAAGAAGATTAGATTTAATATTATTTATTTTTAATTTATAATTATTTTAGATAAAAAATATACAGCTTAATAATTAGTAAAAAATTTTAGTTAATTGATTTATTATTTTAAAGGAAAGTATTTAACAGATTATATATAGGACAAAAAAATTTTTTATTGAAAATTTGATTCACTACTTTGTTTTTTTTTTAATGTTGTGATTGGCAAAGACGCCCACTATAGTCACTTTGGAGTAAAACATTTTAGCACTCCCGAGTTTAAGACTGAACGTGCGCCTATGCATACCACACTACATCAATCTACAACCTGTTATGAAAAATATTGATCTGCGTTATAATAGGGTTATTAGTATGAAATACTTCACTAAACAATATTGTTCAATGAAGTATTGAAATATATTCCAAATACTAAGGTATATCTTAGTCCGTTATACCTACGTTTTGTCATAAAAGTTTCACGGAGTCATCATTTATAACTAGATGGTCACACTGACTTAGGCCCGTCATGTCTCACATGGACGCGTATCGTACGCGGCGCGTTTCAGTTAACATTGGTTAAGCCCATACACGCCAAACCACGGTTTAAGGTATATCTTAAACAGTGCGCCAAATTGACGCGCCATGCGCGTTTTCATCGTCGGTATGGCGCGTATGAACTTAAACAATGTAAACTGAAACGCGCCGCTTCCATGTGAAAGGGGCCTTACTATAACTTATAGTTGCAGACGATACCGTCCACTATCCTAATATAATAATATGATCCTGAAAAATCTAAACTAATATCAAAGCCTAGTTAAAATTATGAGTCGTATCCTACGCTATTAAACCGGGTACACACTTGCAACATTCGCGCGTTCCATGAGTTGTCGGTAAATGTCGATAGCATCAAAAGATGATACGTTGCGGCGTTGTGTTACGCACGAATGTTGCAAGTGTGTACCCGGCTTTATATGTTTGTGCCTTGAGGTCGCATCAATAAATGGTTTATCAGTAACTCACCTGAGATTAGTTATAAAAAAACATGTGTCCTTTTCACGATATCGAAAACCAAATATTTTGAACGTAGTGAATTAATTAAAGAGCACGGTAATAATATTGCTAAAGCCAAAATAATAAATATGTTAGATAACACTAAAGATAAGCGTATACTTTGTCCAGCGAGGGAACGCGCCGATTCTCCATCCCCCCGCCCACCACAACATCATGCCAACGAAACCGGTTCACCTTCGGCAGTGTATCGGGGGGTGCGTGGAACAACCGATTTTCGTCGGTCAGCGTCGTGTTATCTCGCTGAACAGAGTATAGTATGTACTATAATATTAAATTAATGAATTCAGTGAAATACCTAGGTGTCACTATTGATCAATCTTTATGATGGGATATTCATATTGCGGTCTATTAAGAAAATTAAGATTTTGTTTTGTAAATCCAAAACCCTTAAGGCCGTTGTAAACCCTATTAATTTTTCATCTAAACGACCTTAGCGACTGACAAAAATTAAAGTACTTCTAGTGGTTCAATTTAAAAAATGTAAAGATGTTTGAATTGGTCAACAAGTCTACTTTGCATCGGTCGGAGCGTATTTTTTAAATTTGTTATATTTTTTAATATTTTTTTAATCTAAGATTTAAAAATTCAACAAAAGGACCTATATGTTTTTCTAACTGTCTAAAAAAAAATTTAAAGGAAAGTCCAACTAATTTTTTATGAGCGTTTGAAGTAATTATTAATATTGGCAATATAATTATATAGGTAAATATAATATAAAATATCCTAGGCTGACAGACAGTCTCCCTCCGAATCGTTTTTCATATACAATGATATTCTATCATTGTATTCAAATTTAATACGATCCATTACGGTGACCCACTCGACATCCACTGTACAGCAAAGTCAAAAATATTTACAGCTCATATAATATGTATAATAATAATATGTAAAATACCTATATTTAGTGAAATAAAAAAGTTTTTTCAATGATGAGTATATTTATTTTGCTCACAACCAAATACAATATTAGATATAATAGTATAGTAGTTAGGTACTGGGTAAATGATAAAATATTAAATAATAATATACCACCTATAGTATCTATAATAATTGACGTACTATGTATATTCATTATTTTATATAAGTAATGTGTCTACTACCTATCAATAATAATAATAATATAGTGTTTATAGGTATAATGTGCTGCACGATACGACACGCGACATCATCGAAGATAAGAATTAATGTGTTTGTGCGGCGAGCAGTGGTAGTAATACGGGCAGCACTCACACTAATGATCGTTTACTACTACAACTAACAGTGACACAGTGTCCAACACAAATACAAGCCACGCACGCTCGCATTATGAGATTCGCCTTCAATTTGCCTGTACTTAACTCCTTAAAAACGATCGATACCCAATCGCTAGATTTTTATTGCCTAATATTATGCGAGAGGTTTATTCATTTATTGAGTTCTTGTACAATCGGCATACTTATAATATAGTTATATACTTATATGGGATATTGGGATATCTACCTGCGGAGGCGCGCATATGATCGCCATTTAAAAATTCTTAATACTATTGTAAATACTTTGTTAAGAATTGCTCAAATAAAACCGTTTCGCACTTGTACCAAAACTCTTTATAATGAATATAAACTTATATTCAAAACAATTACCTACGTGTAAAAGAGTTCGTATTCAATTTATATTATATAATTTTAATTTAGTTGAGCTTTGATCATAACTACAATGCACGTCATAGGCGGAAATCCATTGAAATTTCTGGGGGGACAATATTAACTAAAAAAAAACTATAATCAAAATATTCAAATAATATGATATAAATCGAAAAAAAAATACTCATTGTGTTGGTATTTATTAGATCATGCGGTTTTAGACGATAAAGTCTTATCATAGAACAATCCGACCTATCTGCCATCAAAGTAGTGTGTTACCAGATATTGTAATCTAAATTTTTTTTATATTGATTAGTACTGTACAATAAGTTAATATATTACCAAATATTTACTCATGAAACAAGACGAAATTTTGGGGGGGCTATTACAATGTTTGGGGGGACTTAGTCCCCCCCAAGCCCCCCCCCCCATTTCCGCCTATGATGCACGTACAAATAACATTAATATATTTAGAATTAATAAGGGCAATACCGAGATCGGTAAAAGAAACCCTTTTAGTATTTGTATTAGCTTATGTAATATACTAGGAATTGAGTTTCCCTAATTTCAGTTTATTTAAAAATGGTGTTAAAGATAATATAATATAATACTACTCCTTTAGTATAATACATTTTCAATAAAGTAATTTATAAATTATAATATTATTGTACTTTTAATATTAATACTCTGATATATATTACATAATGTATAATGTGTATAAACTATAATATATTTAATACTTATATAGAATTAGTGCATATAGCATATGCCATATTTCATTGTAGATTTGAATATTACCCATTATTTATTTATTATTTATACCTATTAGTAATAGGCTATTGCATTTGTTTTCTTCTTTATATGCATAGATTAACTTAATTAAGAACTCTTGTCTCCTACGCAAGCTTGCATATGAGGGCAAATTAATTTTTATTTGTATTTAATTTTAAAATTGTGTATGATATCTTGTGAAATAATAATAAATATGCATATTGCCTAAAATATATAATATAGGAACCATTTAATATTCCATATATTTAAAATTTGTAGTTTTTTTTAATGAAAAAATAATACTATAAAGGTTATAGGTTATATAATACTCGTAAAATTAACTATAACAAGTCATTAGCATTAGTACATTAGCAACTATTACTTCATAATAATATTATAAAATAACTATCAAAATATTGAAATATGAAATTTCTGTAGTTTTGTCAACTAAAAATTGTATATTATGGTATAATCATGAACTAAGATAATTATATTATTATATTATCTTAGTTCATGATATAATCAATAGTCATTGTCCATTGATAAAGTATTTAGTTACATAGATTTAAAACAATTATTTTCTAGCTTTCTTGATACTCGTATATTTTTTTTAACAAAAAATCAATATATTGTTACTTTAATAAATAATTAAATACAATACTAATTAATAATACATCTAAAAATTAACTTATGAAGTGTTTATTAATTATGCGATATTGTATTTGCGTTTAAAAGATTTCTATCACAGTTTTCACTTAAGTAAATGTCTGCTGTAATTACTACAATAGTCTAAAATTTACCCATTCATTTTTTTTCATAAAGATCAAAAGATAAAATATTTCAAAGAAATGTATTTCATACAATTTTAGAACTCTATGTAGGTATAATGGGTTATTAGAATATAAAATCTATACAATGAAAAATTATTTATGTTTAAGTTAATTTGATATATATGGCAAAAAAGTAATAGTTAGGTAGGTACATTATTTCTTTTTGTCTTGAAATTGGACTATAATAATTTCTCCGTTTGACTGTTTGTATAAAAATATGAAATGTCTAATAAAATAATATAAATGTCTATACCTGAATTTATAAATTTATAATGTGTATAATATTATGTCGATTTATAGTGTATACATATTCAATATCCCCATTTGCATATCAGTGATAGTAGTGACACTATATAAATGTTAGACGACTGAATAGAAAATAAATCTTTATTAATATTTAATTTCCATAATACATAATGATCATTATTAAATCTTAAATATTATGTATAAGTTTATTAGGTATGTAATATAAATTATTCTGTATAAGAAAATAGGGATATAGGATAAACATATACCAAAAGTATAGAAAATATTTTAAATATAGGATATTTTTTTTTTTTATTGAGATTATAGGATACCTATATATTATAATATGAAATAATTAATTTTAATGTAGGGAAAATGATATACAAAATTAGTAAAGTAAAATCTGCCGATGTGGGAAACCAAAACGTGACAGAATATTAACTACTTTATAACTACTTTGTGTTGTTACCTATAATAATCATTGTACGTAGCTACAGGTTGTTGTTTTCCCTTACACACTTACACATGACTACACGAATACAGCAAAAAACGATTTTCGTGTAATTTTGAAATATATACGTCATGCATTTATTATTTGATATTATACATATTGCAATAAAATCTATGGATTTGCCGTTGTCACTCGTACACTTACTACAATTTTTAATGTAGTCGTAATTTATGTTTAAATTATTAACAGAAATACCTACGACAAGCCTACTCAAGATTTAAATTATTTGAAGTTCTTATATAATTTGGTCAGTGGATATATAAACTGTTCAGAAGTACTAAATTGATTTAATTTTTCATCCCTCATTGTCGAAGAATCAGGTCTAATAAAATGTTTTATATTCTAACATAAAAACCAACTATGCTCGGAGGCACCTGTAAATAGAACATGCAATTAGTTAATGATGTCCAAATCTATTTATTAAATTTTTACTCTATTGAGTATTTTTATATTATATTATTTGATTTTAATCGTAAATTATAGTTTATTATTTTCATATTGGTTTGAGAACATTACGTTTTTTTGTTTTTGTCAATTAATCATTAACAATTATTGGGTAGTGTTATCAAAAAAATAATTAATAAAATATATAACTAAAATGTATCTTAAAAAGTAAAATAATATATTGCAAGAATATACAAATAGTGAGAACTGCATTTATTGGGCAGCCCAGCCGTGTATAGTTATAACTACAAACAAGCCCAGTGAATTAAATATTATTTTAGTTATTTTCTATTAGTTTATTAAAATGAATAGGAATACATTTATCAGAAAATAATCTTTGTATACATCCTTGCTGAAAGGTTGAAGAACATATTATATTCATAAATTATCTACTACTGCTTTAGGAGATTTTTATAATTATAATAAGATACCCATGAGTGTCCGTTTTTTAAGTTTTACAAAAATTTGTTTTTCTTAACTTAATTCTTTTTTATCAATTAACAATTCATATAGAACATAGATTGGAGACTATTTACACTTGAAATTGACTTTACCCGAAGCGTCTAGTTATTAATATTATAGCTTTTCATTTGTTTATACTTCATAGACTTTCACAGTATTATAAATTATGTTATAACCCTATCCCCAAAGTCACTGAATCTACAATATTTTATTGACAATAAATTTGTGAAAATACCAACTTCAATCCTGTCAATATAAATGTAGCCCCCCCCCCAAGTATGGGTATCTACAACATGATTGCACACTGATCCTTTTTCCTTGATAACATCTCAACATGATTGCTCAGCAAAATATGATACATGTATTATGGATATACAACATAATATACATTATAATATTATGTATTAAATATACAGTAATATTTTTACAATATGTTGTGGACTCAAATACTCAATGTCTTTATTATTATTTAATAGTACTATTTATTAAAATGTGTAACATTGTAAAAAAATTATGGTAGGTATGTCAATCAGCTAGCTATTAATTGTTAACTGTAATTTTTTTACAGCCCACAATATTGATGTATATTCAAAGATTATCATCAAATTATATAAAATATAAATTTCATGAATTTTTTTATTTTTACTGTGTTATAATGTATATTATATTGTCAAAACACTAATAAGATTTTGAACTTTTATGTATTATTTATTAAACGCTTGTCAATAAAATTATAATTATTGTTATTCAGCTGACGACCAACAAGATTTCGTTCTAGTAGAAGTATAAATAAATAAATTAAAACACAAGACAAAATTAATGTGATTACAAAATGCATTTAATTATTACTTTGTTATGTTAAAATGTTACAAAAATTAAAAAAAAATATATATATATTTAGACATAGAATGTGTATTATTTTAAATTTTGGAAATTTATTTATATAAAGTAACAGAAAACGATATTTTAATTTATTGGTTGGTTAGGTTATGTGATAATTTTATCTCAATACAATCCTGTTTTCATGTACATAATATTTCAGAATTGTTCCAAACTAGTGGAATGTTGAATTTGGGATGTTAAATTTAATGACAATTCCATACCGTTTTTATATATGTATTCCCTGTAACCTAAATGCAACAGCCTTGGCACTCAACTTCTAGCCCACAACTGACTCAGTCGTCGGATAGAAACTAAAGTGTGCCAAGGCTGTGGCAATTTGACACCTAGTTTACATGGAATACGTATGTAAAAAAAGGGATGGAATTGAAGCATCTTCGCTACAGGACCAGGGCGATTATATATTCTGAAGTGCGCACACGAAAATGGATACTGTTTTCATGTACATAATGTTTCAGAATAGTTCCAAACTAATGGAACCTCAGATGTTAAATTTAATGACAATGCCAGGCCGTTTTTATGTGCGCATTCCATGCAATCTAAATGTAGCAGCCTTGGCACACAACTTCTAGCCCATAACTGACCGAGTCGTCGGACACAAGCAAAAGTGCCAAGGCGGTGGCAATTTGACACCTAGATTACCCGGAATACGTGCATAAAAAAGGGATGGAATTGTAGCATCTTCACTACAGGGCCAGGGCGATTATATATTCTGAAGTGCGCACACGAAAACGGATTGGACTAGGATTAAATTACCATAACCATAGTTGAAGGTGAAGACTTGTGATCAGTTTTGAGGGAGTGTATACAACAGCCAGTTTGGACACCATCTTGAATTGTCTTCCGGCCATATTGATGAATGATGCATATGAACCCTGTAAATAAATAATAAATATACATTATTATTGGCACGATGTCAGATAGGTTTTTGTGAGCACCAAGAAGACCGTATATAATATGTATATTGTATACCTATGTATAGACAGTATACGTATAGTTAGTTACAAGCAACGTTACAAAATACAAAATGGTAAAATAGTAACACTATAATCCAATTGTATAATTCAGTGTTTCTCAACCTTTTTACCACCACGGACCACTTTGACAATATTTTATAGGTCGCAGACCACCTCAAGTTTACGCAAACTAGGAAGACCTTTTTTTTTTTGCTCATTAACAAAAATACACAAAATTTATCGAAAAATGTTAATTTTTATTATATTACTGTACTATTATATATAGTTATTAAACTTTACTAATAATTTACTTAGTGTGATTTTTATAGCTGCATTTCTTTGACCAGTTTTTCAATTTTCGCATGAATGTTACTAATGGCTAAACGCATGTCGTCACTTAGGTCCAAGCGATTCCTCTGTTTATTTTTGATCACAAGTAGACTGGAAAATCCTTTTTCACACAAATACGTAGTTGAAAATACTAGTAAATAACGTAAGGCAATTTTTTAATAGAAAACGAAGAAAGGTACCGCGGACCACCTATGACTGGCCCACGGACAACCGGTTAGGAAACACTGGTATAATTGTAGAGAATAAACAAGTGTAAACAAGAGAGAAAACGGGACTTACTCGATGTTGATCGTCAACGGCGGCGTTTGATTCCGCATGAGACAAAATGGCCGACGGTCCAGACAGAATTCCAATTCAAAACGATCGGCGACGGGAGAGAAGCAGTGATGCAGCGAATGTACTAACGTTACAGTTGAAAATTATACGTACAAATGTTACACAGTACACACGACAAGACAAAAATATTTCGTCTACAACCGTGTGCGCAGGCAAAATGGCCGACGGGCCGGCGCTCGGCACCCGAGTCCGACCACCAACGTCTGTTCAAAAGCAGCAAACAAATATAAATGATTAAATGAAAAAAATAAATATAAATGAATCTACCATTCTACATTTCTACCGTAGTGCTGCACTGCTGCCTAGTGCCCATAGTGAGTGTTGTAGTGATGGGCAATGGGCACAATCGATTGGCGACTATCGAATAATTCGATAGTTTTGAAACATTCGATTTAATTTAATTTGCTATTTAATTTTCAACTAATTTAAGGTATAACCATCTCGGTTCACGGCGGTATTTATATTCGATTATTCAGTTGGTATTATTCAATCCATAGTTTTTACACATTTGATTGTAGTCAACAACTGTCGATTATTATTATTATAGTAATATAGTATGAATAAGTCGGTTGTGCACATCAGCTGCGATCTGCCCCATGACTCATGAGTCATCACAAAATGTTCTTTGTCATGCCACGTCACCGCCGTCGCCCGACGCCCAAATTTTGGCCAATTGGAAAGGCTAACTGAGCGTCCGACGTCGTTCTTCTTAACGACTATCTCCTGGTAGAAACGATTAAATCGTCCAACAGAGTTCTTTTTCTTTTCCATTTGACGTCCGAGACCGACCACCGAGTTAGGTTAGGGATTGCCCCAATTCTCCCAACATATTGTTGTTCCAATGTACAATTTTGGAATAAAAGTTAATTGGGACAAATTGTTAAAATTGTCTATCATATCCACGCATACTTGGGATAATAGTTATTTAGAAACCAAAATATTCGATCTATAATATCATTGATTATACATAGTATAATACTATGTATAATCAATGATAATATTAATAATCTAACAATTAATTGACGACAATCACCTGGTAGAAAAAATGTGAAATGTGACACAAATGATAGGTAAATAAAGTATGTATAGCTGTGACGCTGTGTTATAGATAGGTACTATAATATAATATTATATCTTAAATCAGCATTTGAATTTTGATGATCAATTTTTTCCTTAGTGTATTTTTATTTCATTTCTAAGTCATCTAAATGTGTATATTAAAGAGCGTTTCTTGACGGAATAAACCACTTGTGTAGGCGTTAACTTATGATACTATTGATAGGCCTATTGATGCTAGGTATTATTAATAATTGAACACTCTTTTCCTGTAAAAACATGCCGTTGAAAGATAAACATTTGATCAAATAAATAATGGAAAATTTAGTTGTATAGAATGATGTTTTTTTGAATACCTACTATTGTATGGAATAATTTTCGACCAAAAAACACAGTTTTCGAACCAATTATGGAATAGAACATACATTTATTGGAAACTTCAATTTCGGAAAAAAATATATAATGTACCATACATACATTCTTAAAACATTTGACTTTCGGAACGAAAATGTAATAAAACATAATAATATGTATATTTATTAAAAATATTATTTTTGAGAAAAACATGCAATGGAACATTATGACATTGAATGGAAAATTCAATTTTTAAACAAATACTAAGTGGAACATTCATTATGTACCAAACTACAATAATTTAATCAATTTCAGTTTAATTTCCATTACATTGAATATTATATAGTATTATAAACTATAAAAAAAAGATTAGGTTAGGTTTTTTGTAAGTATATAGATGCTATACTTAATTATAGTAATATTTAATTTGTAGTAATTGCCTATATTCAACCCTTAAAAAAAATACTGTAATGTATAACATTTTTAAAATAATGTGTTGCATTTTAAAATTATAGAGTTAGTACAACTTTTCATTTTTATTTTAGTACTAAAAAACAAGTTTCTACTTAGTTAAATTTGAATTGCATCGAAAAACAAAAAAAATATATTTAATGAAATATATTATACAATAGGCACTATAATTTAGTATTTATTTTAAACAATTAATAATTATACAGTAACACAAATAACTGGAGACAGATTTGAAGAATATCTTTAAGCGATTATTAGGGCCGGGCCACACTATGCGTTTTCACCGGTCCGTTTTCACCAACGGGTACCGGATGCATCTTTACCGGATTGTGTGTTGGCGGCCACACTATATGCGTTTTCACCGGTCCGGTTAGACCATCCGGTTTTGTAATCTGTTATGACGTAAAATTTTCCTGCCAAATTTTAAAACATCGCATTTCCCACCATTTTCACTATTTCTCACCAAGATTATGTTACCGATAGCGTTATACCACATTTCACAGAACATTTGTGCTGTACACACGTGGACCTACTTAATTATTTTGTTTTTTACTAAGGTTCGTATTGTTTTGAAGTTTTTAGTTGATTTAAACCTAAATTAACATGAACAAACAAAAGCAAATTAAAATCATTTGCTTGTTGGAAGCACAAGGTTTATTGAATGACGTTAAGTATCCAACAAATAGACGATATTGGGTGCATTCATTGAACAAACAACGTGAAACACAATTTCAATATTTTTATACAAACATACGGCAATACCCTGAAAAGTTTTTCGAATATTTTCGTATGAGTATAAGAACTTTTGATGAATTATTGGGAAGAATACATGAAAGTATTACAAAGAAAATAACTGTACTTAGAATGCCAATCAGTGTAGAGGAAAGGTTATCAATTACTTTGAGGTAAGTACTTACTTTTTACATTGATTTTACCTATTTATAACATCATTATATTTATATAGGTAGTAGGTACTAACCTTTACTACTTGGTACTTAGTATACACTAATATATACACAACAATTTAGAAAACAAAACTTATAATAACTTTCTTCTTATACATAATATAAAAAAATAATAATTAGTCCTTTTAGTAGAATAAAATAACAATATATTACATACAAGTTGTAAAACAGTTTAAAAACAAAATATATAATAATTTTATTTAAAATATAAAAAAAAGATAGGAAATAATAACAACATAACTAAAAATCTGGTAAAAAAATTTAAAAACAAAACTTATGACTTTCTACTTAAACATAATAAAAAAAAAAAATAGTCCTTTTAATAGAAAACAATAATTAAAAAAGTGGTAAATTATTTAAAAACAAATTAAATAATCATATATAGAATTAAAACTAAATTGCTTTACAATTGGTGGTATGAATTTTGAGAATGTGTGACAAATTGCGAATAAGGGTCTGGTAGACTATATGACTGTGTTGTCTGATTGTTTGCAGAATTAGGAGGTTGATATAAGGGACGTTGTTCTATTTCTTGTATTATCGGTTGATGGAATAATGGTGGCATAGGCATATTAATATTTTTAAAAAAACTGTAACATATGCATTTGGAAATCAATTTTCTGGTCTTCGTTTAATTGTTTATATTTTGGTGAAAAAGACAACAGCATCATATTATCCGGATCTTGCAAAATATTAACTTCAGGTTCTTTCAACAAATCCAATAACTGTGATTGAAATGCACTTGTTTGAGGTACGTTTCTTTTTGATTGCCGAGCTGCTATGAAGGGTGATTGTCGTTTTTGGCTTATGGATTCTGTTCGAGGTTCTAATGGTTCTGTATTAAAATCATTAACATGATCATTATTACTGTTTGGATTTAAATCACCAGAGTTTTCCAGATCGTTTTCAGCAATTGAATCATACTCTGGATCCTTGGGTGTTTCAATATTATCAAAATTTCCACTTGTCCTAATTGTATAATAAAAAAATACAAAATAAATCAATGATGATTAGAAAATGACTGGGGAAAAATCAATATATAATTTAAATCACCTTCTTTTTACAAGAGACTGTTGCAAAAAAGATATGAATCAGCATATATGTATTTTTTTCTTGATTTTGCTGAATCTCCACTCTTCCCTTGATTTAAATATCGCATGTAGTTATCTCTGATATGACGCCAAGTATTTTTCATAGCTTTCTCTAGAAATATTAATTACATTTTTTTAATATATTATAATGATACTAGGTATCTCTAAAAGCCAACACCAAAATAAAGAAATGGATATTTCTGAATTACTGCTAGTAATAATTATAATAAAAATCTTGGTTTTTTTTTATAGGTATTTATCAACTGGGTTATCTTTTAAGGCACTTACATTTGACTTCAACTTAGGTGAAAGTACAATCAGTAATATAGTTTTTGAAACTTGTCAAGTCATATGGACAATCTTACAACCAACAGAAATGCCTCAGCCAACAAATGAAAAGTGGATTGAAATTTCAAAACAATATTACCTCAAAACTAATTTTCCAAATTGTTTAGGAGCCACTGATGGCAAACACATTAGGTGTAAAAATCCTAATAATGCTGGCTCAAACTTTTTCAATTACAAAAGATATTTTTCTATCATATTAATGGCAGTAGTAGATTCAAATCTATGCTTTACTGCAATAGATGTCGGAGCTTATGGCAAAGAAGGGGATTCAAGTGTCTTCAAAAATTATCCAATTGGAAAGAGATTCTATTCAAACCAACTTAATATTCCAGTCCCAGTTTGCTTACCTAATGTTAATGATAATCCTCAACCATTTGTCTTCATTGGAGATGAAGCGTTCGCACTTCATATCAATCTTCTTAGACCATACGCAGGACGTGGTTTAACATTAACAAGAAAAGTATTTAATTTTTGCCTATCACGAGCCAGGCGCATGGTTGAGTGTGCTTTTGGAGTCTTAGCCAACAAATGGCCTATTTTACATACTCCAATACAGGTTGACCCAGATTTCACTGAAATAATAGTCAAGTCATGTTGCATGTTGCATAACTTTGTAAGAGTAAGAGATGGGTATAACAATGAAGATGCAGAAACCCACTCTTTGGATGATGTTGAAGCACATGCTACAGGTTCTCGATCACAAGGAATTGGTATAAGAGATTACTTTGCTAATTACTTCATGGGTCCTGAATCTGTACCATTTCAGTATGCTAACATGTAACTTTTTAAAAATCATTGATTTTTAAATTAAAAATAAAATGCTGATACAAATTGTATAGATAGTTAAACTATAATAATAATTTTAAAACCTTTTATTATTTACAGAATACTGTACATTATATTTAATGCTTCAGTAAATAAAAAAGTAAAAGTATAAAAGTATAAAATTGAATATGTGTATATGAATAATATAAGTATATGTCATATGATGTTATGATATGAACTAATTTGTTTAATTTGATATAAAATATAAAATAAGTAGACACCAATATGTTCTTTACGTTTACAATTTTCTTTGTTATGTTAAATAAAGTATAATTTACTTATTACTATCTATTACTTATTAGTTATTTTTTAATTATAACTAAACTAACCAGATTGTATGTAAAAAAAGAATAACTATTATGTTTATGCAAACAAGAATTAAGATATTATATTCAGCAACTAAGCAACTATATAAAAATATGCAAGTACCCATTTTTCTATTTACCATAAATATGCATTTTTGTATTAACATTATGTTTATAAAAAACTTTTGTTTATTTAATAGGTATATTATGGTACCTTTATTATACAGAATGATTTAAGATTTTAAATACAAATTCATTTTTTCATCAATTTAATACCCTCTTTTCCAGGGCCTAAAATCCGTCTGATTTCAGAGGAACCACTTATTAATTTAACTGTTAAATTTGGGCTTTAACAGAAGTCTATAGCAAAAGAAACCTGTGGGGGTTGTAACACTCAAAATCCCCCCTCTTTTATTTACAATTTACCCTGTAAGAGGATTAGTGAGGTAACTTCTATAATTATTTTAAAGCAGTAAAAGCCTATGTGTGTAGTAAATTGGAGTACATTTGTAAATTGTAGTAAATTGTTGGTAGGTTATCACTATCAATTAGAATATAAATTGTGTAACTAAATACTTTTTAAGAATATTCAAGGTTTTTTAAAAAATAAGTTTTATTATGTTTAGAATATACTATAATTGGGCTTGTTGGTTAAATAAATTCCTTATATATTTATCTTAAATAGTTAAATAGATCATTTGGCCAATTATATTAATTAAACAAGATTCTTTAAAATCCAATTTATAAGTATTATAATAATCAGTTTTCTTTTTTTAATAATTTTATATTTTATATTTAAAATAAATAACAATATCTAGTCACTTAGGTACATATTTATAATACGCTTTAGTACACATAATCAAGGCTGGGCAAGTTAATAATAATTTTTAACTCAGTTAAGTTAAGTTAAGTATTTATTTTTTTAAATTAAATTAAAAGTTAAGTTAATAGACAATTTTAAGACATCAACTAAGTTTAAACTAAGTTAACAAATACAATTAACTTAACTTAACTTAAATTAATAAAAAGAAAAAAATAATTTTAATTATTATGTATGCAACCCATATAATATAACCTATATAAAAATTAAAACTTACTACATATTAGTTTTTTATTAATAAAAATATATACAAAATTCTTTGTAAATATACCTTTTTTTTATAATAATATTTTCTATATTCTATAAGCTTATAAATTATATAAATATTATTTTTCTGAAAATAAGGGGAATAATATAATAATATAATAATATTATTGGGAATATTCAAAATAATATAAGTTGATTTTAAGTTAACGTAGATACAAATGAGTTAAGTTAAAGTTAAGTTAATTAAAATAGTGAACTAGTAAGTTAAGTTAATAAATTTAAATTAACTTAACTTGTAACTTATTAACCAAATGCCCAGCTTTGCAGATAATTTTACAACTTTATGATAATGTGCTATAAATTACAATGCTCTTACTAGTAAATTTGTCAGTAGGTCATCATAGTAAATAATATTATATTTCAATAGACACAACATAGAATAATTTAAATATTTTATAAACCTACCTACATGTTTAGTTAGGTACCTAAATTATGTTAGGTTATCGCAGATAGCCATACTTATATACTTTGTATTGGCCCATTATAATTTCTTCTTTTTTTTACAAACTTATCCATACTTCATAATATAGAAATAAAATAAGTAATTAACTTAAGTTAACAAAATCGATAACTAGTAAATTAAAATATTAAAGGATTAATATTTGTTATTTCTACAGTCAAAACTAAAAACATGTTATAAAACTTGGGACACAAGTTGGTCATTCGGGGTGGCACAATTTGATTTTCAGGGGACACAGTATTTTAGCACCTGCTTTTCTTTAATCATTTATTGCTTTAGTTAGTAAAAAAATATATATAACTATACTTGTCCAATAAAAAATTATATAATTATCTGTTTCGTCTTTTTCTAGTTGCTCTTTTTCATTCCAATCGGGGTACATAAGACAACCTACTTCGGTCCAACTTTTTTTTTTATATTCGCGTTCATGTATTCTTTGGAACCAATTTCCCATAAAGCACTTTGTCCATGTACAGCTTGTATTAATTTATCTGAATCCATTATTAAAAAACTTAAAAAACAATTTGAAAAAAAATATGGGCCTGGAAACTTCGATTTGTGCGGGATGCGTTAAAACGGATAATGTGTCCACCGTCATTAAAAACAGCGTGTTCCAATGTATAAAACGTTTTCCGGTATCCGTTTTCAACGCAGCAAGTTACGTTGTGATCCGGCTGACGGACGACGGAACGCTGCGCAACGAACAGTGTGGCCACCTATAATCATATCAATGTGTTTCGTTTTTATCAGCTAACGCATCCGTTTTCACCGGTTACCGACGGACCGGTGAAAACGCATAGTGTGGCCCGGCCCTATTCGTCTTGTTATATTACTATTAATTATCATAACTAGTAGAAATATGGGCATATGGCATAAAAATTTTAAAATCAAATACTGACAAACACAATAACAATGATTAGTTTAATGATTAGCTTCTCAAATTCAGGTTATATTTTTGATGTAAGCTACGGAAGCGTAGGAGTGCCACCCAAATTATTGGAAATGTTTTTCAATATTTGTTATAACGGATATAATTTCTGTTACTACAAATAATTTATCTGTTATAACGGATATAATTTCTGTTATTACAAATAATTTATCTGTTATAACGGATATAATTTCTGTTATTACAAGTAATTTATCTGTTATAACGGATATAATTTCTGTTATTACAAATTACTTATTGGTTTAACGGATATATTTTCTGTTATTACAAACAGTTTATTTGTTATAACGGAAATATTTTCAACTTAGTTTAAGCATAATTTTTTTTCAATATTTAATATAACGGATATAATTTCTGTAATTACAAATAATTTATCCGTTATAACGGTTATATTCTCAACTTAGTTAGTCTCAACTAATTTGTGTTCATATTATATATTATGAATTTATGATTGATTAATATACATTAGTATTATAATGGACATCGATGATATAATATCGAGGTATTTTAGTTTAAGTTTACCTTACCAGGAAATACTGTTACATTTAAATTATAATTACGGAATAAATATAAGTATGCGTAATGCGTATACTTAAGAGAAAAAGGGCAACTTAAATATATTTAGGAGAAAGCAATTTACTCCAATTGAAACTGTTAGGTTATAGGTACATTAAAAACCATATATCAGGAGCCTTGTACCTATTACATTTTCACGATTTTTGGAATTATAAAATAGGAATTTATAAAATATACATATGGTGTAATTGTGTAAATTTCAAGTATCTACAATTATTCGTTTTTGAATTACCCACAGCAAAATAAGAAAATCGCAACATAAGAAATCGAGTGAATATCCCATCTTGAAAACATTTGAACGTTTGACGTTCATAAAAATTTAATTTGACTTTCAGGAAGAATTTTTTAACTGTCATTTTAACAAAAACTGAGTTGCGTAAAAATTACCGTTTATCCCAAATTTTTGTTTTGTGTCTTCCTGCGCTTTTGAAAACTATTGAGAATTTTAAATTTTTACCTCCCAAATGCACCAACTAGATTCACTTTCCCATCGAACAAGATACCTACTGCTAAAGAAAATTGAATCAATATTACTGCCCCAAACGGTGATGATAGACACAAAAATAAAAAAACCACTCATTGTTGTAAAATCAGTAGGTACATTAATCGCTCCGTGAAATCGAATACTACGGTCGAAACGCCGCGCCGATCGAAACTTTTGGATAATACGGATTTTTGTATCTATATTTCCCCCCTTATTGTAGTTATGCTTCCACTAATTTAGAGTACATTTTTATTTTATAATTACCCCTTCATTTATTCCTAATAAAAATTATTTTCTACATTTTACATAATATGACAATATAATAAAATACATTATGTATATAAATATACATATTACATATACATCTAGAAATATGTATAGAAGTGTAAAAGATTTAATAAGAAAAGATGCAGCGGTTAATGGTTACCACTAATATTACCATTTCTCAATAAAACCAATAAAATAAAAAAAATAATAATTTTTTTTGTGATAACTTCACTTTGAAAACAATTTAATATGTAGTTCTATACTTCTATACTTCTATGCATATGGCATAATATCTATGGAGGATATTGAATTCATATTTTGGAGCCATACTATTTATGCACATTACCAGTAAGGGGCTAGATAGGCAAATTCAGTGAAATTTTGCGTAATGTATAAACTAACCACTATGACCTAACCAGACATTGTTTCTGTTATAACCTATAACCATGGACTTAAAAATATCTATATATATAATATCAAAGCCCGTGGTCAAAAAGTATTTGCCGTCGTTATAAACTACTTGCCTTGTGTCCTAAACTAGGTATTTTAATTTTTTTACCTGTCGACTGGCGTCTACGGTCTATCCCATATACCTGTCTTCGTGGCTCGTGCTGAACTACTGAAATACTGAATCCTTTAAAGTTTAAATGAATAAGCTAGTGGACTTCTTGACGTTGCGTTCCATTGAACTTAACGTCATTAACCAAATAATAAACGAAAACGTAAGTAAATAATTATTGAGTATAACTGGTACCTACCTCATATTTCTAATTTCCTATATTATATATTTTATAGATTGATGAAGATGTAATATTGCTAATGAATGATCAAGATACTGAGAAACTGACCTCATTATTTCCCAAGTATGGAGATAGACTGGCAGTACTGGATTTTTGCAATAGAAATAAAGTTGATAATTTAAGAAAGACATCACTTCTAGACACTTTAAACAGAAAAGTCAAACAGAATTCTGAATCCAAAAAAAGGTTTGAAATCATTTATTTTATACCGCTGACTGCATAGAGAGACAAAATATTACTCATTGTCTTATGAGTTATGTTTTAATGTATTTTGCACATATTTTCTATTAATTAATTGTTATAGTAAGACCAATATTATGTCAGGCAATATGAACGCTTACAAAAAAGAAAGGACAATAGAAATTGGATGGCTAAACTATGATTTTGGACTTGCAAAATTTGTGCAAGTAAGTTAGTGTTTAAGTTATTCATTTAATTGATTATACTCCAGATATATGGACAGATTTGAAATTAAATTTATTTAAAACTAAAAAATGGTAGGTATTTTGTAATTTGAGAACGTATTTTGCTATTGGTCTTTTTTTATTCAATTAGATCATTTATAATTAGGTACATAACTTCGTTTAATTCAGTATTTGTTTTTTTTTTTTTTTTTTTTATTTAAATTTTGTATTCAGCCGTCAGCATCCATGTGATTGAATTTCTGTAGATTTGTTTGTAGTTTTAGATTCCGGTTCTTTTTTTGTGGTTGAGGTAGGAAAGTGTATATAATAATATAAATTTTTGTTATGGTCATTATTATGATTACTGGTCAATCAAGCAATTCTACCAATCATTGTTCACAGAGAGAAAATTCTTATAAATGCTTAAAATATTTATACAATAATGTTTAAAGTATTACTTAAAATTATGTTATTTTTATAGAACACCAATTAATATAAGGTATATATTTTGTGATATCAATATAATTGATATTTAATATATTTTTACAAAATGTGGTCATAATATTACCAATTTTTTTATTTTTTTATATAATACAATTAAAAGTACTATTATGATTGCTATGATGCTAATTAGTATAATTATGATATAATCATTATATGACATTATGTTTTTTTTTTTATTATAGTTTGTACTCATCGTTGTTAGCATATTGTCGACGTCTATGAAATCTGATCCTTTTATGTTTATGTTTTCAATAGGTTTGTATATTGAGCTTCTTAGTTCTTGTTTGTAATTTTTTATTTTTAGCAGTTCTGTGTCACTGAAAATGGTGCTAATATTTATTAAACTTATGCTCATGTTAATATTTACCTGGGTTGATTTCTGTACTCTTGGCAGTATTTTTATTGTCTCTAGTGACGTAGAGATTTCGCAATTTTCTGTGTCAAGTAATATCCCTGCTTCTTTTATTTTATAATTGTAAATATTTAGCCCAGTTTTTACCCAACACTTTTTTATTATATCTATCTCTTTTCTTACGCTAAAGTGTACTCCTTTATCCGAGGGAATAAATATTTCGGATTCTAATAATTCAATGATCGATTTATTGAAAAAACCTGAAATATTTCGACCTAAAAATGCATTGTATTCACAAGATTCCCCTCGTTTTATTATGGCCCTATGATTACAAATCGTGACTATTTGTTTGTTGCAATTGTCGAGTTGATTTTGAGAGATTATTGAGTAGCTTTTTCTATCGTCCGATATAGCGAAATAATCCTGTATTGTGTCTAATTTGGCCCATTTATTTAAGTCCCCCATGTCCTAGGTAATGCTTGTACTGAATATAGTTCAAAGTTTCCCTCATTAGATGTAATCGGGATTTGTATAACCAATTTTAGACTTTTGTCATCTGCGAAACTGTTAAGGATTGCTATTTGATAGTAAACATGAATATTGTTTGATGTCACAGGAATGATCATATCTAATTTTTGCGGCATTTTATTTTTTATGTCTGTGAGAATATCTACGAATTTATTTGTAGATATTAAATTTGGGCTTAGTTTACCATAGAGCGAAGTTATTAAACCTTGTTTTATTCTGTCTAATTCTAATTTTGCATCCTGTAAAAAATTTTCTATTAGTTTCACAACTTTTTCAGTTCTAATCATGAATGAAATTATTTTGATATCTTGATTAAGGCTTATTATCATTGTTTTCATTGTTTCAATACTCAGTGCGCCGTCGTTTAAATGTTTTATAATTTCGTTCATTTTTATTGTATTGATGTACTCATTTTTGTTTATATTTTGTATTATTGTTATTTGGGATTGTTGTAAGTGTTGTATTTCGTTCGTTGTTTCATTTATGTTGCTAAGAGTTAAATTTATTTCGTCAATGTCATAATTGGTTGCTGTTCCAAATAAGAATTTAAAGGTGGATCCAACGGCATTAATTAGTCCTCTTTTATTTCGAATTTTCGGTAATAAATTAAAAATTTGATTTACATCATCAATATAATTGTGTATCCCTTCGTTTATAAATTGTATATCTACTGAAAATTTCTCAATTACAAAACCATATTGTTCCTTATCTTCGGTTTTGTATTGTGGTATCATAATTAATAATTGCTTCATGTATTCTAGTTTTTTATATAATGGTTTCACATCATTGTTAATGACAATTGTCCAATGACCCGAACCAAACATAATGTTTCTTTGTTTTGTAAATATAATACCTGGCGTTTGTTGAGTATGTATTTGTGGTATGTGGAATATGCTGATTATCATGAAATATGCTAGAGACTTCATTTTATATAAATGTTGTTGTATTATCGTGTGGCCTTGGCTTAGTTTTACTTGGTTAATTGGTTATGTTTTTTTTTTATTTTGCTGTATTGACAAATCTGTTTCCAGTGGGTTGTGATATTCTTTTATTCTGCGAACATGTATGACATCTTCAGTTAATATATTGTTAAGTTTTATTTTTACCATATAATTTACGTCATTTATTTTTGACATAATTTCATATGGTCCCCTATATATTGGTGCTAATTTATGCGTTTTTCCTGATTCTTGAAAAGGAAATTTTATAAGAACAAGTTGCCCAGGTGTGTATTCCACGTGCTTATGAGTTTTGTCAAAGTATTTTTTTTGTGTTGTTTGTACCGATGATATTATTTCTGGTAGTTTTAGTCTGATATTTTTAAGATCCATAAGTGATTCCTTTACATTATACGTTAAATTTTCAGGTATTATTTTGTTGTCAATTGGTAATTGTGGTTCAAATCCATGCATTAGATAAAATGGACTGAAATGCGTAGTTGTTTGAACCGAGGTGTTGTAACTAAATATGATAAATGGTAAGTAGAAGTGCCATCTAGATTGTTTATTTTCGGTCATGTAATGTTTTAGTGCTTGACATATCGTACCATTCGTTTTTTCAACAAAGCCTTGAGTTTGAGGAGAATAGCTAGAGGAAAACACTTGTTCAATACCTAAATTTTCACATACTTTGTTCACAGTTTCATTTCGAAAATGTGAACCTCTATCTGAACACAATTTTCTTGGTACGCCCCATATTGCTACGAAATCAAATAAGAACTTTACAACAGAATCGGCATTTGCATATTTCATTGCTTTGGCTATGACGTATTTGGTAGTATTACAGGCTGCTACTAGGATATATTTTTTTCCAATACTCTGGGGAAGAGGTCCTAAGAAATCTATTGTTATTCTTTGTAATGGTTGTCCAGTAATTTCTTTTATTGGGTTTAGTAAGCCTGCTTGTTTTCCAGTAGTTTTTTTGTTTATTTGACATGAGTGACAAGATTTAACAAATTGTATAGCGTCTTTTGTTAATGTTTTCCAAAAATATTTTTCCTGTATTTTATGAATTAATCGTGAAATGCCTATGTGACCAGAGTTTGGCGAGCTGTGATACGATTCAAGTATTTGATAGTGTAATGATTTGGGTACTACTAATAGGTTAGATAAACCTTTGAATTTATTGAATTTTTTGAAATATAGTATATCGTCTTGAATTATAAATTGTCTAGATTTTCTTTTAATCATATTGTCAACTTCCTTTCCTGTCAATGCATTTATTATATTTTTACAAAATTCGTCATCGTTTTGATCTTTTTTTATATTTATTTGTGATATATTTGTTATATATTCAATATCGTTGCTATTATTACTATACTTTTCCCTTTCCTTCAGTTCAGCTACACTATGTCCTAAAATTGTGAAATCTATAATGTTTTCTATCGTTTGTCGTGATAAGGCATCAGCTACTTTATTTTCTTTTCCCTGTTTGTAAATTATTTCGAAATCGTAATCTAATAGTTTTAGAATTAGTCTGGCTATCCTAGCTGTGGGGGTTTTCAACGTTTTATAATATTGTAATGAAATGTTATCACAATAAACTGTGAACTTTCTACCGTATAAAAATTCTCTAAAATATTCACATCCATAAACCAACCCTAAAAGTTCTAGTGTTGTTGAAGAATAAGTTCGCTCAGTGTCTAAAACTTTCCTAGAGGCATATCCTATTGGATGAACATTTCCGTATTGATCATGTTGTTCCAATACTGCTCCTAAAGCTCTGATACTGGCGTCAGTAGTAAGTGCTAGTCGATTATTTTCATGAAAATGTGATAGCACTGGTGCTTTTATAAGGCGATCTCTTAGAGTATCAAAAGACTCCTGATGTTCCTCGCACCATTTAATCTTAATTTTATTGTCTTGATTTTTTGTTAAGTTTGTTAGGGGGCCTGCTATATGTGCAAAATCTTTAATATGTCTTCTGTAATATGAGGCCATTCCTAAAAATCTTCTTACTTCCTTAACACTGGATGGTTTTTTGAAATCTTTTATTGCCGATATATTTTTTGTAAGGGGTGCTATACCCTTATTGGAAATCTCGTGTCCTAACAGATTTATTTTGCTATAGAAAAATTTGCATTTGTTTGTTTTTAGAGATAAATTGTTGTTTTTTAAAAGTTTAAAAATTATTTTGAGATTTTCTAATTTATCTTCAAATGTTTTTCCAAAAATACAAAGGTCATCAATAAAACATACTACTTTTTTATATAGATGCTCCGAGAATATTTTGTTAATAATTCTCTGAAAGACTGCTGAACTATTCTTGAAGCCCTGAGGTAGCCTGTTAAAGGTAAATAGACCCTGAGCTGTAGTAAAGGCCAAAAGCTCTTTATCTGCATTGCTTATTGGTACTTGAAAAAACCCCGAGTTTAAATCGACTGTAGAAAACAATGTCATCCCTTCCATGGCCCTAAATAAGTCCTGTGTCCTAGGGAGTGGGTAGTTATCAGGTATTACCCTGTCATTGATTTCTTTATAATCAACTACTAATCTATAGCTGCCTGGCTCTTTCTTTTTAACTAAAAAGGCCGGAGCTGCAAAGCTAGAAGAAGTGTGTTCAATGATGCCTGCGTCTAAAAGTTTATTGATTTGAATTCTTAATTCTTCCCTCTGTACCGGAGTTATTCTGTGAGGAGAGTTGAATTTTGGTAAACTACTGTTGTTATTTTTTAATTTTATGTGGTAAGGTTCAATTTTAGCCTCTTTAACTTTTGATGGGTCTGAAGCAAATACGTGTATATATTCTTTTATGAGTGATATTACTTTTTTATGTTGTTCATTCGAAATATCATGCGATATATCAATTAATGTGCCTTCCAAGTCGAATACTTGTTCTTTATTTTCTATAACTATAGTATTACTTTGTACATTATTAATTGTATTGCATGAAGAAATATTTTTCGAATTCTTTAGTTTATTTTTTATATCTTTTATGGATATGAAATTGTCTGAGATAATTATCTGAGCTGGTATTCTAGATTTTGATCTACCAATAAATGTCCCTGGAATCCAGTGAGTTCCATTATTAGTATTATATAAAACTATTGGTGAGCGTTTACAAGTACCGTATACCATACCAATGTTATCTTTTTCAGAATAAATATATGTATCAAAATTATAGTGATTCCCTATTGCTGCTAGTTCATCATCAGACCACCAATAATTTGGTAATGCTTCTAAATCCAATAACTTTAATAAACTAGCTATTGTTGCTACTTTACTATCTTTATTATCATTCATTGCGTTACATATGGAATATAATCCACAATTACCATCTGAAAGTACATTTTCCCCCGGTTTGTATGATTGGAAAACTGAGATTGATTTATCGTGTTTATTAAAATTTGACCTAATTGCTTCGTTTGTGTTAGTATTTATTTGTTTATGAAAGGTTTTGATTTCGTTAATTATTTTCGTCTGATGAGGCGTTTTCCATTCATTCAATATTGTGTTGTTATTATTATGATAGATAAGTAGGTCAATATTTGAATTTCTAAATGTTTTTATTATATGATTTTTTATTGCTGACCATTCTAAGTCTTCGCTATCTACTCCTATTGCCGGGATTGCAATTTTATAATTACTATTTATTAATGCAGTTTTTTTTAAATTATGAATAGTTTGAAAAATTGCCGAGTAAGATGGTTTGTCATCATATTTTTTTTTGTTACCATATAATATATCGTGCGCGGTTTAATTGAGAGTAATCCTACTTCCCCTACATCAAAATTGTTCTTACTAATACATTTATTATATATATTATAGTTTTTAACAACGTTTTGTATTATTTCAATGTTTGTTTTTATATCAGAGGAGATGCAAACGGTATGAATGAATTTTTCTGGAACATCTTTTACAAGTATTTCTGTGATGTTTGATATGTTTATTGTATTTTGTATATTTTCCTTATGGTCGTATGCACAGGTTATTTGTTCATTAATATATCTGTTGTTATTGTAGATGTTGATGCATAAGCCATTTCTTAAACGAAGAGTTTGATTATCAAAGTTAATAATTGCCCTATGACTAAAAAAAAATGAATTGCCTAAAATTATCATACTAACAAGATTTTTTATTACGTAGACTGGGATCCTGAATGACACGCCTTTGATTTTGATGATTATGAATGCTTGGCCTACAAGTTTGAGTGGAGTATGATCGGCCCCGGATAGTTGAATGTTGTTTGTAGTTTCTATTATTTTTAAGTTTTTTATCACCCCATGTCTAGTGCAGTTTATATTTGCACCTGAATCTAACGTTATCGGAAATTCGGCATTGTTTATTCTACCTTTAATGAAGAGTGAATTTGATTTTTCATTGTTAGCAATTGATTGTAAACTTTCTCTGATGCGATTTTCTAGTGTTGAAGGTATATGTTGTGCACTAGCTTTAACATTTAACCTATGTGTTAGTTTTTTTGTTCTTCGTCTTTGTTATATCTAAATCTACATTTTAATGCCGTATGATTAGTTTTTTTGCAAATTTGGCAAGCGCCCCTCTGAAAGCATTTATCAGCCGTGTGAAATGGTTTTTCGCATATTTGACATACTATATTCTCCTTTTTGTTGATATTTTTTTCTATGTTAGTATTATCGTTTTTATTGTAATGTTTACTATCCCGTATAAATTCAATTTTTAATTTATTTAATTCATTTTTTAGTTCCTCAACTTCGGTGTTTGTGTGTTGTGTTATTTGTTGAATTTGTTCTCTCAATATAGATGTTTTGATCGAATTAGAATTATTGTTATAAGAGTCTGCAGATACCATGAACTCTACTGTTTCGTATTTCCTAATATTATTTTTTATTTCGTCAACAGAATTGTTATCTAGGATTGATATGTATCTAGCTATTTCAGGACGTAGTCCTTTAAGCATATGATGTACAAGTTCTTTTTCTGTCATATTTTTGTCTAGCCGTCTACATAATGATTCCACTTCATTTAAATAAGAAGTTACGCTCTCATCTTCTATTTGTCTTTTTTTATCGATAAGTGTTCTTAGTAATTCCTTGTGAGCAACTGGTTCAAATTCTAATCTAAACCTGTCTTCTATAGTCTTCCATGTTAATTTGTTGTGTTTACTTTCTAAATTTTCGAAAAAAACTAGAGCCGTACTCTCCAAGTACATTGGTAAATATGTAATTTTTTCAAGTTCTGTCCAATTATTAATTGTCGAAGCCCTATCAAATTTTTTGAAAAACTCGTTAATATTTTCGTGAAATTTTCCCGAAAACAAACTCGGATTACAGAACGGAGATTTTTTTTTATTTTCGTCAATATTCATTTTTGTGTTTTTTGTTAATTCGTGACTATTGTTTAAAATGTTATTTTTCAAATATTGAACTAATTTTTTATCTGGTGATATTTTAATTTTATCTATTACGTGGTTGGAACTTGATCCCGTTTCGTTAAAGTTATTTTTATTGCTTAAAAAATTATTACTTATATCAAGACAAAGATCCACTTTTTCCTGTACACTAATTAATTTATTATTAACCAGCTCGACCTCCTGTTTTGTGTTATCTAAAACACTAGACCCAATGGTACCTATTGATGACTCATCTGAATTCGAATCCGAATCTTTTATTCCTAGTTCTATTTCCAATTTGTCTAAGTCAATTCTATTTGATATTGATTGTTCTAAAACTTCGTCAATTTCTCGTTGATCTAAACTCTCATTTGTATCGGTTCTCCTTAGTTCACCCCGAAGAAATCTACCTACTCTAGTTCTTAAATCAGATACCTTCCCTGAGGTTTTCAACTTGTTTTGTTCGCAAAATTCTATTAACTTATCTTTTTTTAATAAATAAATGTCAGTTACTGTACTAATTTCTATGAATGCTGATTCTGTTGTACGGTTAAACATTGCCTAATACACAAAATAGTCTTATTCATTATTTTGGAAATTTAATATATTTCGAGTCCTATTGGGCGCCACTTTGTTATAATTTAAAATAACAATAATTACCACAGATCTAAATGGGTAATAAATAATAATAAATAAAATAGAAAAATATAATGCTTACATGTATACGGCAGTGACGGGGACAACACTTCGCACAAGACGGCCTTCTCCTTGATTCCGTTTACATTACTTCCACACGGTCCCAGAGATAGGTGTCTTGTGGGTTACTCGCATGACTATAAGTAGTGCATCGCTTTGACAATTATGCTGATCTATGTCTTTATAATTGGCGAGTCACTACTTATTTGTGCTAGTTGTGATGTCCCCATTTGCGGTTGTTTATTAAATAGTACATTTATTGATATATTATTAATGGGTATTACAACAACTATTAAGATTTTACATCACAACTAAATTCATTAAAAAAAAAATTGACTATGGAATATTATTTTCGCCAGATAGTAGTGATAATGATGACGTTAATAATATAGGTGAAATTAAAATTCCATATTTTACAGAACACAATTCACCTGAAGAAGGTATTTTACTATCTAGTTCTTTTCTAATGCTAACTTATCTCTAGTTATAATACATTATGATGTATTATTATATTCTTTTAGATTCTGTGGGTGGTTATAATATTTAAAGAAATTAATTAGTAAAAATTAGAAACATTGAATTACAATTTGGTGGGGACATTAAATAAAACAATTTATACTGGGAAATTAATTAATTTGGTCGGTCATTATTCATTCAATTTATCTAATAAATAGGGAAGTACTAAGTAACCTCTATTTATACATATTATGTTTATTATATATTAACCATGTTTTAACAATTATTCATCAGAATTAATTTATAATATCTATTGGCCATCATATAATACTGTTTCTATACCTACTAAATGTATATTAAAAAAACATCCAATGATTCTGAAAATTAGTACATATATGGTAAGGAGTACTTGGATTTTGGGAAAAATATTGGAAAAATGATAATATGATTTGCATAGTTGGAAAAGTGGTGGGAAATATAGATCCCATGCTCTATAAAGGGTTAATATTTGTAGCTACAGTTGTTGTAAAATTATATAACAGTGCCAGTTTGGTACATGTAGATGATGTAGTCTTTAAGTATTAACAATATCAAATGATCATGTATCCTACTATTCTAGTGTACCTATTAATGTATGAAGTATCTCAAAATATTAAACACTAAATAATTATAATTATTTTTAGTTAAAAATACTTTTAAAAATTTTATTTTACAGACAAAGTTGTAGAAATATTTGTAGATAATGAGTCATTGAAAGATTATGCAAACTTTTCCATAGAAAATCAAGCAGGAACATCTAGCTCTGCTACTAATAAAGACATTGGTAGGTAGCTTATTACAATATTCAATTATCATTTAAATTTATTATAAGTTTATTTTTAGATTTTGAAACTACATTCAGATCTTCACATACAGATTTTGCTGAGTTGAATGTCGATCATAATATTTTGAATGAAAATTTGGTCAGTGACAGTAATCAGCCTAATGTAACAAACTTAATTCTACATCGTACTAACATTTTTACTGAGTTAGTAAATATATTTAAAAAACAAGACATAGCTAGTGGTCACATTATTGTTGAACTCATTGGGCCAAATGGAATTCCAGAACGTGCAGTTGATTCTGGTGGAGTTTTTCGGGATGTTTTATCAACATTTTGGAATGAGTTTTATGAAAAATGTACAACTGGAACATTTTATAAAATCCCCACCATTCGACATGACTTCCAAGAAGAAGTATGGAGTTCAATTACTCGAGTATTCAGTGTAGGGTGGTTACAAGAAAAATATCTGCCAATAAGACTGGTACCGACATTTCTAGAAATGGTGTTATTTGATTGTGTCAATGAAGAAAATATGATAGATCATTTTCTTAAAACCTTAAGTCGTAGTGATGCTGAAATCTTAACTACTGCTCTGTCTTCATATGATGATGTGAATAAAGATGAACTCCTTGATATAATGTCGCTGCTTGAATGTAAACAAATGTACAATTCCTTAAACATTAAGTCAATATTAAAAGATATTGCTCAAAAAGAATTGGTGCAGAGGCCTAAGTACATAATTGATATTTTTTCAAAACAACTTAAAAACTCAGATATTTCTATTTTAACATTTCAAGATTTACAAACATTATACAATAATTTGGAACCAACTCCTAAAAACATATTAAAAATGCTGTATATTTCAGAAATTGATAAAACTAATACAGAAAAAACTAAGATATTTTGTTATCTTAAAAAATTTGTCAGAGAAGCGGACCAAAATATGTGCATTAATTTTGTAAGATATTATACAGGGGCTGATATACTTACACATCAAATCAAAGTTGAATTTAATGAATCTAAGGGATTTTGCAGAACACCAGTTGGACACACATGTGTGAGAATGCTAGAGATTTCTTTGAACTAAGATTCTTTTATTGATCTCAGAGGTGACATGAGCAACATACTTAGTTCTAGTGTTTGGATAATGGATATTATATAAAATACATAGACACCTGCTATACCTATGAATACAATACCTATAATTAGTGTTATATTGAATTATTAATTTGTTTTATTGTTAATATTGCTAGCATTAAATACATTTTACATAAGATTATTTGTTCTGTTATTAATTTTGAAATGTAATTCACTAATTCATGGCATTGCTTATGGTTTCTAAAATACAATTTAATTTTTGGAGTATTAAAATACTATTCAAATTTTAACTAAATGTTTAAAATTATTATATTTGTATGTGTAATCAGTTTTATTTTAACAATCTGATTAATAATTGATGACTACAACATAAATGATTTTTATTGACAAAAAACCCCAACAAAAATTATTGTGTTTCAGTCAGGCAGCGAGTTCAAAAGGTCTGTTCTCAATGTAATGTACAAATCAATAGCTTTATAGGCTTCGGTTGCTTTTTGCAACTGCTTTTCAACCATAACTATATTGCAGTACTCAAATAATGATGAATCACATGGAAAAGTTGGAAATGTGCATTCTTCTTTCAAAATGTCCAAATCTTCTCTGTTAACTGCATGTAAATATGAATGAGTTTTGTATGTTTCTGGTACATGAAACATAGTAATTGGTCGTCCACTTGGTGCTATAGCATTTTTTGTTTTCCGTATTTTATGTGAATTCCATTCAGTTTTTATTTCTTCTAATTCAGTCTAATAATAAAACAAATCAAAAATTGTATTTCACCAATTGTTATTAACTAAAAAATATTTTATGAGTATAATATTTTTTGATAAGTTATAGCTTGATTATGGTATAATATAGTATAGTTTCATTTTCGGTAAAACAAAAAAATCATGGTTATTCAGGCAATCAGTGTCAGTTACATAGACATTTTCCTGTACTAATTTTAAAGCAATAGCTAAAAGGTCTATAATGTCTAAAAGGACTGATAATTTAAGCATTTTATAACTGAATTTATAGGTATGAGTTTGAGGTAGGATGTGAGTTATAACTTATAATCTTAGCATATTTTATATGGTTATTCCTAATTCCTAAACACAATAAATACCTAACTAATCAATTATCTACCTACCTTAATAATGTCTAGAAATACAAATCTTATTAGATTTTTGTCTAGCCACGAACCCGTAAAATGACTATCTTCTTTGAGTTTTTGAAATAAATTTATCCAAAACTGACTTTGATGCTTTCTTAAAATTCCCCACCAAGCTTCGATTCGTTGATTTGCAGTGCTTTTTCCAATCAAAACACATGGCTTTTCAAATGGATTGTTTTGATGAAGGAATGTTTGAAGGTGTTTGATGATTGTGTTTTCTGTTCCTGCATCAAATCTTAATGTTTGAGGACATCCACTTAACATTTCAACGGTATTAACGTAAAACCCAGCGATAATGTTTGGATTACTGCAAGATGGTGCGGCATGTAGCCAAACTATATACCTAGAAAAACTATCAATGCAGCCACTAATTGAAATTCCGTATGGAGTCAACTTGTCATAAACATCAGTGTGCCATAAATAATTTAGTCCTGGGTTACTATATACTCGTCTTCTCAATCTTTTTTTTGATCTGAATACTACTCCTTCTGGATCAACTTCAAGCAGTAGATGACGAATGGTTTCCTGTGTTACTGTAAAACCTTGTCTGATGCACTTTAAATGGACCCATTTATACCCATGCAGTTGATTTGAAGTATTCACAATATTTTTAATGTATAATCTAACAGTTTCAATTGGAGTAAATTGCTTTCTCCTAAATAGATTTAAGTTGGACATTTTTCTCTTAAGTGTACGCATACTTAGGTATATTTATTCCGTAATTATAATTTAAATGTAACAGTATTTCCTGGTAAGGTAAACTTAAACTAAAATACCTCGATATTATATCATCGATGTCCATTATAATACTAATGTATGTTAATCAATCATAAATTCATAATATATAATATGAACACAAATTAGTTGAGACTAACTAAGTTGAGAATATATCCGTTATAACGGATAAATTATTTGTAATTACAGAAATTATATCCGTTATATTAAGTATTGAAAAAAAATTATGCTTAAACTAAGTTGAAAATATTTCCGTTATAACTAAAAAAAGTGAGGCATAAGTCTCTAATAGTTTTATATAAGCATCTAAAGTTTCGAAAAAATAAGTAAAAATCACAAAATTTTGGAGTTTGTTTTGATTAGTATATTCATAAAAAAATTTCTATTCAAATCTCATATTTGAAAATTCAACAGACACATCTCTATAAGTTCTTTCTAAAAAAAAAAATTTACCGGAAAGTCCAACTAATCGTGTAACAATCAATAGTTGAAGTCGAACAATGCCAAACTAAAAAAGTTTAGGAAAGGAACTTCCTAAAGAACTTCACCTGGTTTAGTTTAACACCGAGTATCGAAAGTTACGAGTTGGTTACGGGTGCAGCACATGTCGAAAGGTAATTAAACATTTTTTTTTCAAAAAACACGGTTTCGTAATTCCAGTAATACGGCTTATCGAAGCGGTTTAGAGTAAAAATTCCTATTATAAAAATTGTAGAGGAGAATTATATCTAGAAACGTAAAAAGCTTTATTTTCGATATCGTATTCCAATCGTCCAATATCGCATGGTAAATTAACGACTTTTTATCGATTATTATTATTTTAACCGATTTCAATAAAAATATCGAAAATCGGACTTCTTACGTTTCTAGACGTAATATTCTCCTCTACAATTTTTATAATAAGTATTTTCACTCTAAACCTCTCCGATAAGCCGTATTACTTTAATTACGAAACCGTGCAGTATTTTGTTCACTATATTATATTAAATATTAATATATACTATATATTAGCACTACAATTATTATTGTATTATTATTAGCTTCTTAGTTTATTCTCAACCACGGTTATACTACTCGATAAGGAGTAAACTAACCGTGTTCTCAACTAAACAGAGTCGGCGCAGGACCAGGGTCACACGTGCTTGTCACTACACTCGTCGTTCATCAGTCCTTCCGTAGTTCCGTCGTCGTCGGCGGCTGAAGCAGCGGCGGCATGCAGTACTGCACTAGTTCAATAGCCATCGCGTTCACTGCATACGTTCCTGGTACTTGTGTATTCTTTCGAGGTTTTAATACGCGTTTTTCACACGCGATGTTTCAGATATTGCCTCAAAAACCGCGTTTTATTACGCACCATTAATTGTTTGTTATATAACTCGTACTCATTTGCAACCACAGTTTCAAAATGTATACACTCTGTGAGTCTCTGATTATTTGGCATATTTTTAATATTATTAATTCATATTTAAAACACGACATGGTTATTTTAAATATTTTTTATAGTTATTATATAAACATGTGTGACTGATAGTTATAAGAAAATATGGGCTTGAAAACAAATATTATATTATTATAATTAATATTATTATTATATACTTGAAAACTAAATTATCGTATATAGTTATAGTTGTGTATAATATATTATATACATGATAATATTATGCCAGTCTATACTTGTCTTGTAGACAATATTATGAATTATAGTGCGCTTGCATCGACCAGTCCCTTACGTTGTTTGTAAATCGTAATCGTACTTCATCATAATCAACTTCACGTATTATGACATTCAATTGCTATACGATATAAAAAAATGTATTTGTTAAATTATTAATTTGAGATGAGCATAGTTTAAATTAATAAATAATAGAAAAGTAAAAGGTTGTACAGTGTACATTATGATAAAAGTTCAATCAAATTGTTTTTATAATTTATAAATTAGAAAATAGGAAGACACATTCACTCTTTATTTGATTAACATAATAATTTTAAAAAAATAGATCAACTTTTTTTAAACTGAGTTAAGTTCATTTTTTTCTATATTAACTTTTAACTTATCGAGTTAAATTTATAATTTGTTAACTGTTAACTTTTAACTTATCGATCTTGTGTCCTCTTAACTTAACTTGAGTTAATTATTTTCATTAACTTGCCCACCTTTGGAGATTTTTGCGAACAAACAAACAAACGCTATCTCTTTATATAATAGTAAGATAACTCGGTTTACAAAACTAAGATTACGCCGCGCATAACCGATATAATAAACCTCGAGTTTAGGCCTATTCATCAGTAAAAACTATATAATAGCTAAGTAAAAAGCGGAAAAACAATTCAAAAAATGGGCAACTGTTACCGTGGTTTGAACTCTAGACACTGTCTTTAAAAACCTATTACAGTGCCACTGCGCCAGAAGAATTTTTCCACGGTCTATAATGTTAGGCTATTTAAATGCAATGTAACAATACGGTAAACTTTATACTTCTAATAAGTAATAACTAATAACTATTTAAATAATTAACTTTTTGGACTTTTCTTTTTTGGTGGCTCATCTGCACACCGAGTACTTGCGTTTAAAAAAAAAATCGTGAAAATCGGCCCGGTAGAACTTCAGATATAACTGTCATAAGAAATCGCCTCACCTTTTAAATATATGATAAGATCATTACTGTTCTGTTTTGTCAATTGACCCTGCCCAATGGCATTAGCAAACGTGCTATAATTTAATTACCTACCATAACATTCTGTATTATGTCAAATCTACTAAATATATAGTAGGTATGTTAAATACTTAAATATTAAATGATTTAATGATATATATTGTAAATATTTTATGTTTTTAATTTCTGTCTCAATCCAGACAAATGAAAACTAATAATTTAATATAATTTAATTTTTCACAACTATTTATTGATGTATAATTAGAATTCTGGATATATTATGTTTACTTTATATTTAATTATATATAGATTTACTGTAAATTCAAAGTTCATACTTTCCCACAAACAAATGTTGAACATTTTATTAAATGCTGATTTATTATTATTTATCAACTTGTATTGGTTTTGTGCAATCTTGAGCTAAGACTCGTCCAGCAACGTTTTTAATTATAATTTAATTTACTAATTTATTATCTATATACATATAGGTACATTACTAATATTTTATAGTTTTATACTATTCAGTGTGTACACAAGTCAATATAAAAATATTTAATATTTTAAAATTATGGTACATTGGTAGCCATATAATATATAACTATATAAGTTACTAATATCTAATTATTGTCAAGTTGAAAAAATACTAATTTCTGTTATACTTCAATAGTTCAATATTTGGTCGTTTTAACGTAAGCCACTAATTTTTAGGTACAGCTATTTCATGTGTTTTTTGTTGTTATTTTTTTATCGTTTAGACTGTCGAAACAATATTTTTATAAAAATCGTTTAACTATGATAATACCTATGATATTATAGATATTGTATTATATTATTACGATATGATTCCCACAACCCGTGGGCCATGGTCGTTGGTCACCAAATAAATTATTAGTATATGGTTTTAAGAGGAGTCTTCGTCTATATATTGATAATTTAATAAATAATTAATCGTGTAACATTATTAATAGTTGAAGTCGAACAATATGCCAAACTAGAAAAGTTTAGGAAAGGAACTTCCCAAAGAACTTTCCCTGGTTTAGTTTAACACCGCAAATATCGAAGGCGCAGCACATGTCGAACGTAATTAAAACATTTTTTTAACACGTTTTCGTAATTCCAGTAATACGGCTTATCGAAGCGGTTTAGAGTAAAAATACCTATTATAAAAATTGTAGAAGAGAATTTCGTCTAGAAACTCGTGAAGCCCTATTTTTGATATCGTATTCCAATCGTCCAATATCGCGCTGTAAATCAACGAGTTTTTTTTTACTTTTAATCGATCGATTTAACCGATTTCAATAAAAAATATCGAAAATCCGTCTTCTCACGTTTCTAGACAAGATTCTCCTCTACAATTTATAATAGGTATTTTCACTCTAAACCGCTTCGATAAGCCGTGCTGGAATAATTACGAAACCGTATTTTGTGTGCCGTTTATTTCGGTTCACTCTACACAACCATTTTAGTTTACTCTCAACTAAATACAGTCGGTTTAGGACCAGGATCGCACGCGCTAGTCGCTACACTCGTCGTCCGTCAGTCCTTCCGGCGGCGGCAGCGGCACTCAGTAATAGCTAATCGTCGTTCAACCGCGATCGCAGCATACGTTCCTGGTACATGTACAGTGTACACCGTTGTTTCGCGTTATGACGAAACGGTGTTAAGACGCGTTTTTTTCGTCGTCAGATACGCGTTAGATGATATTATTCTCGTCGATGATATTTCAGATATTGTTTGCCTCGAAAACCGCGTTTTATCATTTGTTTGTTATATAACTAGTGCACATTTCAAACCAAAATTTCAAAATATGTACACTCAGTGAGCCTATTACTTAGCATATATTCTCAATATAATATTGCTATTAATTAATTTTTATTTATTTTATTTGTATACCAGTAGGTTGAATTATTTTTTTTGCATCTTATATAAATATTCGTATAATATAATATATTTTAAATGTTTCGAATAATATTTTGGAATTACGATACAACAACTAAAATTGTTATTCTTAGGTTACGGTATGGACTACTTATAACAAATCTATTGTAAAAATTGAACATTTTATACATGTTTAATTACAAAATAATTTTTAAATATTCGTAATATTGATGGGTTTTGTAAAAAATTTGGACTTAAAATGATTATATAAAAAAAAATCGTGCCTATACTCGACTTATTAGTTATTATCATTAAATTCTGAGTGGATCAAAGAATGTATATTGATTTTACAATGATGTGTATTTTGTTTTTCTGTCTGTCGTCGCCTTTTTAGATTCTGAGCAGAGCGAAGAATGTATTGATTTCACAATTTTTTATTTTTATTAAATTAAAAAATATTTGCACAAATTTCATATTATTAAATAAAATAAAACATTAAATTGATTTATCTACAATGGTGTATGTTTTTTTTGTGTGTCTGTTATCACGTTTAAATGCAGTAAAAGTGCTCCAATTTTCTTCATCAGCATTGTTTCTCATAGGAGAGTGAATCTAGTTTTGGCATAGGGGGTCAAAAGTAAAAAAATCTTAGGACATAGTTGACATTTTATCTCAATTTTAAAGTTTAAACCAATATAGGTGCTTACAATATTCTGATTTAAATTATTACATTTGTATTACTATTACTATATTACTACAAATTATGACTATAAAAATGCTATTTTTATTTATTTTATTCTATGTAATATTTTTTTAAATTGTTATACTTAATAAATTTATGTGGTATCGTACTATTTGTTGTGTGCGGAATTAGGCTATACCTTTTTTTAAATCTGTGCGGTATCGTATTATTTTTGTGTGCGGTATTGGGTCATGTTTGTGCAGTAATGGAAAGCACCGATTAATGGTTATTAATTTCATTTCAACATGTTTTTAAATAATAATATTCAAAGATGGGCATGCACAAAACGAATGTGTAAATCGTATTTTAAACTAAATGAAAATAGTGAAATTTTTTTTAGTGTTTTAAATCACAGCCATGAAAAGGATAATGTAAATATTTTAATTCGACAAAAAATAAACAATAATAAATTTAAACATTTAAAACGTAAGGTTCTGGATGATCCGTGTGAAAAACCGTGTAAAATTATACACCGAGAATTACGTGAAGCAGATATTGATAACTTAACTACTACAGACACCATGCGCTTAAGAAAAAATATTCACTATGCACGGTCAAGTATGATTCCAAAGTTGTCTACAAATTTAGATGAACTTCATTTGGCTCTAACAAATTTAGGTAAGATTAAAACAAATCGAGATGAAATAATATTTTTGCTTATAAATAATTCAGAAAAAAATATTTTACCGTTTTCTACACAAACTAACCTGAAATATTTAACTGAATGTGATGTCTTATTATATGTTGATGGTACTTTTAAAAGTTGTCCCAAACCATTTTATCAATTATTCATTATTCATGGAGCTAAAAATGCAAATTATACACCGCAAGTATTTTTTTTATTAACAGACAAAACTACAGAAATATATAAAAATGCATTTTCCGATTTATTAGATAAATGAAATGAATTAAATTTGACTTTTACACCACGTATAATTTACTCTGATTTTGAATAAGCTATACACTCGGCAATCTCAGACATTAAGTCGAAGTAGTACGTAAAGGCTGTCGTTTTCACTTAGGTCAGAAAATGTGGAAAATAATTCAATCAATTAGGCTAAGTAAACATTTTAAAAATAAATCAGAAATTGGAAAATGTTTAAAATTGTTCTTCGGATTATCTTTTTTAAAACCTGAGGAAGTTCAAAAATGTTTTTCTAAAGATCTCATGAATATAAAACCAAATAATCAACAATTGCATGATTTTTGTAACTTTTTTGAAAAAATTATATTTTACAAAGCAGTAAATTTCCACCGTTAATATGGGCCGAGTTTTCGAACAGTTTAATGCGTACTACTAATGCTTGTGAATCGTTTCATTCAAAGCTTAAATAATATGTTGTACTCTCCATATCCAAACATTTTCCAGTTTTTAGAAGTCTTGAAAAATGTACAAACTGACATTTATGTCAAAATGCGTAGTTCAAATCTGACGCAAAAACGACGTAACTACGTAAGGCAGTAGAAAAGGAAGATTATATCAGTGATATTATGCGGCAATATGAAGATAAAATTATAACGCGTTTGGAGTTTGTAGAAAAATTAGCTTACAAAAACTTTCCAGTTTAATTTATTACATATACATTAATTTTTTTTCGAGTGATTTTTTGACTTATGTATTATTATTTTTTGACTTGATTTATATGTATTATTATATAGCACACAATGTTTTTTATATATTTTTTTTATTTAATTCAATTATTTTTTAAATTCTGTGCACACTTAGCTCTGTCATATATACAATAATTTTTTTCGACTTATATATTATTATTTTTTGACTGGAATAATATGTATTATTATAGCCCACATTCAACTGATTTTTTGACTGATATACCTAACCTAACCTATGTACCCTCGCACGCAATTCGACTCTGTCACGAAAAATACATGCACGCAATTCGACTATGTCGTGAAAAAACCCCGCATGCAATTCGACCTAAGTAATGATTTTCGCACGCAACTCGGAAACACCGAAAAAGAGCGTTATGGAAAAGAAATCAAAATCCAATTATTATTATTAATTTATTTTTTTAAAAATCAGTAGGTATATATTATTTACTATTATATATACTGTATTTATTTAAAACGTATATGGTAAGCTACAGCGTTTATGAAATGTTCGATATAATTATCATCATTATTATTATTGTATCTTGTACCTACACAGTAAAAATAACTTTTCTAGCATATTTTCATATATTTTTTTTTTTTTTTGGTTTTAAATTACCTATATCAAATTGGGCTATTTTAGTGCTATCTGATTCTATCTCCAATCTAATTTTTTTAATTAATCGATAATTAAATCCTTCTGTTGGATTATTAGTAGGTACGCTCTAAATTTAGTTGCTGCCTTATGTTTCATTCGTGCTAAGCATTTATAGACTTCGACTTAATTAATCATCGATTTTCTAGATAGCACTAAAATAGCTCAATTCGATGAAATATTTTGAACCTAACCATTTGTAATAATTTATACCTATAATAGTAAATAATATATACCTACTGATTTAAAAAAATTAATTAATAATAATAATTGGATTTTGCTTTCTTTTCCATATGCTTTTTTTTCACTTGCTTTTTTTTCCTTTGCTTTTTATTCACTTACTTTTTTTCCTAACCCCAGTCACTCGTAGTTCATCAGTTCTTTCGGCGGCGGCGGCGGCAGCACGCAGTAATAGCTAATCGTCGTTCAATCGCGTCACACCATACGAGTACGTTCCTATTACATGTGTACCGTTCTTTCGCGGTTTAAACGGTTAAGACGCGTTTTTCTCATTTATGTATGTATTTAAGGTTTGAAAATTCAACACTAGATTCTAAATAAGTTTTTCTTACGACAACCGTAAAAAAAATTCGATAGGAAAACATTTAAAAATGTATAAGCGTTTAAAGTTAAAATTCTTACAAAATCCGTCAAAACAAAGAAAATATATAATTATACTAATTTGTTTTGAAAAATGTATACAATTTTGAGAATTTATACCTAAGGTTTAAAAATTTAATACAAGGTTTCTTATAATCTATTATGTAAGTGGTAGTTAAAAAAAAGTGAAGCGTAAGTCTCTAATAGTTTTTTATAAGCATCTAAAGTTTTGAAAAAATATGTAAAAATCACAAAATTTTAAAGTTTGTTTTGATTAGTAAATTCATAAAAAAATTTCTATTCAAATCTTATATTTGAAAATTCAACAGAAGGATCTCTATAAGTTCTTTCAAAAAAAAAAATTCACCGGAGAGTCCAACTAATTTCTTATGAGCGTTTGAATTCATTGATAATGACAATATAAATAAAATATAAAATATCCTAGGCTGACAGACCGTTTCCGCTCAGAATCGTTTTTCGTATACAATGATATTCTATCATTGAATTCAAATTTAATACCATCCATTACTCGACACCTACTGGCTACTGTACAGCAAATCGGTACCCACTTGCCGACTTTTTTATATTTGTTTTCATTTATTGCTATAAAATGTATACCAAACAACTAATTTCTAAAAAAACAATAAGAAAAACCAGATTAATTTCTAAAATTTCATAACTGCACATAAAAAATATCAAACATTTTATTTGTTTTAACGAAACATTTTTGTTGTTAAAAATGAATTCAAATAATAAATATTTCGGGAAATAAACAGGGCCATATTTATACAAGGACAAATGGGACATTTGCACTGGGCCCACTCGTCAGAGGGGCCCACCGACTTCGGTAATATAAAATTAATTATATAGGTACCGTTTTATCATAATATTTTGGGAAAACACAATTTTACTTGGATATTTTGCTGGGTTATACAGTTTGTAAAAAGTATAATGGGGATTTCTCGAAAACGAAGGCATTGACGATTGACATTGATTTTTAATCAGCATTGACGATAACAAAATCGTCAAAATCTCATTGTCGTTATTATCGTCGTAATATTATATAATAATAATATAATAATATATTACTAATAATCGTAATATAATACTCATATACTAATTAGATACCTACAGCATTACCTAGTTTAAAAATATATTATGCCTACATTTTTATTTTAGCATTGAAGAAAATAGAGATGGACAATTTGGGGCCCAAAATTGTAAATTGTACAGGGCCCACGAATTGGTAAATCAGGCCCTGGAAATAAATCATTAAAATGAATTGCTCAACAGTGCCTATTTAAAAATAAGCTAAATAATAACGTTTTTAAGGCAGGTTGCAGATATGTACTATAAGTAAATTATTTATTAAATAAAGTGTATTATAAATATGTATTGTTATTTATTTTAAGTCTAAAATATGATAAAATATTTTTTAAAAAAATGATTATTATAATTATAAATTGGATTTTAAAGAATTAGATAGTTATTTTGTCTTGTTTAATAAATATAACTGTCCAAAAGGCAAAAGATCTATTTAGTTATTTAAGATAAATATATAAGGTGTTTATTTAACTAACAAGCAAAATTATATTATTTTCTAAACATAATAAAATTTGTTTTTAAAAAAACCTTGAATATTCTTAAAAATTATTTAGTTACACAAATTATATTCTAATTGATGGCGATAACCTACAAACATATTTACATATTTTTCAATTTACTACACACATAGAGTTTTACTGCTTTTGCTTTTTAGTGATTTAAAATAATTATAAAAGTTACCTCACTGACCCTCTTACAGGGTAAATTGTAAATAAAAGAGGGAGGACCCCCACAGGTTTCTTTTGCTATATAGACATCTCTCAAAGCCCAAATGTAACAGTTAAATTAATAAGTGTGTCCTCTGAAATCAGATGTATTTTAGGCCCTGGTGGCTGGTACACATATTTTATATGAACTATGGTAATAGTATATCTAATATATATGGAGTAGCTATATAGTTCAGCGAGAAGGGGAATTTTGAAAAGCTTTATAAGTCTTAATTTTCTATATTAGTATTATATTACTTATTTGCTATGTGTAATAGTGAAATATTTTTAAGTAGATTATTTGTATAATATCAGTATATTTTGAATAATTATTATGTAAGTGTGTATGAAAGTGGTTTTGCTAAACGCAAAGTAAAATAACAAAGAATCGCCAGTTTGGATTTAATGAGAGGTTCAATGACTAAATTTCTTCAAAAAACATCAGTTACTTCAAGTAAATATGGGTTAAAAATTAAAACAAGTATCATTTAAAAATAGTCATTACTCCAAAAATAAGGATTATAGAGACTTGACATTATTTTAACTAAGAATCGTGTAATGCATAGATAATACAATTATTTGATTTAAAATTTAAAGTTTTAACAGAATTTGAGTGTTAAATCAGTAAAAATATTTCCCAATGATAATGTGTTTAGAAAATGAATCATTTGTGGATACAAATGAAAATGTAAGAAATGAAATTGAAGCAGGTGAAAAGATATTTTTTTGTAGAACATATTTTAAATTTTAACTACATAGGTATGCATAGTATGTGTTTTATTATATACTTAATTTACTCATATGTTTATATTTATAATATAAAATAAAATAATATTAGGTATTATTATTATTATATTGTAATATTTACCTAATTACTTGACTTTGTGCCATAGTGTAACTAATAAATGAGGACCATTTGAACAATGTAAATAAACTAATTGTAAATATATATATTGTATTTAAATCACAAGGTAACAAAAATAAGTTCAGTTATAAAGGCTGATTCCTAGGGGCCATGTAGAAACAATTTACTATAGTGTAAACAAAGCTTTCATCGATGAATATATGTATTATACATTTATACAGGTACACAAAACCTAGTTGTAGCACTATATATACATATATAATATACTACATATAATAATTTAATAAATAATAATATAAAGACTAATTAGTAATAAAAGTAAAATTAAAATTACCTACACTGACAAAATTGTCGTTACATAATATAACATACCTATATCAAACATTTAGTTTTGCACGTTTTTACACATTTCAGCATTTTAATTGCATGTTTTTCTGGCGTTAGCTGCACAAAAATCCGGTCTTTAGACTAATAACTAATAAGTAATGACAATACATTTTAAATAATTTATTAAACTGTAATCGTGTGATGCTGTTTTGTGTTTATCTATACAAAAGAGAAATTTGTAATATTTTTTTCGGTAATCAAGAAATTATTATTATTTTTACTATATTGGACTATTTAACCCGGTATGTACACAGTATTGCATTTGCATACAATTTGTATGTACCCTAATGGCAAATATAATATAGTAAGTTATATACAACTACAATAATTATTTATACAAAACTATTCACTAAACAATATTATACTAAGATATATTTATATTAAGATATTTATCTACTATAAATAATATTATAATATCATTTATACGCATACAATTAGGTAGTTTTAATTGTAGGATGACTCATACTAACTAATTGTTCCTCTGTGTAATATTAGTATAATATCAGTCAAAATACTTCGACGTCATTATAACAACATTTGATTAACGATGGTTTAATTACGAATGTGTAATTGTCGTCTAATAATGTTAATAGTAAGTTATAGACAGGTTTTTTACCAATTATCTCAACGATTGTAATATTTTGTAATCACATAAAAACATTTATTATCTAGGCTAGTAAGTTGAAGGTACCTAATTGTCTGCGATTCTAATAATATATATTTCTACTTTAATATTCAATACATAAATATTTTACAAATAAGTAAAGTTACTTAAGTTAAGTTACTTAAGTTACAATTTAAAGCACTGGCAGTGAAATAAATAAATAATATTGTATTTTTTTTCATTAATCATTATGTAAAAAAACATTATTATACCTGCTTAAAGATAGAAAAAGCAATTTTCAAAGAACAAAATGGAAAATTATTTCATATCAAATAAATTATAACTAATTTAACTATAGAAATTATTCATAAAACACATACAAAATAGTCGGGCAAATTACGGCCCAGCATATTATACATATTACTTACTCCTTTTACATTTTTAGACTTTCCCAAAATATAAATTTAGTGCCACCACTATACGTCTATACAACAAAATACTAATATTAACTTTTGGTGAACATTTCAAGTATCTACTCTACGAATAATATACGTTTTTGAATAACGACAAAGTAAAAATATCGGTTTTAATAAAAATACCGTTTTTCCATATTTTTTTTAAACTGAGCAGATCGTTGAATTTTTTGATTAAAAAATGAGTTTTTTTTGCTGTCATTTTTTTAAGGGGCCGGAAAAGTACTTTAAAGTTTAAATGCCTATAAAAAAATGTATGCCTATGTATTTTTAATATTTTTGAACTGCAATTATAACAACTTATAATGAATCTTCAACCTTGTATTAAATTTTCAAACTTTTTGACAAAACAAACAATTTTTTTATCGATATTTATGAAAAAAAACCGAAATTTTCTTATGCTCGCACTAAGTTCAAAAAGTGTCATAATATTTTTAAGAATGTATGACGTCTAGAAATTAATAATTTCTATGGTTGTCGTAAGAAAAACTTATTTAGAATCTACTGTTGAATTTTCAAACCTTAAATATAAATAGAAACATTTTTATGAATGTTTAACCACAAAACAATTTGCAAATGTTCAATATTCTATAATGAACAAATTTTGACTTAAATAGTGTCTAAAAAAAATTATAATAATAATATATCTTTTTGATTTTTTGGTTACACTATAAACTACTTACGTAAAACCTTGTTTTAAATTTTCAATCCTTAGTTATAAAAACTGAATATTTTAAACATTTTTAACTACAAAACAATTTGCAAATGTTCGATGATGAATTTCGGTCAACATTTGAAGTTTAAATGCTTATAAAAAAAAATTGGCAAAATATATTTTTATTATTAGAAAAAAAAATTGAAAAAATCAAAAATTTCTAAGACCTATAATTAACTCAAAAATTATTAAAATATTTTTGGTGTATAGGAATTAATAATCTGAACATTGTGTGAAAAATTAAAGTGTTTACGGTTATTCGATTTTGAATTAAGTACAACAAAATAAGAAAATCGTTCCCTGAGAAATCGGTATAGTTTACTGGTAAACATCCAATGTCTATAATTTCAAACGGTCATAAAAAATTAGCTGACTTTCAGGTAAATTTTTTTTTTGTGAAAGATAGAAAAACTTATAGGGAATTTCGTGTTTAATTTTCAAATCTTAGGTCGAAACAGAAATTTTTTTATGAATATCTAAATCAAAAAAACTGCAAATTTTCTTGATTTCGTCGAAATACCAACATTAAACGCTTATACCTATATAAAACTATTATGGATTTAGGCTCAACTGTTTTTTAATTTTCACTAGAAACAAGTTATGAGTAAGTTATTTTAGATTTAAATTTTTTTGTTGAGATGGAAATGCCGTTAACATAGTCGGGGGTGAGGAGATACCTTGTATATAAATTTTTGCTCCTCGCCAAAACCGAGTTCAACACGAGCCACTGTTACCATGAATAATATCTGACCAACACACAAGTCCGTCTGAATTTTTTTAGGGGGCCTCTAGAAGTCGTGCTTATCGGACCTATTGAAAATGCTCTTCTCCGGACTGTCCTGATCATACAATTTATAATTTTGGCTGTTCGAAATTGATTTGGCCGATTGTAAAAAAACGGGCTGCTTTATTATATTTAGGTATTCTGCATCTGCGATCCAAGCCTGCGTACGCCTTTTGCGTGTGATGACCTGGAAATAAAGTCGCATTCGTGCGTCTTGTCGTGTTCGGGCGTGGTAACTGTGGTTATAACTGGTAACCATATTGGTTTTAAAGTTGAGCTGAAGTCAATTCTTGGTATAGGTATCTGGTTACAACTTGGTTATTACAAGATACCAAAAAAGTAACGTCCAATCAGAACGCGATTTGATGGACACGATACGACACAGGTACCCAATAGACAATACTACAATAGCTATAAAATATTTATCCGGCTTAATATAGGCGGGTGTACGTGTGTAACTGTGTAAGTAAATTTACTCGTTGACATTTATTTTTAAGTTCAAAGTCATTCAACTTTTCGACCAAACCAAACCTATATTGTCATCGAAGGAGACGCGAGATTAGATTTGTATTCGATATAATATTATATTATTATGATTTATGTGTTATGACTATAGGCGTATACCGAGTGCAATGTGAATCTGTGAACTGCAGTGAAAGTGTGAAGGCAAGTAGGTACCCGGCTCCATATAAGTTACGGTAACCGTATAATATGTCGTCTACGGTCTACCAATATACTATTGATTATATTTGATTGTATTTCAACTTAAATTATAAGTAATCAATATGCCATGCAAATAGCTGGTACCTTTATTGGTGTTTAAAATGGTTGTAGTTGAAGCCTGTCATTTATCTATAAATATTATATAAACAGCTGACGGGCGACTGGCGACATATTATAAACAATCGATGTAGCTACACTACCTACACACAAATAGTGTAGCTTTTGGGCTCATTTCGGCTGCGGAGTGCAAACTGCAGATTGAAAATTGTTATAGAAAATCAAAAGTATCCTATAAAATACTTACCTATCAGAAAGACGCAGATTCGAAGTCGATTAAAATCCGAATCTCTCGGTTTTATATTTGCCTATATTTTGTATGTAGGTACCTACTAAATACTAATAATAATATTTATTACTATTTGTAAAATTGCTTAACTATCTACTTACTTATTTTATTGGCTAAATATGGAAAGAATATAAACATTTAAAAAAGTAAAAAGTATAGAAATCAAGTGGTTTGATGATTATAATTTATAACATAAAAAAGTTAATACATTTTCAAAAATAATAAGTTTCACTATAATAATTGTATAGAATGATCGGCATTTCACCAAGTATGCTCACCACTTTTTATTCTTCAAAAATTTCATAAAGTATACCTGTACACCTATTAAAAAATTCCAAAAATCAAAATTTGAATACATATTTTATTTAAAGAAAAAATGGAAGTGAGCAAGCTAAGAGAATCACCCAGTAATTACATTATTTTGTGATTGCAACTTATATTTATAAATCAATTACCTAATTTTATTGGGTAACTACATTTCAAGAAGCATTAGCATATCTACATATGCCACATTGTCCTTCAGAATAATTTACTTAATATTTCAGTTCTTCATTCTTATTCTATAATTTATAATTTATAATCCAAACTTGTATTTTATTATTTTCTACCTATATATTATGCAATCTAATCATAATAATATTATAAATGATGTTTAGGTTATATAGATACTTATAGAATTACTATATACTAATTAGAAAAATGAATTCCGGTGTTATGAAACTCAAGCTTAATTCAATTTTCCCAGGAACAACAAACATTCTAGTAGTTGGCATTATTATTGCTAAACAAAATCCTAAAGTAATAGTATCAAAAAAAGGTAAAATAATAACATTTTGGAGTAAACTATTATCTATTTACATTAAACAATGAATACAAATATAACATTATTATGTTATTTTAGATTTTAGAATCAAAATCATATTATACCTTATTTAATGTACATATTAACTACAACCTTAACAATATGCATATTGAAACAATTATTTTTAGTTCAAATTTATTAAATATTGGCTTATAATTTATAATTAAAACTATTAAAAGTAATTCAGTATCTATTAACATATTATATTTATAAGTACCTATGTACTATAAATTATTATAAAAAAAATAAATATTTTAATAAAAAAAAATAATAAAACTTATAATATGAGTATGTACTTATACTTAATTATGTATTTCTTAACAGATAATAAAGAAAAATCTGTTTTTTCGTTTACTATTCGTGACTCTCCAAAAGATGTGGTTAATATAAGTGTCTGGGGTTCTAATGATTATATTAGACGTTTATATAATGATTTTAAAATCGGAGATGTTGGTAAATATAAAATTATACACAATACATAACTTTTATTAGTTTTTGAAATTATTTATTTATGCTTATAGTTGACTTAATTAATTCAAATGTTACGTATAAAATGGATATCAAAGACAAATATATGCCAAAAAGTTCTAGGTATATATGATATAACAATATACTTAATGACTTAAATATTTTCTTATGTTGTATACCTATTTAATTTCAAATTTTTCAATATCTAGCTTATTCTATTTAACATTAAATGAAATTTCATCCCAAATGTTGCTACATGATGTTTATGATTCTATGAAATATAAATATCTTCTCAGAATTCCAACTTGTCCACGACACATGTATATTAACATTGAAGATATCCATTCTAGTGAAAAAGAGATGTGTGGGAAATTTTGTTGCTTGTTGGTTGCAGTAAAATGTGTAAATGATTATCAACTTATAAAAAATGCAAAAGTGATACTTAACTCCTAATTTATTATTAGATAAGGTCCACTAAATTAATAAAAACAAAAATTGGCAAGGAAGTGTTTTTAAAAGAAATTATTGTCATGGACAAAACATACCCAACACTTGTAGTAAGAATTTGGGATAGGGAACTATCAGAAAGAGCTGAAAAATGGAAACCAAAAAAAACAAGTAATCAAATATAAAATTATACAGTTATAGAATCATATTAAGAAACATTTTTTTTAAATTTTTTTATATAGTTATTAAAAGTTTTTAAATAGCATATTAGCATTGAAATATCAATAACAATAGATGAATTCAAATATAGGTACTAACTATTTTTACTAACAAATATAAATACTCTAATAGTTCATATATATAGTGTAAGACTATCAAATAGGTTTTAAGTAAAAATATCATATTTTCATTAAAACATTAATTGATAATATTTTTATCATAAAATTGTCTACTGACCATAATACTAGGTTCCTACTTCGGTTAGTTGGTATAAGTGTATAACTTTTTATTCATTTTTATTAATTAAATTTTTTTAACTCCACTAAATTAATACCATCACTATTACCTGCCACAAATCACATAATTAGTGTCTATCAATTAACTAAACTTATGTTATTAAGTAATTAAAAAGAAAAAATAATTAATTTGTTATATTTTTGTATTTTAGTTTTGTCTTTCACAGATTTATACTTAGAATGGAATATTTTTAAAAGAAGCATGACAGCTGTTGTTTCCAATAGAACAATTATTACCGAGGATCCAATTACAAATGAAGCTAACGATTTAAAAAATTATGCAAATACACACTTAACTGGGCTGTCTACTAAGTTTAACATTAATATTCCCAATTGTATGTATACTTACTAACTTATATTTATAGTTATTAACTATTAAGTGTTATAAGAAGTTGTGGAGGAAAATATATGTGGCTCTACATTATACATTGTTGATTTCTTATATATTTTTCTACATAATACAGGCGAATAGTATTTATTTTTATTTTTATTATATACAAATATATTAAAATTTAATTTTATGACTAAAGTAGTTTCCGACTACAGTGTATTAGAAATGTTGTTATATTTATCTAACCGCATACACAAAATATAAAAATGTCATGCTTAGGTTTGAGAACCAAACTAATCTGACCAACTAATATTTTAAATATTGTTGTTTGTTTTCAGTGTCAACTATAACAGATATTATGACTTGTAAACGAGTTTTAGTAAAGTCTAATGAAATTAGTAGACAATTTACAGCTATCGTATATGCAATTGTAAGCAAATTTAACATTGATGGATTATATCCAATGGTTTTTACTAAGTGGCAAGTAGTTGTTCTTAATTTTAATTGTAATAAACAATGCTTAAACGTATGAAATACTTTGTGCAGTAATCTATGTGGTATGAATGTAGACAGTACATACTTAATGTGTCCTAATCCAGAATGTTCTACTAATCTTGAAATGGAAATTGGATCATATGAATTAGAAAGTATATTAAATATTCGATTATCTATAACAGATTCGACGGGCACTCTAGAAAACTGTATATTGCATCATCAAGCTGCTACCAAAATATTAAATGAAGTAAGTAATATTGAAAAAAAAATAAGTTTGGTATTTATACTCATAAAATACATATTTACAAAAAATAACTAAATTCTGTATTCAATAGTACATTTCTATAATATTTAAAAATGTATTATTATTTAAATTGACATTTATCAAATGGTTTAAAAATAAAATAAATAAAACTAATCAATTAGTTAGTAATTACTAATTACTAGTTAGTTAGTATTATACTAGTTACTAATTACTAATATTTTTATCAGGTAGATTATTTTCAAAATATGAGCTTAAATCAAAGGACAGAATTAAAATGGAAATATTTATTCACTAATTGTATGATCAAATTAGTGGTGACAGAAGCCCATTCTGAAGAGAGGTTAACAATTTTAATAGTAGATATAGAAAATGCAGGACCAATAGCTAAATTTATATCGCGTATACCAATATATTAATCTTAATGTACAATTTAAAATTAGTCTCATAAGTTATTCTAGTATTTAAAAAGATAATTTCATAATTTGTAATTAAATATTTTAAACATAAAAGATTCATTTCACAAAGTAGTATGTATGTGTAAATACTTATATAAAGTAGTTAAAGTTTAGTCTACATTAAAATTCATCTATATATACATAGTACTTTTAACTTTATTGCTTCATGAAAGTATATCTAAACCATACCATTATTTTTTCATTTTCTTAAAATATACAATTATTATACCGAATAAATAATTTTAAAAATTAGTTTTTATTTGCTCTAGGCTATGATCATTTCAAGCCATCATAAATATTTAATTATTTAAATAAGGCTTATTTATAACTTTTTCTTACAATATACAGTAGTTGTTCCTAACCTCTTCCAAATGACGGAACACATTTTTTGAGATTTTCATGGAACACGGCAGTAAAATAAAATAGTATTTATATACTTTTTTACATTTTATAATAAATTAAACAATGCACGAATAGCACAAAACAAATTTGTCACTAAAAAATAATGAAATGAACAAATACAATTTCCAATAAATTCACAATTTCAAATGGAATACATTGTATATTTAACAAATTTAGTTTTTTTCCACTGATTTAAAAATATTGGCAGAACGCTTATTCCAAGTCCGCAGAACACCGGTTAAGAACCACTGATGTACGGACATACAGTGTACAATCACCAGTCAACTTAAGCATAACAGTGGTGAAGCATTAAATACAATAAACACACCGATGTTTTAAAAAAATATAATATTCAAAATTAGCAAAATTTGTTAGTTACTAATTCAAGGCTATAGTTAATTTCAATACAAGTCGTTTGATTATTTAGAAGAACAAATCTGTAAACAATATCTGATAAACAACGGCAACATTTTTTATATTGACAAAGTTAATAATATTATAACTAAACAAAAATAAACAAATTTTTATTATTTATAAATCCTACTAATACTGAATATACAAATAACTTTAAAAAAAAAATTACTTGCATACTTGAACAAATTTATTTATTTTTCAAATCCAAGTTTTAACAATTTCAATTTAAAAATTAAGTATCCAGATTTTTTTTTGATCATTGAAAATGAATTCCTTCCTTATTAAAGGCGAGTAGTAGTCTAAAATAAAAAAAAACAAGCATGTATTATATACAACATCAATGTTTAATGTACGACCAATTGAAAGCTTTAAAATTTGAAATTAGATTACTGTCTAAAAAACAATTTACCATTGATAGAATTAAAAATAAACACAAAAGTTTACTTACTCAATAAATTCATCAATATCCATTTTTCTCGCTCTTTTGTCACAAAAATCATTTTTATTTAAAACATCATCCAGTTTTTGTTTTATGTCAAAGTCATCTCCTATTTCCTAATTTTAAAATGATTAATTAATATTTTTATAAAAAACATGGCAATATAATACATTTTATTTTTAACCAAATTGTTATTAATAAACTATCTAAGGAAAAAATTGACAGAAGCTAAATCGTTAGTATTTGGCTTAACTAAAAATTGGATACTATCAAAAATATTATCTGTTACTCCAATCGATCAGTAGAGCCGTTTAGAAATAGCTTGTTATGTCATAGGTTCTATGTGGTGGTCCACCGCCCATTGGAATACACGCATTTCCTTGAAGTGTTTTCATTCGTTTATTTGTATACTAACTAATATGTCCAAATTAAATTACGCAAGTTTAGACATTTTCCTACAATTTGATACCAACATCCTAATGAAATATTAAATATTAAAGGTGAAGTCGTGAAGACGTTTATTTTATTCGTAAAATATTCTTTTGTTTATTAGTAAGATGTTTTTAAGAAACATCACTACAGATTACAATGTTTTAAATTATTTTTTATTTCAGAATTTGTAATCATTAGTATCATAATTTGATATACAATATTAACACACTGTATTCATTATTGTATGTAAATCACAGTGTGCTCTAAAATGTCATTAAAACCATATAGTTTTTAGCTAAATGTGATATTGATTGATTTTAACCAAAATATTCCGTCGAATGTTCAGGGAAGAATCGAAATTGACAATTATCAGTGGTATAAATGTTAAAATTGTGGATAAATGTTAAACAATTTCAAACGCATGTGTTATTCAGAATTAGTTAGTTGAATTAGTGCAGGCAATGGTTATACAAGTATACAATGTAAAAAAAATTTTAATAATAACAATGATAAATATAAGTGACCGAAAATCAACATTAGAAAGTGAGGTCTTGAATAATAAACACAGTCAGTGATATACAGTAGAATCAGCTTATTTGGGACACCGCATAAAGGGGACAAATTGGCATAGTCCCGAATGAATGTATAAGTTTAATGCAATTTAACTTTGTTTATCCGGGACAAGCCATCGGTTATAAGGGACAAACATAAAAGCGTTTAACTAGATATTCTGGCCTAAATTATCTACTTTCTTATCAAAACTGTAATTATCTAATCTTCTAATCTTCTTGGCTCTACTATATTTTATATACGGACGTTTATGTATAACGTACATACAAGAAATGTAAGTATATCTTACGTCAATTATGTCAATCATTTTTTTCCTACTACCACGATAAGTGTCAACTAACCTACGTACAAAATCAAAAACCTTTAGTTCACGTCCTTTCGTCTATGTGTATTAATGAATGTGTGTTTTTATTATTCCCTAATACTAAATAGTAAATATAATGTACTACTGCTAATAATAATAATAATAATAATAATAATAATAAAAATATGTAATCATTTTTAAGAAATGAATGAATTAAATGTATGTATGTATTTTTTAAATAAAGTTATTATGTGTATACATAAATGCACTTTAATAGTTTCGGTTTATTAGTTATTCGGTTAATCGGGACAGCCGGATAATGGGGACAAATAGGTCACCATCCAATGTGTCCCAATTAAGAGGATTCTACTGAATTTTTTAAAATATAAATAAATGAAAAAAATATGTTTAAATTATGGATAAAACAAACATGTATTATTTCATTAGGTTGATATTAAATTGTAGGGAAATAGCTTAGCTTTTATATTGTGATATCCGAATTTCATTTGGAGTAGTATAAGTTAAAGGAGCACAAAACACATAAAATAACTTTTGTTAATTTGAATGAATGTTTAGTTCTAAAAAAAATGGTATAGGTTTAAGATTTCTACTCTCATTATTCATTGAGTTATGACTTATGAGTAGAGCAAGGACTTTCATGCACTAAAAAATCACCAAATATGCACTTAATATGCATCAAAAAATTAAAAATATGCGGTTAAATATGCCCTTAAAAAAATGAATTTTATTATTATTTATTATAAGTTTAAACCAACCGTAAGTTCTACCCACTGACTATAGATACTTGATACTATCATTTTTATACCACGTACCTACTATTCGTTAAATAAAAATACAAGAATAGACATAATAAATACTGACCATTATTATTATTTCAAGATCAAATTTATCTATATCGTCCTAATTAGTTTATAACAAATTGTTGACCTTGATTCATGGAAAATATTCACCAAAGCGCTTGATTTTCGATAAACCATCAAAATATGCACTAAAAGCTTAAAATATGCTCTTATAATCAAAAATATGTCCCTTAAACCAAAAATTGTCCAAATATGCAAAAATATGCACTAAAAACTTTGAGCTTTGGGTCACAAACGTGGGGTAAGGTATTGTGTACTTACTCTGCATACGTTTAACTTAACCAGAAAAAATATGCAAATGCATGAAAGTATTTGCTTTATTTATGAGGAATTTAATAAAGATACATGATGTCATTGGCCAGGATTGATGAATTGCTTATCTTATGTTTAAAAGTTGCACGCTTCAAACAATTATTTCCTTAATTTTAAAGTATATTTTTGAATTTTTGTTGTACATATGTTATATGTTTTTATGCACTGAAGATGTTAGTAGAACCAGAATTTGTTTAAAGTGTTTTTTGAAATATTTAAAAATGTTTTAAAGTAATTTGTGTTACGTATGCCTCTGTAACTTTGGCAGTCACTTATTCACAACACGACATGGCACAACCGGCCATTATCCTTTTGAGTATTTTTAATATTTAAAAAAAACTGAACATTTTATTGAAATTATGTTACTTCTGTGGTTCAAAGCACAAAAATGCAAACATCAAAAATACAATTATATCACTGTGTTAAAAAGCAACTTTTAAGATGGGCAATTATATCAAACCTGACCATTTTATAGACCATGATTAATCCTTATTTGATATATAACCAATCATTTTTAATAGATCTATCTAAAAAAATTTTTAATTTAATAATAATTCAAAGAAAACATTTGTCAAAAGCCGATAGTAGATAGAACCCGTGACAACACGCATCATTTTCAACAATACTTAAAATATAATTCATTTCAAAATATTTCAAATTTAATTTTTTTTTTAAATTCTTCATTAGATAGTCCTCGAGCTTAAAATAAAAATTATGATTTTCAACTAACTTGATTTTTCAAGGAACAATAAACTCTATAATTTTTCTCCAATGTAACTGCAACAGCGTTTTGTTTAAAAATTGCACCTAATGTTTTATTTTTCCTGGAGAATGCAATTCTTGTTAAGCCATCCCATTCTTTGAAGTTAATCGGAGGTGGTGGATTACGAGGTTCTATACGCACTACATTAGACTCTACTTTTGGAGGAGGTCTAAAATTATTTTTTCCAACCTAGAACATTTAGAAATGTACATTTTAGTAAAAAATAAATATTTAAAAATAAAATAAATCTATAACTTACTTTCATTATAAGATCAACTCTAGCCAATAGCTGTGTGTTGATTGATAAACGACAGTAAAGTTTGTCTCCAGGCTTGGCCACGAGGCGATATGCGAATTCTCGTTGGAACATAAGTACGGCACATCGGAAAAAAGGCCTGTACAGAAATTTAAAGTTATAAGATGATATCATTAAAAGTACCAATCAATAAATACTAAGATATTACACTCTTCTTTTTAAATAATGTAAATAACAACAATAAAACTTGTTTAAAAAATATTGATGTATGTTAACTTTTTTTAACAAAACTTATAAATATTTTACCTGTGTAAAAGTAACTTGAAGACCAAAGGAGATGATATTTGATACGGAATATTAGCCACACAAACATTGAAAAAAGGTAGTTCAGATTTAAGGACATCTCCAACTCTTATTTGCAATTTATTTTGATATGGAGTGTTCATAACACGCTTTTTTAACTCAGCTACTAACCTAAAAATACAATTATTTACAATAAAATTCCATCTTCTATAAAAAAATTTGATAATTCATTTTGATATAACTGTTGGTTAAATATTCATCAAATATTTATTGTATAGGTAGTTGGAAAAAATAAATAATTAATAAATTTAACTATTAAACTCATAGACATTATTTAAAGAAAATTTACCTTATATCGATTTCACACGCTACCACTGTTTTAACATATTCTAATAATTTTACTGTTAAATTCCCTGTTCCAGGGCCAATTTCCAGTACAGTATCTGTAGGTAATAGAGAAGATTTTTCAACCATCCCTTGTATTATTAGTGGATTTTTAAGTATATGTTGTCCAAAATCTTTCTTGAACATTATACCTAAAAATGAACATAACATTAATATTGTGTATTTATTTTAATATTAAAATATTCAGTATTTTTTTTGGTATCTATCATTATTTAAAACAAAAAATATTGGACTATATGCCAATTATAATTAATCGAAATATGCGGGGTTAGAACGTATTATACAATATAGTATAAGACACATAATAAACATACAGTATAAAACAACTTGGTTTTATAAGTTTTAAAATGTGTTATAAAATTATTTAAAATTATTTTATTATTGCTGCACCCAACAGCAGTTATTAGGTATACTCGTTGACATTGATAAGTGATAACCACAGACATTTAATCATACATACATTTTTAATTTTAGCTTTATTAAAATTACTTATAATTAATAATAACAACAATCATTTGTTTTTAATTTAATTTAAATAAAATATAAATCCACTAAGATAGATGTAATTTGTTGTAGTTATTTATTTATTCAAGTAATGTTTTACATTTGATGTGTAGCCGGGATGGTATTGTTTACACAATGAAGTGATTTGTTTATTCATTTATACCTATACTATTTTGTTTTTAAGTATTTTTTAGTTGAAATTAAATTTAAGTAAACAGTAAACACTAATAGTTTCATACAGAAATTTTACCTTAAAATGAATATACAATTATAATAATAATAATAAGGTATTTATAATTAGGTTAATAATTATAAATTTCAAAGAAAAAAAATGTATATGTATGTTTTAGTTGTTATTAAGTTTTATACGCTTAAGTAATTTTAAACATGGTGAATTTGCAGCCCCTGGGAGCTTAGCCTGATTGGCTACTACTTTACTCTGTTTACTCCAGGTCTATGTGGGCAAAACAATATAAAACAATGAAAATCAACAGTAAAATTCATTATCAACAACTGAAACAATTAGTTATTTAATAAACTTTTTCTAGCTAATAAAAGAACATAGAAATGAAGTAGGTAAATTGCATCAAGGCTTATAGTAACTTTATGAATAATCGGATAATGTTACTTGTGTAGGTTCAATTAAATTACAAAAAAACATTCTTTAAGCAAAATAGTGGCAGATAATTAAGTAAAAATGTCTCTAAATATTTTTAAACGTTACCTTGTTTGCCATAGTCGCTAGGACCTTTATCCTTTTTTTCTTTCGGCATATTGAAATTGAACAGACAATATTATTTTGTTAATTAATATATCTTAATTCTTAAGTAGGTATTCAAAAACACAAGTCATAAAAGAAAATTGTGGAACAAGACATCAACATTTAGCACACCGCACATGTGCTGTTATTAAATATTAATCAGTGTTCAGTAATCACTTATTGTGTATTGATAAGAATTTTAATCAAATCGTCGACTTATCATTCTTGTTACCAGTCATGAAGGTAACCAAGTTGGCTGATTTCTATCATTCTGAATATTATGAAATTACGTGTTCTTTAGAAAATTGAAAACTTGCTCTTTGTTTTGCGGTTTAATTTTTTTGATATTTTATCGAATTCAAATTAAATAAATAATAAATATGTTAGGTACACATTTATACAATTATACGTCGTATACTCGTATTTACCTAGTCAAGTATGAACCTTTCCACATTGGACAGTATTTGAAATTGAAACACAATGCTGTATTGTGTTTAAAAACTTAAATGTAGAACATTTTGTTTTAAGTAACTATTTTATATTTTAATGAATAATTAATAATAATAATAATTCAGTTATATGTAGTCATAAACTATGAATATTGCTATGGGCCATTGTATATTGTACAGCGCTGGATAGGTAATTTAATAATTATATAAGCTTATTAGGTAAGTTGATAATTAGGTTCATTTATATTTTCTAATGTTTGTGCTAATTTCTCATTAGCATATAAAAAAAAAAATTACCTCCAAACATTTGTGATTGGCCCATCCAAATTTTCTCGATAGCTGGCTGAGCCAATCTGGGCTTGAAACTCTAACATGTAAGTAAACAAAACATCATAATTTGTCAACCATTCATAACTTTAAATTTCCCTTCAATAATATTTTTCAATAACTGACAAATCATAAAAGCCATTTCCAAACAACAAACTATGATCAATCATCAAGTTTTAGGTTTATAAATTTAATAATAATACATTATGGCTTTATTGTTGACCGCTACCTATAATAATTATTTTGTATACATTTCATTGTCTCAAGAGAATGCTACAGATTGTTAATAACTATATTTATCATACTTGTATTTTTGAGTATTATACATTTAATTTGTAAGATCAATACTATGTACTCTAAAAGCAGGAATATTATTAGTCTCCCAAGAATTGTGATTATTATGACGTTAGAGTTAAATTTGAGTATTTATTTGTTTTTTATTTCTAGTTCAACTTCATAATAGAAAAGAACATATTATATACTATTCAAATGTAATAGGTGCCTACTTAAAGTGTTGATCCATGAAATGTAAACTTGCATTTGATAATATATAGGTACCTATGTTTAAAAAATCAGTGAAGTTTTTGATGACCGATAATATGTCTTAACTATTGTTGAAAATCCACAGATAATTCTTACCTAAAAATAATTGTGTAAAAGACCATTTATGATTTATATTACATAGGTACATAAAAGGCCTTCATTAAATAATAACATATTTAATTGACTATTTTTGTATTTTATTCTACATAAAACAGCGATTATTAAATGTCTATTGACTAACTCCTATGAATAAAAAAAATGTAATATTATACTATGTACCAATGAAATCAAACAGAACATCTTTAACGCTATTAAAACCCTGTTATATAGTTTTTATGTCTACAATTTATGTAAGAAATTTGACAAACTTTATCATGTTATGCTTATTATAGTTATTACATTTTGAGTGTTTTACAATTAATGATTTATCCTGTATTATTTTGCCAATGTTTTCAAGTTATTGAAATACTTACCTTGTAAACAACATAGTTGTTCATCTTAAACAGTTATGTTTACCACTGAAACTAAAGAAAAAATCCAAAACATTTTTATTAAATGCTTCTAATTTTTTTTTTTATTATTCAATCTAATAAATCTGCTATTGTCTTATTTTTCAAGTACTATTTACACATTTCAATTATTAATAGAAAGTATGCAACCAGTTTTTAATAATGTACTTTTATGTAGCTATGATATAATCTTCAAATATGTTTCAAATTAAATTCTTCTTGCTATAAATAAATTTAAATGGAAAAGGAAACTTAAATAAGAACACAAGTATTCTGTACACATTCTGTTAATTTTATTAACACTTAAATAATTCAGTTGCGGCAAAATTGTAAAATTCTTAAAAAAATAGTAAATAAATAAATAAATAATTCAAAATAAGTTGCATAATTTTATGAACACGTTAATACCAAAAAAAATTAATAATATATTTATGTATAATCAGATCAAAAAGCGATTCATTGACTATAAATTAAAAAAAAACCATTTTAAAAATGTAAATAAAATCCAACATTCAATAAATAAGGTTAAAATTTTAAATTAAAAAGTAGTGCTATTAACAATCAAGCAATATAGGTACATAATAATAACATTTTCTCTCAATAAATAAGTATTTAACTCTCAATAAATAAGCATTTTTTCTCAATAAATAAGCATTTTTCTCAATAAATAAGCATTTTTTCTCAATAAATAAGTATTTTTCTCTCAATAAACAAGGATTTTGTACTAATCAATAATAATTTTTTTCTACTAACAGTAATAAGTTGTTCCACACTTTTTTTGTATTTTGTATTTTCTTATTTTTTTGTATTTTTCTCTTTATATATATTTTTTTTTTTTGTATATAAAACAATTGTAAAAGTTATCAATCAAATAATTTATGCTAAATATAAAATAAAAATAATAAAAAATCAAAAATCAAATAGTATACCTTTAGGTTCTTCAATTGACCCAGTACATAGACATCTTGATAAGAAGCTATTTAAACGAGTAATAGGTCCTCCATTACCTTCGGGTGTAACCAATATGATTTTTTTTAAAAAGTGTGTATTTATATATTGTAACAATTTAATGAATTGATTTCCATATCCTTGATGCATTGCAAAACCAGCAATTTTTAGAAATTCAACCAATATAGTAGCTGTGATGTCTGCAACTGGGTTTTGATTTAATGTCCCGGCTACAAAAATCCATGCATGACTTAGACCAATTACTGGTTGGTCACATTTTGATGAGGTAACTATTAGAGATGCATAAAGTCGTATAATGCCTGTCATACGCTGTAGATACTTGGCATCAGATTCAACATTTCTTGAAGAATCAAACTTGTAACCAAATGATTCATGGTCCAGCTGCTCACAATTTAAAAACTTTCCTATAGGATAATAAAATGGAACTAGCAAGGGACATTTTTGTTTCATTACAGCAAAAAGAATTTTACCAAATTGCTGATGAACATTCCAAAGCTTAGTTATAATTGTTGCAATTTCATAAGCAGCTTGAGTCTTCACGCATATTACTTCCTCTGCATAATTTACTATTTTTGTAGCTAAAGTTTCCATACAAAATGCCAATGCTTCCTTATTCTCACCAATCATAACTCGTGTATTTGCGACGCAAACAAGTTTTCCACTCAACAATGCGTTTAGCTTATTATATTTATCAGTTAAATGTGCAACATTTGTGGTTGATATAGTATTAACTAGTGTGTTAATTACTTTAATCACATTTTGTCTGAATAATTTTGTAGTTGGATCATTTACAAATGGTAATTCTCTTACATTAGTTAAGTTGTTTATTAATACTTTATTATTTTTCACTAAAGCAACATATTGTCGTCTGACATTTTTTACCACGTGCTCAGGAGGCTTATTAACAGAAAACATTTGTAAAAAATTTTTTTTTTTGTCTTTTTGTGCCTTTAATGTTTCTATTTCTGCTTGAATTGGCATAACTACATTATTTTTATATAATGTTAAGTCATTCAACAAGCTTTGTGCGGCAATTAATGGAGCGTCTTCAACTACTTTAATATTCTTTAAGACATCTAATTTTGACTCCATTGAATAAAAATCCTCGATTTGTTTGCCAACATTTAATACTAACTGCTGTTCATTGAAATAACTGTTCAAAATATTTACAATCAAAACTGCTTTTGTCAAGACAGCTTTAAAGCAAATTTCTCTACTACGTTGTTGGTAATTATTGGAAATTGCCTGTTCATCTTCAATGTGTGCGCGTTTTTTAATTTCATCAAAAATCATTTTGTAGTTTTCTTTTTTAACCAAAATCTCATCACTTTGAATTTTTGATTTGAATGAAATGTCAAATTTCCTATTTCGTGACATTTCATCTTTTTTCTGTTGCCACAGCTCCATTTTTTCTCTCATTGTTTGTTGAGTTGTCATCTTGCGTATAAAATTCAAGCGCATACATGAAACGGATCGCATATCACTCAGCCATGTACTTTCAGTTTTTTCCTTTCTAACAAAAGTTGAAGGTGAATAGTGACTGACTGTTTCTATGACGTTTTCCCTTAAATAATGACTATTGACTGCCACAAACTGTTCTCTTATTGATTTCAAACGGTTTCTGAACATTGTCATTGTACTAGTATTATTGTTGTAATTGAATTTATGGCAGACATTTTTTTGAATATGAACAGCGTGGTTGTCCATGTTAAAATTAGAGAATGGTGAAGCATTTGGAGCCATTGCTTCGTAGGCAAAGAATGTGTACGGATTTAAAAAAAAAAAAATTCTCAATAGTGGTATGATATTATAGTACTCACGTGGTTTTTAGACGTAATCCCAGTGCACAGTCATATAATATTTTCTTAAAACGCGCACCGTGCACACTTCTGTCGTGTTTGGTATTAACTGAAAACCTTAATCTAAAGTACCTGCACACTACACGACTGTTGTATAACAAGCTATATGTACAGTATTTATCTCGTACCCCCATATTTTGCACTCTTATAAAACCCGTTGTACCTATCTGTTGTAGTTGTAGGCCTTTATTACATTTTAATTGAACGACGATAAACACATTATTACCTACACGATAGTGAAATACCAATTTCCCAATGATGATATAAATGTAATTTTATAAATATCGATCGACGATCGCGACTAATGGGTAGGTAGGTATCCTACTATACTACAGAGTGTACGTTATTCGTTAATAACCAAACGAAAAAAAATTTATTTTTGAACGTTTCTTCATCGTATATTTGCGGCTTTTTTCGTAACTGTCACTGTCGCACGAATTATACGAAGAATTCGTGTAAGACTTATATTGTAAGTTGTAGCCTTGTAGGTATCTGTAAAAATTGTAAAATCGATAATATTGTAATGTATTTCTTGTTGTAGATATCTACCGCATAATCACCCGAGTCCAGTACTCCAGCCTGTCCAGGTACAAAACGACTCATTATTTCTTTATACTCATGTTTTGCCTTTGTTGTTATGTACAATCGTACTGATCAAACTATAAAAACGATAATGTTTCTGAAAACAGATCCGAATTTCTCGTAAAGTTTACTTTAAATCTACTTTCTCTGTTTTACATTTTAAATTTTGACCTTTCCTAAATTTGATTTTATATTTTAAAATCTAGAAACTGTAAAACATTTATTACATTATGACGTTTATATGAAATTTAAATTAATTAACACGAACAAGTAGGAAAGTCATTCAAAGTCGTTCATAAAACAAATGACGAGTTCAAATCTCCATTCAGAAGTATTACCTACTCGGTTAAAAGATCGATCGGTATGAATGTATTCTATGATGGACAAAAGTAAACACTTTTAGGCTTTATTTCTGCGAAATAAAAACGTTCTCATACGATAGTGAGGAATTATGCATGCTCGTGTTTTAAATTCCGAGCGAATCAACAAATGACAATTGATTATGTTGGTTAGTTATACAATTAATTATTATAATAGTACATATTTATATACTATATTATTGTTTTTAACTTGTAAGTCAATACTGACGTCATACAGACATACAGTAGGTATACCTAATGGCTAATACATAGAAATATATAGAATGATATGAATATAGGTTTACAGGTACTTCATCGTAATCAATATTGTAAATATCACTATATCAGGGCTTGCAAACGTTATAGAAATGTTATATAAGACAAAAAACTATTGAAATTTGTAAACGTAAATAAAACGGTGAACAAAAATAATAAAATACCACAAAATAAAACATAATACGATTAACAAAACGTGTATATATATACCATTAAACAAAACGTTATGTTTAGATGTGTATCATTAAACAAAAAATAACGCAAAACGAAATAATTTTAAATTCATTTACTTTAATGTTATAATATTGGTTTCGTAGAAATATTTATTCCACGTGATTTAGCAATCGATCTTGGCGATCAATCCAAAAATGTATTATATTCCGTATCCGGGCCATTCCCCGCATTAGATATTATTTTTAACGATAAACATTAAACGCAAAAATGTATAACATTTTAATTCTGAATCATGATAAACGCAAACATTTTATAATGATTCGATTGTAAATAATGTAAAACAACATTTTGATTTCAAATACAAGCCTTGGTAAAATAACTTAAAACGAATCTGAAAAATTTGAAAATGTTATTGTGTAAAAAATTATCTATATAATATATTCTATATATTATGAAAATTAAATTATGTTACGAAAATGGTTAGGTATACGTATATTATATATGAATATATAAATATATACGTAATTACAAGTCTACGGTTATTCGTTTTTTAATTACCTATCTACAAATAGAACAAAATCGTTTTTGTCTACAATTGGTGTAAATATAATCTCGTTTTTCCTTCTGTCATTTTTTTTAATTTTTCCCAATTATTTAGAAAATTACTAGAAGTCTTTAACTCACCACAAAGTCGCTTCTAGAAATCACCCTCAATATTGAAGATTAAAGCAGTCGTTTGTCTTTCAAAAAGTATGTCCGGCTGGACAAAATAAAACACACACACACACGGCAAATAATTTCAAACCCGATATATAATTACTTTATAGTACCTATAATACTATAATTCACCGCCTAACTCACAATCTATTAATCTAATATAAGATTTTTTTTTATATTTTAAACATTTCTAGAATAATTTGAGAGTTGCTTACATAAATATTTTAAAAATTAAATACAAATTTCAAATTTAGTTAAGCATTTATACAAGTTATAAGCCTATGCATGAAACTATAGGTACACCACAACGGGAACATAATATACAATAACAATATACATTATACGAGTATATATACTACTGCAATCAGTATTCAAGAAATTCGATTTTGTTTTTTGGCGTACCCAACTCAAAAAAAAAAACTGTAAAAACATGAAATTTTCACTGAATATAAACATTTTATATACATAATATAAATTTCGAAATAATTTGAATCTTGTTAATCTCTTTTTAGGCATATGATTTTATTTGTTTATTTTTAATTAACCCTTCTGTCGATAAAAAAATTTTCTTTTGTTTAAAAAACTTAAAAATGTAATACAAGAGTCCGTATAAGTTGTTATTTGTATAAATTAAAAATAAAGTTGACCATAAGCTTACAATTTTTTTTTATGAGCATCTAAATTTAAGATTTTTACGAAATTTGTCAAAATCACGAAAATTTACAAATTATTTTGAGTTAAAAATTCATAAAAATGTTTCTTTTCATATCTAAGATTTGAACGTGTATACAATATTCCACATAAGTTTGTCTGCCTTATACAAAAGAAAAAATTCACCGGAAAGTCAAATTAATGTTTTTTGAACGTTTGAAGTTAGACATTGAATATTCGCCATAAACCAACGATTTATCATGGAACGATCTTATTTTGTTGTAATTCAAAAACAAAGGGCCTTCGATCCTTGACATTTTTATTAAATGTTTATAAATCATTTTCTATACATCATATTAGTAGGTATACATTTTCAAAATATGTTGACTCTGTTTAAGCTACTTATATGCATGGGAATTTTTGAATTTTTTTTTTCTATAAAGATTGATAAAAATTAAATTATTGTTTTCGTTGTGTCAAAAAGGTTGTGTCAAGGTTCCTCATAAGTATATAATATATACTGTACCCAAAAACTCTAAAAATATATATATAAATACAGTTATTTTTTATAGATACTTTAAGTTCATATTTGGACAAAATTAAATAGGTATAATTAAACAAAGAATAACAATTTTATTCTATTTGTTGTAATTTAAAAATATTATTCGTGAGTACTTAAAGCATTTAAAGTGTATTTTTATAAACGTTATAGATACAATAATGACGTTCTAAAATGTAATTTATTCTGAAAAAATATATTATATTACTAATGTCTAATACTTAATAGTAAAATAAATTATTTTAAAGCTATAATATCATAAAATAAACTTAGTGATATAGGCTGGCAGACCGTCTTCGCTTAGAATCGTTTTTCGTATAGAATGATTTTATATTATCACTTGCTTCAAATTTAACACATCTGTTACAGTGACCTTCTATAGTAGGGGTCACCAACAAATGTCTATGGGGGTCCGTTTTGAAACTTACCAAACTTTCCGCGGTCCGTAGACCGTCGCGGCGCATTCGGTTTTTTTACTGCGAACTATACACACGCGGTCTACGCTGGCAGACGCTCGACGGTCGACGGATCTTATCTTACTATTTAATATCGGATTTAAATTTAATATTATTTATATAATTTCACCACATTGGCTTTCCCTCATTTATGATTATAAAAATACAGATCATTTTCAATTACTTAAATAATTTTTTTATCATGTAATATAAATTTTATATGACGCATTTATAGTTTCTATAATTATATTACACAAATTTAAAAATTAATCGGTAAAAAAGACTAAGGAAAAAAAGAACAAGAAAAAAGACCACGGAAAAAAGAATAATTTTTAAAAATTAAAAATAATATATTAAATCACAAATAAAGAAATTATTGATATCAAATTATTATTATATATCATCGGTATATAGATACAGCTTTCATGACATTTCCTTAGTTTTATGGTTACTAGTTCTTAGTATTGCCGGACAATTATTTGTAGCATTTTTTTGGGCGTCATTCATAACCACACACTTTCAAAAAAAGGTCGTCGTTCAAAACCGCACACTTTTTTTCCTTAATCCCGGATATTTTCCCCAAATCAATCAGTTCAATATCGCATACATTTATCTAAAATAACATTATCATGTAGTACCGCACGTGCACACCAGATAATCATATTTAATCAAGAGCACAAAATCATAAAAAAATTGGATAATTATATTGAGACCAATCATTTTTCACCAACATTGTGAGCAGAAGAGCCCAATAAAATTACAAGAACGACGAACCGCGTAGAAAGTTATCATAGTAAACTTAGGCATGAATTTTATGTTCCACATCCTACTACATTTCATTCAGTAAGAATATAAATTTAAAACAATAAATATATTTTGAGTAATTATTAATTTATTTTGCTTATTTTTTTTTTTCAGATAGATGTGTTAAAACAACAACAGACAATTACCGAAATCAAATTTCGACTCATACGAAACAGCAACGTGAACCGTACACGTAAAGTATGTAGGGAGAAAGAAAAATCGATTTTAAATATAATATATGATCGTTTCATTAACAACGAAATTAGTTTAATTGATTATTTAAAAACATTAGGGAGTAAATTTATTTAAATTTAATTATATATTGAATTGTTTTATTAATACATAAATATTTTTGTAATAACAATAAAATATGTTTAATTTTTAACTGTCAATCAAATGTGTGCAGTTTTGAACTATCGACCTTTCAAATTTCCCTTTTTAACAATAGAATAAAATGTGTGCGGTATTGAACGGTGTAAAATGTGTGGTTATGAACGGTAAGTGTGCGGTTATGACGACCGCCGCATTTTTTGTTGAACATTTCCATGTAAAATGATTTTTACCTTTGTACTTTGTTAAAATATACGTGTAACTTTAATATTTAAAAATATCTTTTTTTACCGCCTTTGTTCGATTTAAAAGTTTTCATTTCAAATTTATTTAATATAAAGAAAACAATATAATTGTATAATAGCAAGAATGTATGAAAAGGTCTACATAACCACATAGGGAATTTCTAGTAACACAAATTTATTTTACTTTATATTATACAACTACAATTAACAATTAACTACCTACCTGTAGTTAATTTTTTTTGTTGATAAAGTATGAAAAGGTAGGTCACTATAATCCCTAGTCTCTACAGCATATTATTATAGGGAATTTCCAGCAATAAAAATTTATTTTACTCTATAATAGAGTAATATATAATATAGTATAGTCTATAGACAATATTGTGTGTGCATGCGGAAAATTAAAAATTGTTCTTTTTTCCGTGGTCTTATTTTCTATGTTATTTTTTTCTTGTCCTTTTTTTTCCGGAATTCCCTACAACTGTTCAGCAGAGTAGTACCCAATTTTCAACCTTTTTTAGTATTAGAATCATAGAATCAGAAAATTTTAGTGACAATATTGTCTAAAGTTAATTTTTCTGTAAAAAAGTCTTTTGTTTTTATTTGCAAAAGAATTTCAAAACATGCGATGCCGTACATTTTTAATCGAAAAAAAACGTGCCGATTGGCACTGGCTGCACAATAGCTGCCAGCTGGTATGTTCATCGTTTTATAAATTGAAGTATCAGTATATCACTTAAATATAATAATGTTAGTGTTGTTACTTGATATAGCCCACCAGACGTCAGATTATTTTGCGATTCCGTAAATGTATACATTTTTGAAATATGATAAAATTAATTAATTATATTTTATTTATTTAATAATAAACGATAGCCCACGATGACAGCTGCCGACGTTTATTAATTAACTATATCAACATATTTTTCCGTGATATGCGTATTGTAGCATTGTAGGCTGTAGCCATAGAAAATTGTGTATTTTATAGATTATGGACATATTATATTATAGTTTCATTAGTTTTACCATTGATTATAGTTTATACTGTTTATAGATAGTAATTAGTAATGACTAATATGACTATATGTCTAATCGATGGTTTGACACATAAAGATAAATACTATCATTATTATATTATGTGTTTTGTCGATTTTTCCTCTACACTCCAAGGCAAAAAAAATGGTTAGCGGTGTTATATAGCTTTATAGGTACTGTTAAATACTTTATTGTTTTACACTTAAACAGTCAAATGTAGTATACGATTATAATATATTGAGTTAAATGAATTTAATATTACGCAAGCTAAACAGATGACAGTGTGACATGACACTATAGGTATGTCATTAGAATCGAGACACCAAGACTAAGTTAGTGTGCTTATAAGGTGATTCATACTAATTACTAAAAAAATATTGACATTTGAAAAAATACTAAGAATTTTAAAAATAAAAGTAGACGTTTTAAGAAGACTCATGTGTGGTTTCTGTCTTACTGCAGCAAATGTACAACAGCAAAAACTGTTTTGCGCCGAGGGAAAGAACTGAAAAGGTTATAGTCATAAACTCATAACTAAGTAACGAAATTTTCACAAAATCAAAAGGAGAACTTTGGCTGTGTATTATTGTTTTTTATTTTTTCGATATCGGAACTACAAAAAAAGTTATTCAAGTTTAAAAAACCCAAATTAATGAATTTTGAAACAATAAAAACTTTTTTTGTATTTCTGATACGATACTGATACGATCTGATACTAATATCGAAAAAAAAAATAATGAATACAATGTAATAATATGTCTGTTAAAATCTGTACATACCTCCTCCCCTGTTGGAATATACTTGATACGCTACTGATCTGATCAATTTTTTTTCCAGTAGTTCGATTTAAAAAATGTAAAAATACTATTAAATGCATAAACAAATTTACTTTGCATCGGTCAGAGCACTTTTTCAATTTAATCCGATTCTTGTCAATATAATTTTATTTTTTCAAAAATAAAAACGATATTGCACAGCAAAAGTTTACATTTTGTGTGGTGAAAATTTCGTTTATTAGTTATTACTACGGCGTGAGTGGTTTTATCCCGCGTAAAACAGTTTTTCTTATGTTATACATTTGTAAGACGGTGACAACACATGCGGATGTGGCGTCCCCTTAAACTTTAGACTTTAAAGTAACTGTTTTCAATTTCTCAGTTCTTGTGGTGTTAGTTTCTTTACATTTTTAACTATATAAATTATCATAATATTAACTGACACTATCGGTAGGTATTACTATTGATTATAAATCAATGGTGTTTTACTTATCGAGTATTGTACCTACTATTAATGTGTGGTTCACTAGCCTTAATAGTAGTGAGTTGTGAGTAGGGCTATCGGGGTATATCAGGTATTCCATACTGGTATAGAGTCATAGAGACATAATATAGTTGTAATGTGTACCGCCTAATTTATATTAAATTCATATTTAGTCATATAGTCATATGTATTAATACATTAAAGTACGTCAAATATACTTTTATACAATAACTAATGACATTTTTTTTAAATGTGAACAAACATATTTTATTTTTAATATTTTTCTAAAAATTACTATCTATGCATTAAGTTACTTAAGAAATAAACTAAAAGAAAAAGACAAGATACACTTTTTGTGACTTTGAGGGCTTTATGAGAAACAGACTGTTAGGAGGTGGTAGGTAAAAACAAGAACTCAACAACACAATGACAAAATAGATCTATTTTCGATTAGGTTAACACTTAACCCTCCAAGTTCAAACTGCCATAATTTTTTTTTTTACTTCTTTTGCTGGAATTTCTGTTTTTGTATACTATAGGCAGGTGCCTTTTTAAAAGCAGCGTACTGCAAATGAGAATTTTAAATTTCAAACAAAGTACGGCCCGATAATGTAGTTTTATGTTTGAGTACACTTTCATACTAATGTAGTAATGTCTAATGTTACGTTTAATTATAGTTATACACTTATACCTATTATAGTATAATATATAGGCATATATAGCACTGTATGTCTGTATAGCTTCGTTCAAAATGAAATTTATAGTATTATGTTATCAGCTGCTCGCGGTGATTTAATACGAGACCGATACGCCGATAGCGAGAAAACCTGACGTTTTTGTAGGTAATAAGAACACCTATAGGCGCACTGTCTAGATTGCAAGAACACAAGGTACATAGGAATTTGCAATAGGTACATGTATATAATAAATCACTTATCATCAACGTCATGTGAGCTTATGATCAATATTTGAAAAACTGATTGACTGCAGTGCATCAGTGCGCGACAGACGAGTAGACAGTGACAGTCCAACATAATATGCTAGATATATAATTTAGTTCAACTAATCGTAGTAAGCTCTAAACACACATTTTATCAAAAAAAATATATACCATAGAAAACCATTATTTTCTTGTGAAAATGAATTGAAAATAAATAGACGAGTTCCTCGCATTGAGTATAATAATTGTTAAATGAGTTCAATTTGTGTTCGATGATCCATTGTATTACATATACGAAAAACGATTCTGAGCGAAGACGTTTTATCAAAATAATATTACTAAGTACATTTTAATATAGTATTATATACATATTATATTTATTCCGCAATATTGTAAAGTAATTAATTTGGAAGATGGTAAACTGCGGCAAAATTTACTTTTTTTTAAAAGTCGATATGTAAACTGCGGCAAGAAAAAAATTAAGATTATACAATCTGCGGCAATTTATTTTATATACCTTCTATATATACCTACTATATATACATATAGTTACGATAACCTACATACACGTTTATCGTTTAATTAGGTATAACACATGATATGACAGCTATTTATCTAGAGGCTATTAGAGTATTAGGCGTAAAAATAAAGAAAAACCAATTTTTAAAATTGAAAAATATTATTATTATTAATAAAAATTATTTTAAAATATAGTAGGGATCTTATAATCAAAAAAAAATTGTAATTTAAAAAATAAAATAATAATAAAATAGAGACCTAATTAACATAATATATGATTATGATTTAGGTAGTATGATATGATATATATAAAGAAGGTATATCAAATAAATTGCCGCAGTTTGTATAATGTATCTTATCGGTTTTGTCGCAGATTGTATAATCTTAATTTTTTTGTTGCCGGAGTTTACATATCGACTTTTAGAAAAAGGTAAATTTTGCCGCAGTTTACATACAGCCATTAATTTTACTATTAGTTAAACGGCTGGTGCCGCTGGTTGAATTAATTTTGCCGAAAAAATTTTAATTTATTGTATTAATGTACTATTATATATATTATTATTATTATTATTATTATATAATATATGTATTTATTTATTTATTTTTACAAATTAACGCCTGGCGGCAATTTAAATAGTAATTTATTATATACTACCTATATAACCTAGTATAGAAATAACAATTTTTATACAGTTGGTAACTTATAAGTTATAACATTGATAAAAATAGGTACCTGCATAACAACTGAAGAGAGAAGAAAAAAAAATATACATCATTAGTATATTAATTATTAACTCTTGAGCCAATACCGACTTACACAAATTGTTATTTTGCGTTTACATACTCAATATTGTCGAATTTGAACTTGAGATATCTGAACAATTCGAAGAATTTTATATATTTTTAACTACAAATAATTTTAGCATTAAACAAATATATGCCTATGTAGGTATTTTTGATATTTTTAAACTGCAGTATAAGAACAAACTATTTGGGATCTAGTATTTATTTTTAAAAATGCATTGAGTACCTAAAGAAAATGATAATTTAAGTAATATAGTGGTAGATTGTTTCAATTTTCCGCGATTAATATTTTTTGAATTACAACAAAATATTAAAAATCGTTCGTTATTTTACGTGTGATGTGTGTATATGTAGGTATATAATACATTCAATGACGTAAAATTGTTAACTTCAGACGATCATAAACCATTTTATCGATAAAACCGTTTTGGTTTTACATTTCCCCCAGCTAGACCGGGGAATTCTATTTATATCTCGGGCTGGTGGACTTATAATTTATCGTGCTTACATTGCTCATAATCAAAATCGGACGTCGGACAGTACCATAATATAATGCAATAATGTATACATCGATAGTCGTCCGATAGTATCTACTTTGCCCCCGTAACATAAACACTACGATACTCGTCGTTCGTGTATTCGTGTCCAAGGACCAAGACACGTAGTTGTAAGATTGTGTGTAGTCCGTGTGGTCTAGGCGCAGCGTCGGCGTCATTTTAGTTTATATTTCGTACTATCATAATAGGAGGGGGCAAACGTTTTGACCGGCCAAATAATAACAAACAGATCGGTTCGTTCGCTAGCTAATTTCCACCTACGTTTTTATCTCGATACAATTACCGCATCTTACATAACTGTATACGTGTGACGTGTCCGAGGCAAAAATAGTCTCTTTTTATGATAAAAAAGACGCGGAGGAGCTAAACAATGATGATTCCGACCTCAGTGGCTTCGTTTTATATTTTCTAGAGGGGTCGAACAAATTAAATGACAATAAATGAAACCGCTAAAACGGAATAATTGAAAAATCGAACATTTTTAAATAATAGGCACCTTCTATTGCAGAGGTTTTTTTTCGAAATCGTGGATACATTTAAGAGTGATCGTCTTGTTTTTATAATGTCTTTATGTCTATATAATATTTGAACTGGAAAACTATAAATATTAATTATCATCGTGACGATATATAGTTTTCTAGATTTTTCACAGTATTAAATTTCCTAGATGTCACAAAAATTATAGTATTATGCTGTTTTCTCAACAATCGGGCAGTGGCAAATGCCTCCCATTTTGCCTCCCCTCGAGCGCCTAGACGTGTATCCTTAACGCCTCTAGAGTCGCGATCCCCGTGCAATATTATTGTCGAACGCCGTTTCCGACTAAGACGAACGGATAGCTAACTCATGAGTCACGAAAAACGAACAATCTCATTTGTCACGAGCGAACTACAGCTCAACAGCTGCTGGCAGCTGCTCGGAACGGTTACCTCCATACCCCCTCGAGCGTACGTACGGTATATCGTTCCGGTCCGGTTACCGTGTCCGCGCTGGCGATTGCTTTGTGCCAACGACTACTGCCGAGACGGGACGGCTGCTAGATAAGTAAAAAAAAAGAAAAAAAAGCGTTTCGCGGAATATCAGGTATAATACCCGTATCGATGTGGCTCAACCTCAATCGTCATCCGCTCGGCGCTCCTCGGACATTGCCGTAGGGCGACATTATATTATTTTTTATCCGATAATTTAATTTCGCATAATTTTTTTTCAATCGGATCGAGTCCGATCGTATCGCTCCCCCCCTCCCCTGGCCACCGCCGAAACTTTTCTACGTTTTTCCCCGTTTTCGTTATCGGCTTATCGCGCCGAGCGTTCGTCACTCCCCTCACACCCGCCCGCCGTACCCGCGCGCCATCCGACGGCCGCCGCCGACACTCGCGCCTGTACGGCTAATACGTGTATTTCGTCCACACACGGACACTGATGCGGTGCGTGACTTCTCCCGATCGTCTGATATAAGTGATATTGTCGAAACATTGTGATAGACAGATAGATGTCACAATAATAATAGCGTAGTCTTTTGCCTGCAGCGGTAGTGATGTGTATTGTGTGTTGTCGGACGATAAATAGAAATTAGAATAAAATAAACTGCGTAAGCTCATCATCGTCAAGGGTGTGGGTGGCCGCCACCTACTCACGAACCGTTTTGCACGTCGATACTGTAATCTGCACCTCGTCCCGGCAAACCGTGAATAACGACGACGAGTGATACGTCTTTTCGTTTAGTTGCAATCGTTCATCGAGATCGCGATCCGATACAATGGCAGCCGAGAGAGAAATCGCCGCCGAGGACAGCATCAAAGTCGTCTGTCGCTTCCGTCCGCTAAACGATTCCGAAGAAAAAGCAGGGTCCAGGTTCATCGTAAAGTTTCCCACCGGACCCGATGAAAACTGCATCACAATCGGCGTAAGTACATCATACTAGAATTAAAGAGTTGCCGTTGCGTCGACATGTATACCTTTGCATACCTACCTTTGTTGACAACATACTAATTTCAACGTTTTTTCCAATCGATTCACCAGTTTTGAATCTGGCGGTATGAGATGTGGTACTTTTGTACCGATAAACCTTTTGAAGAAACCCATTTTATGTGTGCTCACTGCCCGATACTCCTCGGTATATTATAGGTAGGTGCTATTAACTATCCTTTTTTTTTGGTAAATTCAATCGGAGTACCTATGTGTTTCAGTCTAATATTCAAATAGATTTTAAAAGGAATAACCACAAGAACAAGTAACAATAATTTTAATAAAATATAATCATTATTCCTAAAATGTCCACCATTTATTTTTAAGTGTTTGAAATGTTCTGTGAACTTACATTTTTAACTTACACATTAACCTCCGCATATACTTAGGTTTAATGAAATGAAACTTTTAGGTTCTTATTCATCTACTCAAAAAATTATAACAGCTTTTTCACAAGTACCTAGGTAATGAATTGAGCTTACATTTATATGCATCATTTAATATTTAACCAATTTTAATTAGTTAAATGTAACTGACTATCAATATAAAAGATACAGGTAAGATAGGTACAATGAAAATAAATCCCTATTGTAAACATATTTTTTTAAATATCTGTTTATTTATTGACCAATCATATTTTTTTCTCAAATGATTGCTTAAGTATTTTAGAATTTTATAGTTTCTAGGCAAAACTGCAAATGGCATGTAAATATATGGTAAAGCAAACAGTACCAAAACTATAGTATATACAATCTATAAATAATGAGATACCTAACCAATATTATCTATAATAATAATTATGAGATTGTTCATTTTAAAGTTGAACAATTACTAGTTTTTAATTTCATGTAAACTAGAGTGTAAAAGTACTAGTTACACCTTTAAAATATTAATTTACCTATAAAGTATGTAACAATTCTATTAGTCAAGTCAATAGGTAAAAAATAATTCATTTTCACCTAAAAATTAACTTTTTTCTAGTATTTATAATCTACTGTTATTTGTTTGTTGCGAACTGTAAATAAATTAAAAATTTATTGTATTATTTTAATAAACTTCTAACCAGATTTTACTTATTTAAAGTTCATATATTTTATGTACAGGATGGTTCTTATAAGAACCAATATCTTAGGAAATACAAGGAATTTTTGTATTTGTATTTTTATTTATTTTTAAATATTTTATTAATACATTGTTATTATTATAGAACTCAACTTTGGTGACTGTAGTGTAAACTTGGTTTTTAGCTCTTGGAAATGTCTATGCTTGTGGTGTCAAAAAATGAAAAACCACGATTTTAGTTGTTGGCTTATTACCTAACCAATGTCCTTAAAACCGGTTTTAAACATTGTTAATTTTAAAACCAAATATACAATTTAAAAATTTATATTTTCTAAAATATTATCTAGTTTTTACCTAGTAAAAATAAAAGAACCAAACTTTATACCTACATTTATATCTATTTTAGTTTATGTATAATGTATATGTTAATACTAATTACCTACCTACTTGTTTTTAAAAATAATTTAGCTGAACCTCTTTTTTTTTTAAGGAATTTTCAAAACATTTATTGGATTTGGACCAAAATTCCTGTTATCTATTTAAGTTACCCTATTTATTATTTCGTACTTAAAGTTTTTATTCATTGTTCCCACAATCACATTCAGGGATGGATGGGCAGTATCTTAGTTAGATACTTACATCCTATATCTAAATATTTTTTTCATTAGTGTATCTTATATTTTTTTAATTTTTTGTAAATATAATAGACTCAAATGAAGATATATAATTTTTAGAAACTTAACAAAAGAAAAAAAAATTATTAAACTTAGTTTTTAAATTTGCATTTTGTTATTTCCATGTAGTTGATTGGAGAGATCACAAAACCAATCATAATACAAGGTTAAAATATTCTAAACTTTTCAGTGTACACCTAGTACTTCTACATTTTTTTTGAGTTTGTAACAAACAAACAAAACTATAATATTACTGATGAAAGCAAATAATTATTTACGTGTAGGCCATTTAGGTATAGGTAATCTTGGATTAAAGTGACAGTATAATTCGGTTCTGGTGCTTATTCTTTCCCCTAAACCGAGTAATTAATATTTTAGCAATTTTACATAGTATGTGCCAAGTATGTACTTAAATAATTATTTAAAAAATGTATTTTGCATTTTAGAGATAGGTACCGTATCTAGTATCTTAAGTTAAAATGAAGTATCTTTTCAAAAATGTTTAATATGTCTTTTATTTTGTGTCTGGTGGTAAAAATTTATATATTTCCATTGATATCTTGTAATTTAAATTATGGTAGGATTCTTGAACACCTTGAACTTTATGAATTTCAAACAGTCTGAAATTTGAGATTGATATAATTATCAAGTTGACAACAGATTAATTAAATTTTTTAGTACACTGTTTTTATTTATTTATTATGGTTACATTTTTAAAAGTTTAAATAAAACTCGAGTTTTTATTCAGACGGCTTAAGAAAAAAAATAAGTACGAGTTCATAAAAACTTAAGTTTGACCTATACCAAATGTTGATACTTTTTTAATTGTCATGACCATCTTGTATTTAGATAAGTATAATTAATCACTAAAAAAAAGGAATGAGTTTAAATCGTTTACAATAAATTTAATACAAACATTTTACTGTGATGATTATCTATAAGTACCTAATTACAATGGTTAATAAAATAATTTCTTGTACAATGTTTTTGAGATAGTATTAGAATCCTTTTTTGAAACTGCTTTTCATTCATTCAAGAATCTACATTTTATAAACATTTTACATTTTACTGTAAAATAGTGATCAATAATTATTTTATTTCACTATTCATATTAAATATTATTTATTATTATTTTACTTAACTAACATCCATCTTAGTTTAAATAGTGTTCTTTGAGTTGGATACATTTCAATATATTTATAATCCAAAAGAATCCTAAATAAATGGATTCTTATCAAAATAAAATTGTAATGATCTAAGTATGACATTTTTCACTCAAGTATTCTACATTTCTAAAAACATTTAGTTCATTGATTCTGTTGAAACATTTTTTTCTTTAATGAACATTAAATTAAGGTACATAAATAAAAACAATTTATAGAATAACGGTACTTAGAATCAATATTTTTTTAAAACATGCAAATTATTAATTTTACAAAGAGAGTAGCAAAGTTAAGTATTGACTGAAATAAATATGTTTGTTTAAAAAAACTAAGTACTTACCTGTCATATTTTTTACAAAATTTATTTCAAATGTGCTAATTTTTGACACAATATAAAATTCATGGTTAGTGTTCTTTCTTATACATTTATATTTTATATTTTTGTATAATTTTCTTATAATTAGATAGATAAGTTCTATTTTAAGTCCATAGCTTTTATTTTTTAATAAAAATCATTCAAGTTATATTTATTTTTGGATTTTAATATTACCTTTGTTTGTACATTTGGCTTAAAATATACAAGAAAAGTTGTTCTTGTAATGATATTATTATGTAACTATCAACTGAAAAATTTAAAATTTATTAAATAATTGTTACATTTTATTTTGTGTTTAGGGAAAAGTTTATTTATTTGATAAAGTTTTCAAGCCAAATGCCAGTCAAGATAAAGTTTATGGTGATGCAGCAAAGTCAATTGTATCAGGTAAAACTTTTTTTTTTTATTTCACAGTAATGTTTTGTATTTAAACTCATTTTTTACGAGTTAGAATTAAAATTTATATAGTGTGATATTGGAAATAGAATACAAAACAAATATTTTGCTCCTCCTTAAAATAACTTTTATAAATTTAACTAGGAAAGTAAGAACACAATAGTCAGGCATAATTTAAACAAATACCTTGATAGCACTTACACATTGTAGTTTTCTTTAATTTTAACTAGATGTGCTTGCTGGTTACAATGGGACTATTTTTGCATACGGTCAAACTTCTTCTGGTAAAACACATACCATGGAGGGGGTCATAGGTGATCCATCAAAACAAGGTATTATTCCTCGGATTGTCAATGATATATTTAACCATATTTATGCAATGGAAGAAAATTTGGAGTTTCATATAAAGGTGTCTTATTTTGAAATTTATATGGACAAGATTCGTGATTTATTAGATGGTATGTTTATATTTTTGATCATAATTATTAAAATAGTCAAAATAATTTGTTCAATATTGACCATTTTTAGTATCAAAAGTGAACTTAAGTGTTCATGAAGATAAAAATAGAGTACCTTTCGTAAAAGGTGCTACTGAACGATTTGTTTCTAGTCCAGAAGAAGTATTTGCTGTAATTGAAGAAGGCAAAGCCAACAGACATATAGCTGTGACAAGTAAATTGATGATAGTTAAATAATTATTAAAATAGATTTAAGTTTTATGTTTTTTATTTAAATCTTAGACATGAATGAGCACAGTTCAAGAAGTCATAGTGTGTTTTTGATAAACGTGAAGCAAGAAAATTTGGAAAATGAAAAAAAATTATCTGGAAAACTTTATCTTGTTGATTTAGCTGGTAGTGAAAAAGTAAATGATTTATATGTTTAATAATTATGTTTTAAATTAAAAAATTTTCTTGTAAAATTTGATTATTAATATATGTTTAAAACAAATATTATTTTAAGGTAAGCAAAACTGGTGCAGAAGGTACCGTATTAGATGAAGCAAAAAATATTAACAAATCATTATCAGCTTTGGGTAATGTAATATCTGCATTGGCTGAAGATAAGAAAACACATATACCATATCGAGATTCTAAATTAACACGTATATTACAAGAATCATTGGGTGGAAATGCCCGTACTACAATTATAATTTGCTGTTCTCCTGCATCTTTCAATGAGTCTGAAACAAAATCAACTTTAGATTTTGGTAGAAGGTGAGTGAAATTTATATATGCCCTTAAGTGAATATCCTAATTAACAATTGTAGTGATAAGTGATGATTAACTTACCAAGACTAAATATGAGACAAACAAAATAAATTCTAAAGAAATAAATTAAATTACAGTGTAATATTTGTTAATTCTTATTGTGAATTAACTCAGTAATTAAAAAAAAAATCAATCAAACATTGGTTATTTTTCATATAGTTGTATAATTTTATGAAGATAGTGTGCCAAATCAAATAACAGTTAAATGAGTCATATTTATTTTACTTTCAACTAATAATATAAATATTAAGACTAGGTCTTAATTCTTCTGTAATTATAAACATAATATTACTATTCTTACAATATTCAATATTGTATGTATTGTGCTGATCTGTATCATGTAGGACATGGTCAGGGTAACTATGCTGTATATAGTTTTTTTTTGTTAAAATAAACTATGGGGGGCCCAGTGGAGTAGTATTGATTAACCGTTTCTTAGTTGTCAATTTAACATAGAAAAATATGGTATGGGTAACGTGTATTAAACATAATTATTTATTTTAAAGAGCGAAAACAATTAAAAATGTTATTACTGTCAATGAAGAACTAACGGCAGAAGAATGGAAAAGACGTTATGAAAAAGAAAAAGAAAAATGTACACGTTATAAAGCCAAGTGTGATAAACTACAGTCTGAACTTAATCGGTAAAAATGGTGTAGTATTCCTATTTTTAATAACAAAACTAATTCAAATTACATAGTTGGAGGTTAGGAGAAACTGTTAAAGAAGATGAACAAGTTAATTTACAAGAGCCAATGGAAGCATCTACTCCAAATGTTCAAGTTGATATTAAAAAAGGTACCAATACTAAGATAATTATTAATTGTTATAGTCTAATTCAAATTAAACAAAAATAAATAAATTATAAATTCTATTTATTTTTTAATATAATTTGTGCTGCTTATTTTTTTATGTGAATCACGCTCATAACATTAATAAGCCATAGTAATTTGTTAGAAAATTAAGTTTTGTCATTATATTCATATTCTAAAATTCCAATAGAATAAATAATATCAATTAATTTTTTGTACATAGAATTAGTGGTTGGTCCAGTTCCTGCAATACCGGGAGGCGTAATGACTGAATCCATGTCAACAGAGGAAAGACAAAAACTTGAAGAAGAACGTGAAGCCTTATATCAGCAATTGGACGATAAAGATGAAGAAATAAATCAACAAAGTCAAGACATAGAAAAATTAAAAGAACAAATAATGGAACAGGAAGAAGTAAGCTTTTAAGTCAATGTAACTAAGTAAAAATATTAAATTAAAATTTTATATATAATAGCTTCTTACGTCAACTCAAAGAGACTATGAACAGTTACAACAAGAAATGCATAGAATTACTCAAGAGAATGAAAGCGCGAAAGAAGAAGTGAAAGAAGTTCTGCAAGCTCTTGAAGAACTTGCAGTTAATTATGACCAAAAAAGTCAAGAAGTTGATGTGAAAAATAAAGAAAATGAAACTCTTATGGAAGAATTATCAATAAAAGAAGTATACAAATAAATACATTTTATTACCTATAGTATAGAAAATGTACTAATACTATTCTGTTTTTAGTCATCTCTGAACTCAACATCCTCGGAACTACAACAGTTGAAAGATATGTTCATACATCAAAAGAAACGTACAACAGACATGTTATCAAATCTTCTAAAAGATATAGCTGAAATTGGAACAGCAATTGGAAGTGAAGCTGAACTCAATGTAAGTAATTTCTAGTCTTGTTATTTATAGAGAGCAAAGTTTTATATAATAATCTAAATGTATTTATTAAAGCAACAAGCTATTAGTGATGGGAATAGCAAGCTGGATGAAGAATTTACTGTTGCTAGACTTTATATTAGTAAAATGAAATCTGAAGTAAAAAACTTGGTTCAACGATGCAATTTCTTCGAATTAAGTCAAACTGATATGAACAAAAAAGTAATGTTTTGACTTAACATTTAGTTTTATTAGAATATTAGTATAGATTTTTTTTGTTTCACAAATTTAGGTTAGTGATTATGAGAAAGAACTTGCTGAAAGTCGTTTGAAAATTTCTCAAAATGAGGCTCGCCTTAAATCTATGCAAGAATCCTTAAGAGAAGCAGAAAATAAGAAACGTTTATTAGAAGAAAACATTGATGCATTAAGAGAAGAGTTTGCTAAAGTGAAAGCAGCAGGTATGTTAAGTTGTATTTATTTTCAAATACTATACTTATAAATTATTACAGTATAAAGTTAAATAAATACCTGAGATTTTTATTTAACCGTCTTAAGGCTGTTGAAAGCATATCATTTTTAAGGAGTTGGATTTAGGCAATATTCTATATTCATTGAGAGTGCTGTGTAACTATATGTTTATAGCAACCGATCATTAGTGCTTAGAGTTCATAGCTGGGCTGTAGGGTTTTAGACATTTGAGGCATATAATGTAAGCATCAGTTAGCATGACATGCATCTCGTGATGACTTAACGGCCATCTTTGTAAAGCGTCATCAAGTGTTTATTATTTTATTGCATCAGTGATATCTGGAATTTCTTTATTGATGTTTTAATGTTATACATTTATTTTAGTTTGTTTAATAATTATCCTTATTGGGGTGATGCTGTTGTTTCCAAAGTAATATTGCCACAATGCCACTACATAATTTATGTGACAATAATAATGTTACTTTTTTTTAAGTTGAACCCTTAAAAATAGTCCATATTGTGAGGTGTAAAGATAATTGTTAATATAACACATATATATTTTTTTTAAACGAACTATGAATCACTAAGATAATTACATACGTTTTTGATTTTAGAACAAGTTCACATTGTATCATCATCAAAAGAAAAAGCAGAAGAAAAAGAGAAAGCTACTAGCATGCGAGCTGCTCTTGAAACGCAGATGGATCAATTACGAGATGTTCATCATAAACAAGTAAAAATTTGTATTAAATCATCTACCTATATAGCAGTTTTATTATTTTTCATCTCTTATAAAATGAAAAGGATCAATAAATATGTTAGTGTGGTTCTATGTAAGCTTAATGTTAACAACTTTACTGTATTAACCAATTTAGATTAAACTCATATTTTTATATCAGGATTTTGTTAATTGATGAAAGTTAAGAAATATTTAAATATTAATATATGTTTTTTCTTTTTAGACTTTAATTAAACTAAAAAGTTTTTACAGTTTTAGTTATAATAAATAAAACAGTTTTTTATTTTACTATATCCAGTTATTTTCTATTTTCAATTTATTTATTTTTATTTTGGTTCCGTTTCACTTAAATTAAAGTAAATATATTCTTCATCTACATAGTCAACTTATGCATGATTTCAACCTTAAATATGGTATTAAAAAAATGATTAATAGTATTATAGTTGGAGTTTTTATTAATATATGGTATACTTTTATTATCCAATAACAGCCTACAGCATTTTCATATTTGTTTAAACAAACGTTATAAATTATAATTACTTTAAGTTTTCAACAAGAATCAATAATAATATTTTCAAAATAAAATTAAAAATTGTTAGGTATTAATTTGAAATTGGGCTTTTTTAAACAACTTTTGTTTTATTAGGTTGCCGATTTAAGAGATGAGATTAGTGAAAAACAAGCATTGATTGCAGAACTTAAAGATCAAGTTCAAAAATATTCTTTGGCACAACAACAACTGCAAACAGATTACAATAAATTATTGCAAGAAGATCAAGAAAAAAGTCAACGCCTTCAAGAATATGTTTTAGCCAATGAGCGTCGTGAACAAGCACGTAAAGATCTCAAAGGCTTAGAAGATACTGTTACCAAAGAACTACAAACATTACATAATTTACGTAAAATATTTGTGCAAGACTTACAAGTATGTTAAATAAATAATATTATTTCTATGGATGTATAAATAAACTGTATTTATCTGTTAGTCTCGCATGAAAAAATCAGCTACAGCTGAAGATACAGATGAAGCCAGTAGTGGAGGAACATTAGCCCAAAGACAAAAAATTAGTTTCCTGGAGAACAATTTAGATCAACTTACCAAAGTCCACAAACAACTGGTCAGGGATAATGCAGATTTAAGATGTGAATTACCCAAATTGGAAAAAAGATTACGTGCTACAATGGATCGTGTTAAGGTTGGTTTTTATTTGATTACTTCAAAATTATTGAATATTACATTTAATCATACTCGTCCTTGTTATTGTTTCTTAGGCACTTGAATCAGCATTGAAAGATGCTAAAGAAGGTGCTATGAGGGATAGGAAAAGGTATCAATATGAAGTTGATCGTATTAAAGATGCAGTGAGACAAAAGAATTTAGCTCGCAGAGGACCTAGTCCTCAAATAGGTAATTTTATCAACATAATAATATTAAATAAATTGATATGTTTATTTAATGTAATTATTTAACACTTTAGCCAAACCAATCAGAGCAGGACAACATAATATTATTTCAATTAATCGTATTAGTGAAGATGAACTAAAAAAACGTAAAGCTGCTGCTATGCCTGGTATGTAACAATTATTAAACTTTATGTTCTAATAATTTATAACATCACAATTAATTAATATAAATTTGTTATTTAATTTTCAGAGATTGCTGAAAGTAGTTAAAGAGCTTTTCTATAATAATTTACATTTATGCTCTTGCCAAACTGCAAGTGGTGGAAGTATTTGATACAAATTGAATTTATATTATTTACAGAAATAATTTTTACTATATAATTTTAGAAACCTATTTAATTATCGCACCTTCTATAATATTAATATATACTTACTTACATATTTATATATGCGAGTGTGTATCAACTATGCAGCAGCCATTTTCCTTCTCCTTGCACATACCTTTAAAAAGCTGGATAGAGTGGCTTTTAAACTGTATAATGGTGCTGTTTATCATTCGCTTTCACATTGTCTGTACTTATGAAAATCTAAATAACTTGATTTTAAATTCATTTTACTCTCCACTACCAAATTATACTTGGCTTATTTAATTTATACATAAAATTTAGTGGAAAATGATAAATATTGTTTTTTTAATTAATTATTTAACGTCTAATTTTATTTATTTTATGCAAATGGCATGTTTTTTTTTAGACAGCTGTTTATGCAATTATGTCTTATATTTATTTATTAAAAATATTTTCCTATTTTTTTCAAACTTTGTTTATTAACCAACATTAAACATAGGTTAGTTATATTGAAGCTCCAAATAAAATGTTTTTTCTACGTCAATTTTACCAAAATCAAACATTTTTAATATCAAATTGATTTGTAAAACTTGAACATAATGATATAAAATAATTTTTCTGACTATTTTTAATAATATGGTATTAAATTTAAAATTTAACTTATTTAAGTTTAAAATCATGACATTATGGTAGTAAACATTAGTGTCTATTGAAAAATTGTTTGCAGCAGTAATTTTAAAATTAAATTTTATCTCATTTTAATGTTTTTTTTTTTTTACTGTTCTATAGAATAATTTTATATTTTGTTATAAATTCTTGAAAACTTTGGTTATACACAAAACTTCCTGTTTCAAATTAAAATAACATAAGTAAAGCTTTCTATATTTTAAAAATATCTTCCTTAACATCAAACATAGAAAAATATAACATTTGAAGAATGTTGATTTAATTATTATCGATTGATCTTATTCAAAACACCACATAAATAAATCTTTGCTCAGAAATTTAATATAGTACTTATATTGTAATATTTAATTATGAAATTGGGTTTTATGTACTTAAAATACATTCCATTAAACTATAACTATTGGCAAAACATACAATGAATGACCAACTAAAGACTTGAAAGTTGTGGTGTCTATTTTTAGTTGTTTTATTTTTCTATAATGTTAAAATTAAATAATAATTTCTTGAAACATATTTTCCACTATCTAGTTATATTTTTTTCTCGGAAACTCATTTAATATCCCTATGATCATGCACATCAAGTACTGTCTTTTGCAAGATCAAATTATTGTGTGTAGTATACAGTAATTAATTTTGTGCTGTGAAAAAAATTGTTCTAGTTTCAATTAATTAGATTTAAAGTCATTTAGCTGACCATCTTCGATGCATTTATGTTTAACAACACTTAGAATTTTTTGTTAAAATATACATTAAATAACAACATCTTAAGTTGCATACTATGCAGTATTTAGTATGTTTCACAAATTAGATACTTGAATATGGTGTGATCGGTGGTAGAAAATTTAATTTTAGTGCTGTTCAAAAGTACGAAAAAACAATTTAAATGTCTAGATTTATAAAAATGTATAGTATATGAAGTTACAGCTATTCACAGCATTACAGTATCTGTGTTCCGTTCATTAATCCAGAACATAATGATTGAGTACTTGTAGTAAAAAAAAAACAATTTAATTTCTTAAAGGTTTCCAACAAATAACACTAAATGTAAAAAAAATTATTTCAGTCAACTCGTTAGTCGAAAGATTAGGCAGATCTATTATAAACAAAAAGTTTCTTTCCGAAGCCAGCACCAAACAATTGGCAAACATTTTATTAATCCATAGGTAAATCTTTTAAAATTATTTATACCTACAGCTTTGTACCATGATAAAATAAATAGGTAACGAAAGGGTGGGCAGTTGGGTACCGCTCTGCTGTACAATAGTCAGTAGGCGTCGAGTGGTTCACTGTTATGTATGTATTACATTTGAATTCAATGATATGAAATCATTGTATACGAAAAACAATTCTGGACGTAGACTCGGTCAGCTTATATTACTAAGTATATTTTAAGAATTGATTGCTATTAAAGTAATTTATTTTACAATTGGTTATAGGTACATAGGTAGGTTGAATTAATTTTTTCCAAAAACATGGCATTGTGTTCAAAATATGACAATAGGTAGACAGATAGTAACCAATATATACATTCAGGCCCGGATCGGGCAGCCGAGCTACCGAGAAAATGTCGGTAGGCTGCTTATGAGTGTTTGGTCGTAATTTTATTTTGTATGGTAATGAGAAATTAGTACAAACATTATTAAATCACACCATAGTTGTGCCGTAATCAAACGTCGGGAATCCAAAACTTCGATGGGCCGATGCCTTGCCCATCTCCGGCGCTGTATAAATGTTAAAAAGTCAAATAAGTATAAACAACAAATATGGATGAAAGTCGTATTCGTTAAAATCTTAATAATAATAGATATTTACGGGAAATTACTAAGACGTATTCCTTATCTGCGTCTCGGGCCTCGGCCTCAAACTTCAAAGGCACAAAGCGTCTAGCGCGAAAAAAATTCAGTCTTGAACTCATGACCACCTACCCCCTGTAGGACACTGATAATATTATATTGTCAATTCAAAACAGCCATGTTTTCGGAGGAAACTGTTATCACATTTGTTTGTTTACAATTCAGTGATAATATTCAAAAAGAAATTTTCAGGTTTTTGATAGGTAACCGAATAAAAAAAGCTACCGAAAAAATTGAATAAAATTAATATAATTAAAAAAAGAGTGGTCAAGTGGGTACCACTCTGCTGTACAGTTGGTCACTATTATTTATGTGTTGAAATTGAATCCATTGATATCCTTTTATACGTAAAACGATTCTGAATGGAGATGATTTGTCATTCTAGAATATATTTTCCAGTGGGTGGTGAATAAGATGGTTTATATTTTAATGACCTGATGCTTCAAAATTTAAGTTCTTTTATAGTTGTAAGCCAAACTTATGGAAAATCTTGTATTAAATTTGCAAGTATTTTGACAGCCAAAAAAAATGTTATTGATATTTATAAAAAAAAAAAACTAAACAAAAACGAATATTTCAAATGCCTATAAATGGCCTTAAAATAAGCGAAATATTTTAAAAATGAAACTATGTAAAAAAAATGCCAATCTAACCAACTGGTGACATTTTCAAGTATCTACGACTTATACTTTTTGAATAGTAATAAATATTGAAAATCGTTTGAGAATAAATATTGTTATCGTTATGCGTTTTCTTAAAAATTTAAAATTCAAACACCCATAAGATTTTTCCTATAATGAGGCTTCGAGTTTTCTTTAAAGCTATTTGAAGGAAAACTTATAGAAAACCTAGTGTTGCATTTTCTAACATGAGATATAAATACAAAAATGTTTATGAATTTTCAAATACAAAATTACTTGTACATTTTCACAATATTTTGCTTATTTTTTCAAATTATATTAATATTGTATTTAATTTTAAAATAACTAATACCTAATACATTCACAGAAATACAGAATGTACCTAAATTGTTTTAGCACAAAATTAAATTTGTGTCTTTTTAATCCATGCTATTTTTATCCCGTGTATTTTTTACCCCCATACCTTTTTTATACGTGGTTTTTTTGTCCATGATTTTTTTGCCAGTGGATTTTTTATCCTAGATTCTTTCTGATCCTGATCATCTATGATCTTACGTTTTGTACGTATATAGTTGTCAGTTATACAATTATCAGTTATTTTAATATAAGTGTTCGTAATCATGGTTCTCGTGTGTATTGTTAAATCGTGTATTAATAGTAAAAGTAAAACCAAAGAAAAGGGCAACAAAATGCACAGGTTCCCCAAGGATATAGATCTGTAAGTAAATTTGCTTCATTGTCACCTGTTGATAAATTATAATTAAATGGTTGTTATATTTATTTTTTTAGTTGTAAAGAATGGTTAGCAAAGTGTAATCGATTAGATCTTCTAGAGAAAAATTTTAGTAACTATCGCGTCTGTAGTAAACATTTTACTTCCATAATGTATGCTAATCCTGAGGAGACTATTTTATTGCCAACAGCTATTCCTAACAAGTTTGGTTAGTAAACAAATAATTATTGTCATAATTATTAATTTTTCAACTATTCATACTTTGATATTATTTATTTAGAATCAACAGATGTTAATTTTGAGCCAGCTACAGTAAATGAAGACAATGATCTGGATCAAAGTACTAAATTAATTGATAGTAGTCAAAATTGTTTTATTCTTGAAGAACCTGTTTGTTCAAGCATACCAAGTAAATCAAACTCTTCAACAACAGAAACTTGGAAGTTTTTCATTGACAAATAACTAGGTATTAGATATTACATTTTGACAAAGTGCCTCTACTGGGAGGTCTCTTCACTCCGTGTTTCCTGTGTGTATTAAAAAAAAATTATCAATTAGGCTTATTGTTCAAAATTCATAACAGATTGCCTAATAAAAAAAAATATGTTAAAAAAAAGAAAAAGAAAAGATATTACATTTTATTACAATATTGTGTTATATTTATTATTTTTTGTTATATACAGGTGTAACATCATCTAACAGAACAATTTCAGAAAGTAGTCAAACTTCAACTTCAATTTGCACCCAAACAACTCAACTGTTATCAGTGAACACTCCTAGGAAGAAAAGTTTGAGGACCCATGTATGTGAACTGGAGATAAAATGTAAGAAGTTAGAAGAAACTATGAATACAAATACAAAACGTATTTCAGAAATGCTAACATCTGTTGATCATTTAAATGAAGTTGTTGATGCCCATTTGCCACCCAACTTAGCAATATTAATGAAAAATTATGTCAAATTAGCCAGCAGAAAACCTCAAGGTATAAATAATAAAAGGTTATAATAGCCAACTTAAACAGTTAGCTCTTACAATTTATTTTTTTGGACCCATCGCATACAGATTTCTAAAAGACATTTTACAACTACCTACACCTTTAAGAAGAATCACACAGAAAATTGAATTTGGGACAGGATTAAATGATATTTTATTTAACTCTATGGAACTTAAATTTAAAAATGTAAAAGAAGATGCAAGAGACTGTGTTCTATGTGTAGATGAAATGGCCATTAAAACAAATCTGTTTTATAATTTATCAAAAGATTCGATTATTGGTTTTAATCATTCATCTGAAAAAAAACTCATGAACCTGCAAAACATGTTCTTTGTTTTATGGTCAGAAGCTTAAATTATAAGTGGAAACAGCCAGTGGCATATTATTTTATCAATAACAGTTGTACAGGAATTCCATTACAGAATACAATTTTTGCTGTAATTTCAAGACTACAAAGTATTTCTGTTAATATTATTGTTTTTACTACTGATCAGGGATCAAATTTCTATAGTTTTGCTAATAAGATGTATGTAACTAGTGAACGACCATATTTCTTTGTGAATGGTTTCAAAATGTACTATGTGTTTGATGCGCCCCATTTGTTGAAGTCGAAAAGAAACAATTTTTTCAAATACAATCTTGAAGTTTTCAACAATATGACAGACAAAAAATACTTGAATGATTTTTACAAGGCTGACCAAGGTATTAATCGCTGTGCACCTAAGCTCACTGATGCACATATTTATCCAGGTCCATTTCAGAAGATGAATGTATCTTATGCATCTCAAGTTTTCAGTGCAACAGTTGCAGCAGGTATACGTAGCTGTGTTGAGTATGGTAAGTTACCTCGTGCTGCTGAGACTACAGTTAATTTCATTGAGTACATGGACAAACTATTTGATATATTGAACTCTAGAACAAAAGCAGCAAGTAAAGAATTGAACCGGCCATTCAAAAATACCGCTAACCAGAGGGATCGTTTAATCATGATGTTAGATATTTTTAATAATATGCGTGTTATTGATACTAAAATTATTGATGGCAATACTACATATATTGATGTTTCTCAACACATGAAATTTATAAATGGATGGAAAATTACAATAAATTCATTATGGGATGAAATTCAAACTCCTGGATATACATTATGCACATACAGATTACACTAGGACTGTTTGGAAATTTTAGAAATCAGAACGGTAATAATGTAAATCCAACCCCAATTCAATTTTACTGGGCATTTAAGAAAGTGTTTTTCTTACATTATTTTAAACACTCAGATGGAGCAAATTGTTTGGAGGACTTAGATGAAATTTTTAACAACATTGGAGATACAACTACACTTACACTCAATAATTCAAATGCATTATTTCCAGAGAAGAATTCATATTCCTGTAACAATTTGAGAGTTGGAACTTTAGATTATAGAGATTTGGAGTTTATTTCTAAAAATGCTCTTTCATATGTAAGTGGTTATTTTATAAAAAAAATGTCCGGATAAACATACCTGTGATACTTGCTTGGAGTATGCCAAGAGTCAAAATAACATTGATGAATCATTTTTATTTACACATTTCCAGGCTTATCAAAATGAAGTAAAAACAGCTTATGGACAGTTAAATGTACCACCAGATTCTTTTCTAAATTATATAAATGAATTAGATAATATTTTTACAGACAACTTTTCTACACTTGCTATAGAAGATCAAGTAGGATGGAAAATAAAAAATTTGTTAGATAACTTACCATTTACACATCCATGTCCAAATTTTAATCTGGAATTTCTGAAAAGCCTTTTTGTACGATTAAGAATATTTCATGCTATCAAAAAATTAAATAAAAGTTTATTGTCAGCTCCTAGAAAATATAGAAAATTGGACATTCTTTCTCACTTATAGTAAATGTATTATGTATAAATTATATTTTGACTTACCTACCTATTAAACAATGTTTTGTATAATTTAAAAATTGTTATATTCTGTGTGACCACCGGCGCGGCGGGCAGTGACGACGCGTACTGTATTCGTGTTTTTCGTATCATATTATATATCATTGTTCGTAAGCCATTCCAGTTATCTATCTGTCTCGGTAAATATAAAATGTATAAATTAAATTAACCCCCCTCAGACATTGTATTGAGTTTATACTTTATTAATAATTATATTATTGTACTTATTTGTGAAATAAACAAGGTTTGTATTATCTGTTTATCGTGCACATCGCGCTGGGCTAATAGATTTTGGACTGTATAATGTTCATGACGAAATGCATTTATTTTTTATCTGTCATTGGGTTCATATTTTCATAAATACACGAAGAACAGTGAAAACTACCTAGAAACATGACGGATTCGTCATGCCCGGAGACTATAATATAGTCACGTCAGTCGTCAGTATTATCACAGAACAGATTAAATCTATCTTTATCTGTGGTACGACTTCGACGGGCTCTATAGATGTCTATTATTATAGATAATCGTCGCGAAGTCGTAGATTCGGCATTCTTATCTCAACTGCTGAACACACACTCTTATCACAGACGTGATATAATAATATTCTGTGCTCGACTTGTGCCAACACGACAGAGAGAGAAAATTCAAAATACTCACGTTCTCACTCGCACGACACAGAAACATTATGCTCGTTTACGACAATTTTCGTGAACGTCGTGTAAACAAGAGTGAAAACAGATACGCGAACGTCGACGCAACGATGTCGTGGTGGCTTATCTTTACAACAATCGCGGTGTGAGTCGCGTCGGCTTACAGATTTCTATTATGCGATGCCTCGTCCGTAAGTTTTTGTGTGAACTGTGATCTGTTGAGAATTTGAGATCTCTCCTATGCGTCGTCGCGACTCCACGGGAAACACTATAGAGAACTCGAACGTTCGTCCTTTACAAAATAATATTATAATATTATTGTTTGATCGTGCCGCCGTTTATCAGCTCTGTACACAATGCCACACAATGGACTCATTATCAAACGGTCAATGTCAAACCAATAACCGACCAAAAGACCATTAACGAATCATTTGACAATTTTCACATTTTTATTTTTTTACGTTTAGTGATCGTTTAGACTTTGATGTAATAGTTTGTGGTGTTGGGTGTGAAGGAGCTGAATAATCTGCATCATAAGACACTCGTCATTTCCAATCCCGTTTGGATTTTAAGATGTTATATTAAGATTATTTTAATATTTATTTATTAGTGCAGTGGTTCGAGTTTCTTGAGCCTCGAAGTATTATAATTACAGACCTGTGGTGCGGGACAATCGCAGTATTTATTTTACGGCTCTTCAATTTTACATAATATTATGAGTCATTATCGTGAGATGTAAATTGATATAAAGTCGTTCAGTCTCATTTTAAGGTAAACCATCAGTCAACTTATCACAACAGTCAATGATAGATAATAACACAAATTAAAATTGGTACATTTGCTAAAAATATGATCTAACAACAATACACACAGATCTTTTTACAATTTTATTCATCATAAACTGTTGTAAGCTCGTGAGTAGTTAAAAAATGTTTCTAAATTATACTCTAAGGTAGTTTTTTAATATGTTGAATAAAAAAATTGAGTCTAGGTAGAAAGAATTATTATTGATGTATTTAGTAATGAGTTATGACGCGACTGGAACCCCTAGCTGTTTCTAATTTAATTTTGAACAATATTAAACATTAAGGTACTTCTACAGAACCATTATTATGACAAAGACATTGAAAATTAATGATTAGCTACTGTGCATGTTATTGTCTTTCAGACATTTCTTAAGGTTTTTATAAAAAAGTTTTTTGGCAATTTTACTTTTTAAAATATATTTCTCAAATCCTAACTACATATCACTCGCCAAGTATTAAAAATAATTCTAAAAATGTGTCTCGAGATTACCATCATTTAACAATTTACAATTTTAATCTTATTAGTCAAACTTTTTCTTATTCAATTAGTAAGTATATAGGTAATACAATTATAATTTTTCCAATTAAATAAACTAGACTAAATTATGTATAAGAATTAACAGAGTTTAAGTACGCTGGGGACCACCAACCACACAGAACACAGGATTTCTTCAATATTCTTTTAAAACCAATGCTTACTTAAATAACGTTCCATACAACTAGGACCTATTTAATTTTTTTCCTGTTATTAGTTCCACATTAACGATTTAAATTACCTTTGATAGGACATTTATTTTTAAATGATAACACATGTATCGATTGAGAAATATTGTCAAATATTTATGATACTGTTATATAATTAAAATAAAATAGTTACGTAAAAAAAAAAATGTAATCATTATTCAACATACCACAGTGATAGCTCAAATGATAAAGATTTAATTTTTTTTGTCAACTTGTGAATAGTTTTAATTTTATAATTTAAATTGTTAACATTATAACATCAGTTATTTGCAAACGGTATACATTCGTGACCTACATTTTCTTGACATACCTATTTTACAACCTTCCGTTTTTTGTACATTTACATTTTACAATTGTACATTTGTGTTTTTTTTGTAAAATTTCCAAATACAATACGGCCATGTTATTTTTTCATTACATAATCATTTTATTATGAATAATTCATCATTAAAAAAAGATAACAAAAAAAACATTTCACCAATTAATCTACAGTATACATATTGTATTTATAAAATAAGCCAAAACCTTTTCAATAAATGTAATAAAACATTTTAAGACCTGAAACGTCAGTGGGTACTAGAAATTCTACTCAAAAGACTATTCCATGCTCTTTTAATTTGAATATGAGTAAAATTACAGCTCCACAGCGTTGAAAATAAAACATTTGCATTTTTAACATATTCACAATTTGATGGTTGAGAATTAATTCGGTCGAGTGCTTGTTTTTCGCTCAAATTATTGCGTTCTTGAAGTCTTTTGGTAGCCTATAAAATATAAACTATATAACTTTTTTGTTAAATAAAAATCTAGACTAAACAGTAAACAGCATACCTATGCAATTACAATTTTTTAGAGGTATATTTAAATAAAAATAATTTACTGTTTGATTTAGAATTATTTATCAAATATATTCAAACATAAAAAATTATAAGTTATAAAATTAAACTTGAATCTTAACAGTTAGGCCATTGACTCAGTTTTTAATTTTTTGTATAACTATTATTTAATGAATCATGTTTTACTTCATTTGGTGGAATAATTGAAACCCATATTTCATGACAATGGTATTGCCAATTTGCACTTAAAAGAACAGCTGCTTCTAATACAACTATATTATGACCTTTGGTCGATTCAATTATTGATTTTACTCTTTGTAAAATTAAAGGCCAAATTATTGTATTTAATTGTTCCAGTTTATCCTAAAAATATATATATATATATAAATAAAAATGAAATATTATTTCAATACTGACACAACAATTACCTTATTATTAAAAACTATGGCACCTAATTTTTTTCTGTCTACTTCTTTATTTGTTGTCAGTATGCTAGGACCAAACACATCAATGACACCTTGGTATGCAGGCTGATTAATATCATAAAGCCTATGTGCTAAAGTATCAGCGTTAATTACAAAAGCTCCTAGATCTTTTAAATAGTTAGCAATAGATGATTTTCCACTTGCAATTCCACCAGTTAATCCAATAATATATGGACATGAGGGTATATTAGTATTTGGCTAAACATAAAAATATTGAATATAAACATCCAATGAAACTTGACACTTCTAATTATTTTATTTTATTTACTTGTGGTGGTTTTAAGAGTGTACCTAACAATCGCATGCGATAATTGCTTGAACTTATTTTTTCTTCTTCTTCTTCGCAACAATCACTCGTTGATTTATCTTCTTCTAATAATGGCACAGGTAATATATCGAGTGGTCGCAAACCAGCTTTTACTCTTTTCTCGTTAATTAACTCTCCACCTTTCATAGTTTCTTCACTTAAAATAATCATCTAAAATATGAAATTAAAAAATACTAAACGAACAAATGCAATAATAAAATTAAAATTAAAAACCTGAAATGTAGGATTATGAATTGTTGGACCATAAATATCATAAATAGGCAATACTTCATATTCTAATGTTGGATCAATATCTTTTAAAAATCCTTCAACATTACTTATTCGAGTATTACAAGGTTCGATAAGTTCCTTTAATTTTTTGGCTGTAAAATTAAATAGAAGTGTATTCAATTCTAAGATATAGTAATAAAAAATAATCAATAATTTATACCTTAAAATATAACAAACACAGTTATATAATATCAACTGTAGTTTACATTCTATGAAATGTCTAAAATAATTTAAATGTTGAAAAAAATGTATCCTACTATTAGTAGTTTTATAAATTATGATACTATTAAATAATCATTATTTAAATAAGAAAATGTATACATTTGAATTATTGTCAAGTAAATAAAAGCAGTTTTGATATAAAATGTTCTTATTTAATGAATTTGAATTGAACTATAAGAACAATTTTAAAATTAAATTAATACTGTTATTTCTGTTTGTAATAATTAAAACTATTTGCGTAGTAATATTATGATTTAAAATAATATACTGTTATTATCAGTATTAAAACGACAAGTAATAGGCAATAATAATAATAATATAAATCTATGTTTTGATCGTCTGTAATAAATGTGTAAGTTTAACGTAATAAATGACTTAGTTTTATTATGATAATATAAACTTACAATTTAACATGGAAATGTCGGTTACGCCCACAGTTAATTTTTTAGTGCACTTTAGAGCAGCCGTACTTAATAATATTTTATGACCTTTGTGTAGTCTATCAAAAGTTCCGCCTAAAACCACGCTTTCGTACAGTTCGTTTTCCATTTCATTGTACTGGGTATTTTCCTTTGTGTCGATCGGACTGTCAGCCTCATTTGGCTGTACAAACACGGTCTTGCAATTAGGAGACTTGTTACTCAACGAAGACACCACGTGATGGAGTTGTTCTGACTTTATATGGTCGTCATAGAAAATAACATCTACCGGTCGTATGGTGGCGATCTGAGAGTCTAACGTGCCCTTGAGACCACACAACAGGATGCGCACATCCACGTTCATGGGACTTAGATTTTTGTAAGCGTCGATCATCATGAATCTGTGCCGTACGGTTTTCTTGTCCGGCACCGGAATCGGAAAGAAATGGACGTAAAGTGTACTTTGCACGTCGCGTTGTATTTGCGGAAATATGCGGAGCAGACGAAATGGATTCGAACATATCAATAACCCGGTATTGGCCATTATATATTATTTGTATATGGAACAAACACGTCTTATCGGTAGGTATCACAAACGGTGGACGCTAATTAACGATTTCAAAAACGAGGGATTTAAATTAATGAAAAAACGTATGTGGATCGTCAATAAAAAATAATTAAAAAATAATATTGAAAACCAACATTTCAAGGACGGCAATAACACGAAAAGCTTATGCAATATATTTTTACGAACACCTTATAAAGAACAAATGTTTCACCTTGGTAATTAGTCGAATGATATTTCAATTTTCCGATTTCGAGCTCGAGAGTCGAGACTCGAGTGTCAAAATCCGATTAATGTTATGATAACTGATAGTAATGAGATAGCATTGGTTACGTTATAATAATCAACGCTGATAGGTTATCAATATTGTACTTATCACTTAGGTACATTTGCCAGTGATTTTTTTAGACTTGTTAAAACCTCGGGGAGAACGGATTCTAATGTTTTAAGATTCTATCATTGTCTGAACCCTGAAATCCGAATAATTCCGTGGTTAGAACATATTAGGTTAAAATTATAATTAATTAGTAATTACATTTTTCTCTTTCGTTTATCGCTTAAAATATCAAGTACCTAGTTTACCTCCAATATTGTCCTTATTTGATTAAAATACATTATTGTGCATGTACATTATTTACCTGCGTACCCATATAGGTTACCTCTACCTGACTTGAATAATAATAAAAAGTTATCTTTACTTACTCAATACTTACCTATCTTAAACACAGTAAACAATAAAACAACGCAGATACTCGTAATTTATAACGTAATTAATTATTATAGACAGTCATAAACTCATAACACAAAAAGTAAATTATAATTGCTCTTTAATTAAGTAGGTATTTTATATTATATGCGTACGGGCAACTACAATATCATGTACCTACTTAACCTACTTAAACTTACATACGCATCTAAATAAATATCTTGTATAGTTGTATAATAGCTAATTTAATTATATATAATTGTGTATAATATAGGTATACAATTGTGTAGGTATCTATGAAGGTAGTTATATACTAATTGAATACCTAAGTAATAAGTGTTATTATAAATCATAATGTAATCATGGTGAATCAAAATTTAACGAATCAGTCTGTGGACTAAGAAAACACATAATTATTTTCATATGATCGTTGTACATTCACGAAGTCCGAAGACATTTTAATGTATCCCAAACATAGGTATCTCATAATGTCGCAATCCATATTATTGTATACCATATCAATACTATATAAGGCGGTCCACCGTCCGCAGTGGTCGCAACTCGCAAGTAGATACAAAGTATAACTGTATACAACTATACAAGCAGTAAGCACTACAGCGTACTCGGTTCCGAATTACGGATAAATGCGGTTAGAGGCATTATTGTTTGTATGTTTTTCCTGCGTTCCTGTGCCTACTGCCGGACGTAGGTTTATTGATTCCGCCAGTTGAGTAAGGGCCTATCGACTCCGCCGGCAACTGTTTATAATTTCTTCGGTCTACATATCGATTCCACTGGCTATCGATTCGGCCGGATATGTTTCACGATAAGTATAGGGTACCCATCAAATATCCACCAAGTCTCAATTTTTTTTAAAATAAAAAATACCTTGGAAATTATAACGATAAAAAATAAAACATTTTTATTTTTTATTACCTATCAACAATTATTACAAAGAACATATTTTCAAAAATGTTAATAATTTTTATATAAATGAATGGTTTATGACTTGTTGGCAAATTTTATTTTTTTTGTATATTTAAAAATAATTAAGACTTGGTGAAATCAACAGGTACCTACCTAAATATGAACAGTACCCGACGGAATCAATAGCTTACGGAGTATATTATGTAGTGTTAAACAGTAGCCGGCCGAATCAATATCAACTTTTTTGTATACATAGCGCTATTAGGTATACTTATATAATTTCGACGGAATCAATAAATCCTGTCACTGACCAGTACGGCACTACCTAATTTTCCGTGGTATCACACAAACGTCCATACACCGGCACACACACTTCTGCCAATTTTAGATTCTAAGCAGAGCGAATGAGCGATGAATGATGTATTGTACATATTTACAATGATGAGTGTTTTGTTATTGTCTATCAAACTATTACCTTCTAGGGCATGGGCGCCGACTATTGGGGTGCTGCGGTGCTCGAGCACCCCATGGTTAATTTCACGGGGTGCTCAGCACCCCATGAACTAAATAAAACATATAAATATTTAATACCTTAATATTATACATTTATAATACATGTAGAAATAATAATTTTCAAATAATATATGTTTTGGGTTTGAGAGAATAGAAGTTTTAAATTCGGAACTGCAAAAATAATCTTTGCATTTTCAAGATGCAAAATTAAAAATTCAAGCTATCATAATTTCTATAAAAGAAATATGAAAATTCGGATTTGACCAATTATGGGAAGTTATAATTAATAAATCTGAAGAGCTAGGCTTAGGTGAAGTCAAGCAATCTAAACAAAGAAAAACTCCAAAACGTTTGATCGAAGGGGGACAGGAACATTACTTTATGTCAGCTAAAGAGCAGTATAAAGCACTATTTTTTGAATGTGTTGATACCACGTTATCTGCTCTGCATAACCGGTTTCAAAGCAACATACTTGAACATCTTGCCACAGTAGAAAACTTTATCGTAGATCCTCAAAAAATTAACACATCTATTAAAATAAAATTGAATACTATAGCTCTGATTTCGATGGGACAAAATTAGAATTGCATCGCAATATTATGTTAGATGTCGCTAAAGCAAAAAATTTTAATATATCATCAGTGTCAGACGCAATTGATTTTTTAAAACAAGAAGTGTACTTACAAGATTTGGTATCAGAAATTGTAAAATTAATTAAAATTATGTTAACCGTACCAGTTTCGTTGTGTACTGCTGAGCGTTCTTTTTCTGCTCTTCGGCGTTTAAAAACATTTTTAAGGTCAACAATGACGCAAACACGGCTTAATGATGTAGCATTATTAAATGTACATAAACAAAAAGAAATAAATATTGAAAATATTGCTAACAAATTTATAAAGACCACCAAAGTGAGACAAAATACCTTTGAAATTTGTTAAGCTATTTTAATTCATTATTAGAAACTTAGAAATTTTTGCTTACCTATTTGTATATAAGTTATAATTTATTTGTCTTACGCTGTAAAAATGTAGAAAAATAAAGTCAATAAACGAAGAACTAATTTGTTTAATTTAACAATCTTTGTTGATTTTTTTTTTTTTTTGATTAGGTACAAGTTAAATAATTTAGGATTTTAGGCACCCCATGAAAATTGGAAAACCTGGCGCCCATGTTCTAGGGCATCAAAAAATGCTTTGATTTTCTTGATTTCTTCATAAATAAGTATATTTTCCCAATATTAAGTTGATTACAATTTTTAGAGTAAAATGTGTACTTTATACATATACTTGGTAGTTTGGTACATGTCAGATGTCACAAAATCAAAAATTGACCAATAAATATTTATTGGTCAATTTTTCACTCCAATTGATATCAATTAGAGTGACTGGTTTTCTAAAGTTATTTAGTTTCATAATTATTATTGTAATTTTACAATAATAAATTGAATACATTTTTTTCTTACTAAATTATCCGAAAATGTGCAGTTAGAAAAAAATCAGTTAGAGCTATATTATTATTCTATATATATATAAATAATCGAATATAAAAAAATATTGACGACATTGGATATTCACTCGTAAGATAACGATTACAACTCAAATATTTTTTTTTGTAATACAAAAAATATTAATCGTAGAAACTTGAAACATTCTAAACATTCATAATAGAATTTTATTACTTAAATTGTCATTGTATTTCATTACCACAAACTTTACAAATTTCAAAATATTTAGATTTATCCACTGCTTAAGCTATTTATCGGCTTATGAGATATTTGAATTTACACTTATATATAGGTACAACAAATTAACGAAAATAGTTTGAGGAAAAATTGGTTTGTACGTTTGAGTATCAGAACTACGTCAATATCTGAACACCAAACGGTTATAAAAAGATGTGACTATGTAGTATGTATCACTATAGTAGTATAGTATCAATATTTATCTATATATTTTTTTTATAGTATATTATAGTTCAACTATGTGAGAGATATCTTCAAAATTGTTATTCTTTATAAATACCTGACAAATGACAATTAACAATATTTCACATTTGTAACATTGAATGATTACATCACTGCATTCTTAAGCACTATTTCCTGTGAAATACAATGTATAATCTATTATGCTTATCGCTGTAAAATTGTCGCACTATGTACTCGCACTCGTCTATTGAACGTAATTAATAATATTATATAGTTAACCGTAAAAAATAAGATATGATGCTGCGATTGAAACAAATACTAGACGAAAATATTTGGCACCTTCGGAAAATGGACTGCAATTGCCTATGTTGTCTATAATCTATATTCTATATACATAATTATAGTTATAGTTATAGTTATAACTTTATAAGATTTAAAAACTTTAAAAAACTACAAAATATTCCTTTAAAAATATGCTGATATACTACAAAAATGTTATAAATATGCTAAGAAATAAACTCTAAAAAATATTGTGTTATGCATTTTTTTATAGGCACCTCAGGAAAATAATTAAAATATGCATTTATAATAATAATAATACGCACACAAAAAATATAAAATACGATGGCAGATAGACGAATTGAACATTTTTGTTGAACAAAAATAAAACTAAGAATGAATAAAAAAACATACAATAAATTATCGTATTAAAAAATAGGTTTTCATGTCGTATGCGGTTTACCACGCATCAACCAAGTAATTTCCATCTAGTCAGTGGCGCCGTGGCGGTAACGATTAAACAGTTTAAGAATATTATTATTTAATTCCATCCTAATCAAAGTTGTTAATTAAGTGAATTGTTAGTAATCAAATTTCATTTATTTGAATTATTTTAATTATTCAGTTAGAGGAAAATACTATTGATTTATTATTTTTTTCCTCCGTGTGGACACTGTTGCTCTCAAAGGAAAATTATACTTGCTCGTAGAAAGCTTATAGGGAGCTTTAAGCCTCTGTTAAAAAATAATGCATGGTATGTCACCATATTATTGTTACCAAAGAAATAGGTTTAATGTCAATTTAATTATAATTTTTAATATTTAAAAAAAATACAATTCATATAGATATATAATCATATAGTAGAAATACTAAACCGAGTATATGTGTATATATGTTATTAAAAAATACAATACATTAAAATAAGTATATAGGTACATTGAGCTACAATGCTACATAGGTTGTATATGCGATATGCCGATATGCTTCAACAAACAAAAAAACAAAGGATCTATAAATATTGATGGCTTATCGGAGATCAAAGTTTACAGTTTTTAAAATACTCGTTCACGAAATATAATAATAATATAATAACGTATTTTAATTTTATATGCACTGCAATATATGTGTTGGATAAAACATACTTTGTGGTTTATTCAAAAAGAATTTTTTAAGTCCCAAATCCCAATCACGATTCTAAATGATTTAATTATACATTTTCCATTTTGGCAATAGGCCCCCGGAAATCGCCGGATAGTCGAGTGAGCCAGGCCATCACTGTATAATATACATAATATTAGATTATTATGATTTTGTAACTCGACTACTTGTTACCCGTTAATTATAAAGAGTGGCTATCATTATTAGAATTCATTACACATTTACATTTTAAACTTGGTATTATTAAATTATTTTCAAAATATTTTGAGCTATTCATATTGACAGTTACATTTTTTTGTCTATTATGTTGATTAAAAAATGTATGCTCGATCAAAAAGCTTGACAATTTATTGTAAGGATTTTGTCATAACTGGAATTTAAAAAAAAAGTTAGAACATATACAAATTCTATAATTTTATTTGGTTTTTTTTATTAGAATTTTGTTAGGTATAAGAATATATTTAATTTTTGGACTGAACTTTACTCTAGTCTCTGGCAATTGCTGAATTGATGGATCTCCTTAAATCTGGACCATGTCACGAGCGCCTTTAATATTGCTTTTATCGCCAGTACAATACCCATACGCGATCGTCCCGCAGAAAAACGTATATTATATTCTACATTCAGTCTGCTGCCGGTGGTAGGAAGTAGTGCTGAGCACTAAATCCGGATCAATCCATACCGGATTGAAACAAAAGTAACAATCCGATTAATCCGGATTAAAATACCAAATCCAGATTATGATATAAATCCGGATTATGGTTATTATTATTTACAACAATGGAATTAGTGGCAAAATTAAAAAAAAAAAAATGTACTTATGTTTTAAAAAAACCAATATAATAAACTTGAACAACCTTTTATTTCAAAACCATGAGTGTGATAGACTTGATGTGGATAGTGTATGTAAAAATTGCTGTTTATTAATATTTAATATAGAGTTACCTAAAAATGTATTAAGCATATGTTAATACACTTGTTACACAATGTTACTTCGTACTTACCTAATTATTTATAGAAATAACGAAAAACAATCTGATTATAGAAAACAATGCAGTCGGATCGGATCCGAAATTCAGTTTATATAATTGTAATTGGTAATCCGTAATCCGGATACGTCATAATTTTTAAAAATTATTGTATTTTTTTCCTTGGTTTTTTTTTTACCGATTACCGTCAAGATGATGCTCAGCATTAGCAGGAAGTACAACTGTAGCAACTATCTACACCACAGGGGTCTTCAACCCGCGGCCCGCGGGCCACATGTGGCCCTCCGAGTCTTTATTTGCGGCCCGCGAACACATTTTAAGCATAGCGTGTATTTTTTTCTATGTATTAATGAGAATTTTTATTTTGTTTATTACCAAATAATTTAACTGTGTACGGCCCGCCGCCTTAAAAGGTTGAAGACCCCTGATCTACACGGTAACTAAATAATAGTAGCAGTAAGCAGTATAGTCATCGTGCATTACTCATACTCGCATTTACCTCCACGCGCCGTAATATTTCGGCGACCGGACGCGACGTGGTGAACGTTTGTCGCGCGTACGTTTCGATAGAACGTCGTGCGGTCTCGACTGTCGAGCGTGCGACCGAACCGCCAAAGACTCGGTAAATGAAAAGGCACTCGGCAATAAAGAAAAAAAAAACGAAAATGGCCTCGGCGATTCTTTTCTCCCATTCGTCGGCGGGCGGTCGTCACTGATAACCGATTTCCCGTCGTGTACGTCGCCAGCCTCACTACCATTTACCTCAATGGACACACCATTGATACACGAAACGCACGATTATGCGGATACACTCACAATAATATAATCGTCGAAATATACGACCGAACGCCCGTAACCAAAAACCAAATGGTAGTGGTTATCATCCGGAATCGTTATTCTCGTGACACCGGAATCGCAACGCAAACGCACATCAAAAGGCCAAATCGCATTTTTTCGACAATGTCGACACACGCAAACCGCGACCATAATAACGTTTTATATAACATTTTTTTGCGAACGCCAGTCATGTGCTAGTCAGGGCACACACAGCTACACCGCTATATCGAATCACGAGAATTATTATATTGCAATACCGACAATACGATAATAATCACACGTATTTGAATTTTTTTTTTTGATTTTACTCCAAACAGCGAATTCGTCGATTTATATCAAACAGCGATAATATTATTATTTTAGTTTTTTTATTTCATTCGATTATCGATATCATCTATGCAGTCAACAAACCGGGTTTTTCGACTACAACTCAACGGCTTCTGGAATATTGAGGTAAGACGATTCAAAATTAATCATGTTTTAGTTTTTTCCTCTGATTAAATAAACTGTCATTCTCCGTCACGGATAATTTGGTATGATCGGTATGAGACGTTCACTCTGACGTTGTACAGATGGTATTCATTTCATTGAGTTAACTATTCAATATACCTAACATTGGTATTATTTTAACAAATTTTCATTTTGTAAAACGCTACTAGGTAGGTTTAGTAAACAATGAAAAAATAAAATTATTTTTATTTATGTTAATAGTTCAGTACCTAAATGTACTTATATGATAAGCACATAGTACCTACATATTTTTTCATCTTATAATTGCTTATCAAAATATTACTAGTAGGTATAATTTAATTTGCGAATATTAGTTTGATTCTACTAGATTAACGTATTAAATATTCTTAAATTTATAATTTGCTGGCACTTAAAATTATTAGACTTACAGCCACATTTGTTCTGTTTTACAAATGCATAGCATATCAAGCTTCCATTTATTAACTACCAAATTGTATGGTAAGAAACTGAAAACATTATCTTGTTGGTTATTTTTGAGAAATAATAATGAGAGAATACAAGTTGTTTTTGCCTTTAAATTTGGTAATTCAAAGATATCAAGTACAGCTGTCTCGGCACTTCAAACTACTCAACAATTAGTATTTTGTGTTTTACTGTATGTAAAGTAAAAATAGGTCATAATAATCAAATATTTACATTTTTTAAAAAATTATTTTAACCGGGATTTAAACTTAAAACTATAGTAGTTTAGGGTAATTAAAAACATGTGTTTTAAAAATAAGACAAATTTTGATTATTTACTTAAATTTATTAGAGTTGACTAATGTATTAAATTAAAACAATCTTCCTTGGAATTTACATTTATAAATTCTAAAATATGTAAAAGGCATTTCTAACAATTTGTAAATGTACGCTTTATTGTATGATGAATACTATAGGTCAAACCGAACTTAAAAAAAATTATCTTTCTATTAACTTAAAATTGTTGAAGTACCTACAAAAATGTTTATACTATAGGTATACAAAATGATATTAGGCGGGGCCATTATTCAATTTAAATGTAGGTAGTTTATTTTTATTTCAAAATAAGTATTATAGACTTAAATCTTAGAATATATGTACAACCCATTTTGTTCATTTTTTTCTTTGTCAGATTTTGATTTCATTATACCAATTTAAAATTTAAAAGAAACCTTTAATTTTAATTTTCTATTCATAATTATTTTGTACTTACTCGAATAAATAATATATGTCATTGCATTTTTGTAATATTGTGTCCATTTAATAAATACTTATTTGAAATTCAAACATTTAATATTGACCATAATTCTGCTAGTAATCTACATTTTATTTCAGTCTTATTAAATGAAACATGAATTTCCCCTATATTTTATTTTAGGATGTTAGTGTATTATTTCTATAATTCAATGAAATTATTATAATATTATGTATCATACCTATATTTAGCTTATGACTACTGCTTTAAGTTTACTGTTACCTTTTGTAGATTGTTGTGTATCATAGTCATGAGTTATCACTAGGTAATAATAAATTAGTAAATGCTTTTTGAAATAAGTAAGAAATATTATATTATCTCTCTCAAAAGAATAAATATCAATAATGAAATATGTACCTATTTAAATTTTTCGCATACCTATCATAGACTTAATGTTGATTGAAATTAAAAAATTGTTTTTTAAATTATCATGTTAAAATTTGTTGAAATGCCCAATTCTTTATTTAAATATTATCCTTGTACATGACTTGCAAATTAGTTGTAAAAAAACAATCAATTTTTAAAATTGTAATATGTCGTTAATATAGATTTTAATTAAATTAAAGTTACTTTTTGTGATATAATTCTGTTAATTTTGTTTCCAGTATCATGTTTTACTAAATAGTATGATATTTCCAATTATTTTTGTATATTTTAATCCAAAAACATTAATAACTAAATTTAAAAAATAATTAAATAATAATAATATTTTCATCAATACAGCCTACAAGTTATAACATTAATGAAATACATAAGTTATTTCATTCTGTATATGAAGAGATGGGTAGGATTTTTTTTAAAAAATTTGTTAAAAAACAATAATTATACTGAATATTGAATTTATTTATAATATAATATAATATTTTATTAAACTTAAAACTTTTATTTCTTTTCTATTTCATGTTTTATTTTTATGCACAATTTTAACTCTAATTTTTATATTTAGTTTCCATTTAATATCTTTAACCCATTTGTTTGAATAAATCTACTTAGCTTTCTAATACTTATGTAATTAACTCATAGCAATATTGACAAAGTTAGGATTGATTTACTTAATCATTTTTACATACAAGTTAATAAGAATACTTCTTATTTGTTACGTGGAAAATAGGTGACTTAAATGATTCAAATACAAGCTAATTTTATTGCTTTAAATATAGCTACCAATATAAGATAATTAATAATGTTTTTTAAATTGTTAATATTATGTTATTTATTATTTTTATTTTTCAGATCCCAACAGTCTTAATATAAAGCAAATGTAACAATTAAAAACAAGAAATGGTATTCAGTAGTTGTAAGTAATTACAAAAGACATCTTTGTAGACAATTATATTATAACTTTCAACTGAAATATATTATTTAAAATTATTATTACTATTCAAAAAAGTATATATTTATATATATAATATCTGTAGAGTAATTGTTACTAAAATTGATACATATGAATGGGAATGAATAATAGATATGCTCCCAGCACTGGTTAGAAAATGCAGCACAGCAAGCAGAGAAAAATCTTACCGAAGAACAAAAGAAAAAAAGAATAAGAACAAGCACAAGTTAAAATCTAAGTCACACAAAAAACCTGCTCTAACTACTTCAAATAAACATTTAGTTCAATATTCAGATGTTAGTTCTGAAGAACTAAGTAGTCCAGAGGCGGGTGAAATACATAGTGATTTAGATGAGAAACCTGGGGACATACGTTTAAAACCTCCTCCTCCTACCAGAATAATAACAAATAATTTTCGAATTACTAGAGTTCCTTCACCTAAACATTTAGTAACAGCTTGTTCTCCTATAAGTAATCATTGGGAACTAGATCCAATACTAGAAAAATCTTCAATGTCTACAATTTTCAATTTAAATAATTGCGTAGACATGGCATCAGAAGTATCACGTATAAAGTACAAAAAAGCTAAAAAAACCAATAAAAAACCTAAAAGCCCTAGCTCAAAAAAGAAAAAAAAGAAGAAGGATTTGAAACATAAATCTGATGTACCAGACTGTGATAATAGTTTTGTGAAGATTTCCAAATGTTCTAATTCGGAACCTTCCAAACGGAATGGTGATTTTATTGAACCAGTTAAAAAGCATAAACCTATTGAGGTATCACATACTCCACCATTAACAAAATCAGTTCATATCAAAGTTTCCAAAGTTGAGGTAACACATAAGGAGGAAGAAAAACACACCAAACATCATAAAAAAGAAAATAAAAGGTAATAAATTATCTGACAGACTTTTGTTGACAAAATAACATTGGTTTTGTTTAATATTTTATTAGTCTAGTTATTGTAGGGTTCATAGAAATATTTTTTAATGTTTTGGTAGCAAATAATTAAAAATACAATTTTATAAATATATTTTTAAGTTGGATGAAGAGCCCACCATTATTGAATTTAGCAATAAGGAAAGAATACAGTCGTACTCCTGAACCTGCTGATGGTAAATATAATTATCAACCACGAAGTGCTTCAAAACAAAATAATCGGTTTGTATTATAACTAATGATAAATAGTAAATACCAATCAACCTATTTTAATATAATACTAATTTAGGGACCATAAAAGACGTATGGATGAAAGACATGACACTGACGAAATCAAGTCTAGTAGGACTCGTGATAAACATGAAAGCAAACACGAAAGTAAACACGACAGCAAACACGAGAACAAGCATGAAAGGAGTAGAGTACGAAAAACTAAATCTGATAAAGATAGATCACCAGTACATAGTCACAGGTATGTTATTTTTACTATAGGTTAGTTTTCAAGTTTTACTCAGTATAAATAAATTTAATTAAATAGTTTTGATAGAGCGATGAATGCTTTTAGAGGATTATTTCTCCTAAGTATGAAGTTTGTAAGTTTTTGTGAAAATTATTGCGAAATAAGTTGAATTAAATGTCATTCATTAGGTTTAGACATTTAATAATATGCAAGAAATAAACATTTTTTGTAATGACACAATTAAAAAGAACTGATTTTTGATACTTTATACTAGAACTTTTGAGTTAAATGTTGAATCAAACTTCTTAGTTGTATATAAAACTGAAATAACTTATAATCTCTATAATATATATCAAGATTTAATTTAAATTAAGACTTATTAGTTATCGGTTCTAACTTAAGCCTGTTTACTACTAATTGGTTTATTAAAAATAAAAAACAAGTTTAAAATATGGGTGTATTTTTTGTTAATAAAATTTTAAAAATAACCACCAGAAACATTTTTTGTTTAAAACGTTTTACTTGTTCGAATATTTGTGGGAACTGAGTTTGGTTTTTTTAAAATTAAGTTTGATTTTCAAATTTAAACCAAACCCCTAAAATTTGGCTTGATTTTTCGAACTTTGAACAGTTTGACCCATCTCTACTTTAAACACTTTATTCATTCAATTGACTGGGATATTTAATTATAAACATTTGCAAGTTTGATAATATTTTTGTACTATACAATTCATGCTAATGGTTTTAAAATAAAATTCTTCCTTATTTTCTTGTGTCTGATTACTAGAGTTAACTGTTAGCACCTGATTGTTAAGTCATAATCTTTGTGGAGTTATCTTCCATGCCTCCCATTCTTATCTAAAATTTAAATTAAGGATAAATTGTTTTTTTTTTAAAAGTGTCAAGTAGTTTTCTTTGTTTAACTTAAATTATTTTTAACAGTATTAAAGTGAAATTAATGAATTCATATAAAATATTTATTTAATGTGATTTAAGATTGTCGCGGAGTCCAATTCGAGAACGTCGACACCATGAACACTCTAGAAGTTCTAAAGCGGGATATTCACAATCCCATTCTCGTTCTCATTCACGTTCTCGTTCACATTCCCCCCATCAATTAAGACATGATCAACATCATGTATACCACTCACCAAAACGTGGTCAAAAGTCTCCTACACGTACTACTTCAAAATCCTCAAAGCATACCTCTCTTGTACTGCGAGCAGTTTCACCTCACAATTCTCGTTCTTCAAGAAAATCAAGTCATGTTCGACCAAAACATTCACGTTCTCCATCTAAAAACATTCGTGCTCAAAGTAAATCTTCTTCTCCGGTAAAGGATTCAAAAACTAATAAAAAGTATTCTGATAGTGATTCACCTAGTGGTTATTCTTCAGTTTCCAAGAAAAAAAAATCAATGAAAAGTCCAGCAAAACAATATAATTCCAAAGTAAAACTTAGTGAAACAAGTCTATTTGCTGAATTGGTAAAAGATCGGCAGATGCGAGAATTAGCCATGAAATGCTTGACACAAATGGGTTCTAAGACTGTTGATGAAAATGAAGTAGTTGAAATACATGATGATTCAGATAATGAACAAAATAGTTCTAAAACAAATGATTTAAATACAAAATTACACAAAATTAATGCAAATGATGAAGTTGATTCTTGTGTAATAGTAGAAATGTCAGAACTTAACAGTCAAACCTCTAAAGTGGATGTTGAAACGTCCAATGTAAAATCAAATACTTCACCAATAAGAGAAATGGCTCCAAAAATGTCAGTGATTCCTATAAAAAGTCAAAGTCCATCTATTACTAAAGTAGAGATCAAAGAAAATGGAATTGAACATTCTGTAGAACCTAAAGAAACTATTGTATCAATAAATCCAAAAATAATACCACCTGCGAAAAAATCTGAAGTACTAGAAAATAAAGATTTGTCAAAAATGCCATTGCCACCTGTTTTTCCAATACTCAATCAAACATCTCCAGATTCAGAATTTAAGAGTTCAAAAAAAAGCATTAAAGATTTACCTCTACCACCAGGTAAGTGTTTTTTAGAATGTTGAAAGCAATTGATATTATGGTTTAATCGATAACGAATTGCAAAAGAGTTAATAAATATAAAAATAAAAATTCAATGCTCATAAAATCTCTTGTTTAGTTTAGTTATTTGTAATGAATTTATTTTTTTTAAAACATCTAAGTCATTTATTGTTATATTTAAATATTTTACCAAGTAAAATCTGAATAACTATAAATTTAATTTACACTTAAAATAAAATACAAGTTATAGTTTTTGAAGCAAATGCATAAAAAGCATTCATTACGTTCTACATTTTAAAAGATTTTGCAAGATCCAAAGAGAAAATGTTTTATATGTGTGTATATGATTTTAACACATATTTAAAGATTTGTTAGTACTAAAAATCTAATTTTGAATAAAATATTATGACCCAATAGGATAATATTAATATTAATCTTAATGAATGTTGGTTATTATGTAATATTTTAAATTTGAATGCCTATAATCATTATACTAATGTTTTCAGGACTTATTCAAAATGCCGATAAAATAGATGATGATAAAAATCTTTCTTTGTCAGAAATTGTATCAAATCCATTACCTGATCATCAACAAAGCGCAATCAAAAGATCAATTATGTTGGGCTTAGGATCAGGGTTTCCACAAAGCTTTTCATTCACTTCAAATATGGACCGACTTTCTCGTCCATTAGATCCAAATGTTAAGATTAAACGACCCAAAGTACTTTATCGAAGACGGAGTACAAAATCTACTGCAGCCAATAACCATATTGATTGGGGAGAGCAGTGTGTAGATATGTTTGAAGTGATAAATCAAATAGGCGAAGGAACGTATGGTCAAGTTTACAAAGCAAAAGATAAGACTTCAGGTATATATAAGGCAATTTTTTCAGCCCTAAATATATTCATAATATATTACATATTTTATGCAATATGTTTAGTTACTTTTAATTATTGTTTTACTTTCAGGTACATTTGTTGCATTGAAAAAAGTACGTCTTGAAAATGAAAAAGAAGGATTCCCAATAACTGCTGTTCGGGAAATAAAAATTTTACGGCAATTAAACCATAAAAATATTGTAAACCTCAGAGAAATTGTAACTGATAAACAGGATGCCCTTGATTTTAAAAAAGTAAATATCAGATTATATGTATAAAAGTCTATTTGAACTCTATTCAATTTTAAACAAACATAAATAATATTCATGTTTTTTTCTGATTTCATAGGATAGAGGATCATTTTATTTAGTATTTGAATACATGGATCATGATCTTATGGGATTATTGGAATCTGGAATGGTTGACTTTAATGAAACACACAATGCAAGTATTATGCGACAATTATTAGAAGGTTTAAATTATTGCCATCGTCGAAATTTTCTTCATAGAGATATCAAATGCAGCAACATCTTAATGAATAACAAGTAAAGTTATAATTTAGAATAGTTAAAAGATAAATTGCACAATAGTTAAAATCGATTTATTAAAAAAATTAAACTATACAGTAAACTCTTGATTAAGCGCGGAATAGGGTGGCTTGGAAACCACAGATAAGCAAATATCAACAATGGGAGGCAAAAAATGTCCATCTTCTGAGTTCAAAACCCCTGGGCAAGACGATGCATTGTCAATCAACCGGCCTTCTAGGGTCTAGGATAAGTTTTGGATTTGAGATGTTCTCTAGCTTATGAAAAAACCGATTTGTGGAACTGTAATGATTTCTTAAATATACATAAACATAATTCTTAAAATTCTGCGGAAGACCACAAATAATCAAGAGTTTACTGCAGTTGCATATTGTATATTAATGGTTAATTATGATTTAAAATATATTTTTGTATAGACAGTAATCAGTGTTGGGAATGAACCGTTAGGAGTAGATAACAAAAAAATCATCTGAATAAAGATAAAGATAACAACACTAAATTTTATCTAAGATACAGATAAAAAATAAACAAATCAAATTCATCAAACAAAAATATATAAGATACAAATATTTTATCTAAATAAATGACAGATAATTATAGAAATTAAAATTAAAATATCTAATTTAAAAATATATATATACTGTCATGTAAGTACATGCCTGTGTAATATGTTTACTTAGGTCTTAATTTATTACATGTTGTGTATCACCCAACATTAACTTCAACACATATTATATATTATATATATTGTACATAATAACTAATAAGATAGTACATACCGATAGAAACTGAATAAAAACGTTAGAATTACTTATGGTCATCTTTTATACGTATTGCAATTTATATCTGGATTTTTTTCTGTTAAATAGTATTTCAACTTCATAAATTCAATAGGTACTTGCAATTAACGTTATCGTAATCAGCCATAATGTAATCGGTCGTAATCCATGTTTTCACATGTAGGTACTTAATGTTGATCTGTATTGACGCTGTTTCGTTGTTTGTACATACATACATATGACATGTACAATGTACATTTATATTGGAATTAGGATTTTTGTCCTTTATGAAATCACCGGGGTCAAATATTAGTGTCCATAATACAAAGAGTCTGTTATAAATAAGTCGAAATACATTGGAATACATATGTTTTTGCCGGGACTTGGTCATTTTGTCCGTTATATACAGGTGTCCGTTAGTCAGGTTTCACTGTAATAATAACAAATACTTCAAATCAAGCTACTAAAAATGAATATGAATTAAACAAATTTATCTTGTGAATTTATCTAGATAAGATAAAAAATAACAAAATAATTATCTAGATAAGTCCTAACACTGACAGTAATGTAATATCAGTTAAAATCAGCAGTATTGCACAGTTATTGTATTAAATAATGCTCGTTTATTATTCAATTAACAGCTTGCAATTAAATTTGATTTTTGATTTTTGATTATTTATTTTTGTTATTAATTTGACTTTTTTCTAACTTTAGGGGTGAAGTGAAGTTAGCTGATTTTGGTCTAGCTAGGTTGTATAACGCTCAAGATAGACAAAGACCATACACTAATAAAGTGATAACACTCTGGTATAGACCACCTGAATTGTTACTTGGTGAAGAGAGGTATGGAACTTCAATAGATGTTTGGTCATGTGGATGTATTTTGGGAGAATTGTTCTTAAAAAAACCTTTATTTCAGGTAATATTTTATGGAATATTAACATACATGTGTTCTTTTTTCTTTATTGGCTTTTACGGGTCATTTAGATCCATTGGCGCAACAACCACTTTCCTCCATTAATCTCTTGAGCTAGTTCTTCTCCGTCGTTTACTCCCAAACTCGATGTATCTTTTGTAATCCTGTCTCATACAATGTGTTATTCTATTATAATAACCAGTGGTGTTACATAGGGGCTAATTTAGTGTAAATGTACAACATACAGAATCTCCACATACCATTATGAAAGCTAGTGATGTAACAAATTAAATAAATCACTATGAAATGTATAGGTTTTCAAATTTGATTGTGGTGTTTGATATACTAATACATATAATATGTTTACAGGCTAATGAAGAAATGATGCAATTAGAAACTATTTCTCGTTTATGCGGTAGTCCAACACCAGCTGTATGGCCTACTGTGATTAACTTGCCTTTCTGGCATTCCTTAAAAGCTAAGAAAGTACATCGACGTCGGTTACGTGAAGAATTTACATTTATGAATGATAGTGCCTTGGATCTTTTAGATCATATGTTAGAACTAGACCCTAGCAAACGAATTACTGCTGATAAAGCTCTAAAATGCAATTGGTTAAAAAATGTTCAACCTGATAAGTAAGTATTAAATAATATCACTATAATAATAATTCACTAAAATAAAAAATTACTTTGCCATTAAATAGGCAATTAATATTAATATTTTATTAATATTTATTTCTTAATTGTATAGAATGGATGTGACAGCATTACCAACATGGCAAGATTGTCATGAGCTTTGGAGCAAAAAAAGAAAAAGAGATCAAAGAGTACGAGAAAACCAGCCCAGGACTAACGAATCTAGCGAACCAGTACAGGCTGCTGGAGGGTTAGTTTAAAATTGTCTTTGTTTTTTTGTTCATGTTATTATATATTTATTTGAATTACTTATTTATTGTTTATCTGCTTTAGAATTCCTGCTGATGTACAAAATAATGAATTAAATTTAGCAGATGGTTTAAAATCAACCATTGAAAATACTACCAATGAAGCAGAAAGTGATATTATAAAAGCAGCACTTGCCATTAATAATTTATCGAAATCTGATATTGAATCTGAAAAACCTAATAACAATGTGGAAACAGATGAGGTACATACACATTGATACAGTATTCAGATAATGTATTATAGTTGATTAGATAAAATAATTAGCTTAATGTTATCTATAGAAATTGGTAAATATAGAATGTGATATTTATTATTATTCTCTTATAATTATATCTCATTTGATGAGAATTAGAAAAAATTAGTTTTTAAAGTAGTATGTTTAATTTATGATGAAATCATATTATTTTTGATAATATTATTAGCTGATATGTACATTTAACATAAAATCTTGAAATGTATGTTTGTGACTGTATAATGCATGAACAATAAATTCACATTTTAATAGAATTGCTCCAGATAAACTGCTTTTTTTCCGTTATAAAAAAGTTTCCTTTGTAGAGAGTATAAAATCGAGGATATAGGTTATATAGGACTGTTATTTTTTGTTGTAGGAGATTTCTGTTTGTTTTAAATTTTCTAAATTGGCTTTTACTGTATGTCTGTATTTGATATTCATCTTTTAATAACGGAAGCAAATCTTGTAATAAGAAAATATTATTGACACCAACAACACAAATTATACTAAAATAAAATATATAAATAAAATAACTTGTGTGTCCTACAGTTTCATTCATGTTACAATTCTAAATAATTTTAACTTGGAGTGCAAGTACTAATATCTGATATTAATCATTTAATAACGGAAGCAAATCTTGCAACAAGAAAATATTTTTGACCAACAATTCATAAATTATGCTGAAATAAAACAATATAGTGTAAATTACTTGTGTGTCATACAGTTGCCTAATATATTAAAATACTAAATTGTATAATCTCAAAGCGCAAGTACTAATATCTGATATTAATCATTTAATAACGGAAGCAAATCTTGCAACAAGAAAATATTTTTGACCAACAACTCATAAATTATGCTGTAATAAAACAGTATGGTGTAAATTACTTGTGTGTCATACAGTTGTAAAATATATTAAAATACTAAATTGTATAATCTTAAAGCGCAAGTACTAATATCTGATATTAATCATTTAATAACGGAAGCAAATCTTGCAACAAGAAAATATTTTTGACCAACAATTCATAAATTATGCTGAAATAAAACAATATAGTGTAAATTACTTGTGTGTCATACAGTTGCCTAATATATTAAAATACTAAATTGTATAATCTCAAAGCGCAAGTACTAATATCTGATATTAATCATTTAATAACGGAAGCAAATCTTGCAACAAGAAAATATTTTTGACCAACAACTCATAAATTATGCTGTAATAAAACAGTATGGTGTAAATTACTTGTGTGTCATACAGTTGTAAAATATATTAAAATACTAAATTGTATAATCTTAAAGCGCAAGTACTAATATCTGATATTAATCATTTAATAACGGAAGCAAATCTTGCAACAAGAAAATATTTTTGACCAACAATTCATAAATTATGCTGAAATAAAACAATATAGTATAAATTACTTGTGTGTCATACAGTTGCAAAATATATTAAAATACTAAATTGTATAATCTCAAAGCGTAAGTACTAATATCTGATATTAATCATTTAATAACGGAAGCAAATCTTGCAACAAGAAAATATTTTTGACCAACAACTCATAAATTATGCTGAAATAAAACAGTATAGTGTAAATTACTTGTGTGTCATACAGTTGTAAAATATATTAAAATACTAAATTGTATAATCTTAAAGCGCAAGTACTAATATCTGATATTAATCATTTAATAACGGAAGCAAATCTTGCAACAAGAAAATATTTTTGACCAACAATTCATAAATTATGCTGAAATAAAACAATATAGTATAAATTACTTGTGTGTCATACAGTTGCAAAATATATTAAAATACTAAATTGTATAATCTCAAAGCGCAAGTACTAATATCTGATATTAATCATTTAATAACGGAAGCAAATCTTGCAACAAGAAAATATTTTTGACCAAAAACTCATAAATTATGTTAAAATAAAATATTATAGTTTGAATCAATTGTGTCATACAGCTACAAACATATTAAAATTCTAAATTAAATCATCTTAAGTGGACGTTATCCATGCAAGTGTTGTCTCTATCTTACTAATGTATGGCACGGCAAACTTTTGTACATCAGAATTGATTATGTGTTGTCAGTTATAATAATGTAGTAAATTAACTTATGATTAAAGTTATAATTCAAAACATTATCTGTGCTTAAGCTATAGTTTTTTTTTTTTGATATTAAAATTTTTAAACTAGATGTGATAATTTTTTTTTTTATAATATTATTTTTATCATATTTTGCTTAAAAATTAAAATATAAATAAAAATAGCCTATTCTTAAGCACAGATAATGTTCTCACTTTTAAATTTGATAATTGGATTCTAATATTGAAACTATTAACACACAAATACAATCGATTCTGCAAATTTGCTATGCCGTAGGTTTTTATGACAGTGATACGTAAACACATGTATACTTAGTCATACAGCTCAAGTACTAATATCTGATATTAATCTTTCAATAATAGAAACAATTTTTGTAATATGAAAATTTTTTCTCTGACTCCATAATTTATACTAAAATAAAATGTACAGTGTATATGAAATGTGTCATAAAGCTGCAAGCTATGTTAAAATAGTATTATTTTAAAATGCATGTACTAATATTCAACTCTATATTGTTTTTGTTAAAAAATAAGTTGGGTTTTTTTGATTTATTTTTTGTATATCTATGAATTTGTCATAACCAAACATACTACATAGAAATGTTCTTGTAAATTAATGAATTTAGTCCAAGTCTCCATTTTAAAATGTATTGTTTTTTTTTACTATAGGTGTCTAGTACAACTGTTGACGTAATTGATGATTTAAATCTGACTCCACCTATCAACGATTTTAATCCATGCTTAAACACTTTCCTTCCTAAAACTGGTCAATTTTAAGTCTTTTTATGTTGTTTTTTTTAATTGTATTAGTTTTTACACTCATAATGGTTTTAATTATTATTATTATATTTGTTTATGTATACATATATGTAGAGTTTTTTCCCATTTTCCTGTATTAGTATTATGGGGAAAAAAACTGGTCTACCATACATATATTTATATATTTATGTATAATATATAGCATATACATGTGTATTTTAGATTTATTATATGTTTAATCATTTTTTACTTCGTTATTACTTAATATTATATAAAGATAACTATATGTTTATTATATTTTTTTCTTAGAGATGATAGTTATATATTTTTACATTCAATTTAGACACGCGTATAATTAAGTTTAGTTTAATGTTTTGTGTTGTATAAAACCCTTTAATATTTATCCTTGTAAAATTATAAATATATGTAATTAAATTATTATAATTTAATTGCTATCCTAAAAAAAATACTATTTAACGATGAAAAAAATATTGAGCATTTTTTTTTTAAATATTTGAATTTTTCGAATAAAAAAAAAAAAAACATTTAAAATTGCTCACTGGTAAAATTGCATAAACTCTCATAACCATATTTTTGGAGTATAATTATACAATTTAACTGATTTAAATGAATTATAATACCAATCTAAAAATAACTTTTACCATAAAAACTGTTTGCCTTAATTTATGAGTGGTCATACGTTCTTTACAATCAACCAGATTATACCAAAGTAGATTTTTAATCAAAAAATTGTCCTAATTATTAGCTGATAATTGTGTTAGTTTATTTTTAATATTAATTAAATAATAATTATTGAATGACTAAGCTTTATTTAGATTTTCATCTATTCATACATTTGATATGTTATTGTTATCAAATACCTTTTAAACTTAAAGCAATCGTTCATCAGGGTATTAATAATATTGAACTTGCTGTAACTTTTTTTCTCAATAAATACGTATTTATATTTTACAAATTAGATTTAGTCCTAATAATAGCTTTAAGTAGTTGTATGTTTAATTATATAATTTTTATGTACTGATACAAATTGTAAATATTTTTGTTACATCTAATATATGAACTGTTCATTTGTGGTAGAGTATAATATATATGATACACATACATATTATAAATTATATTTTTTGAATGAAAGGTATTATTGTTTCAATTTTTTACAGTGTGTAGTATTAAAAAAAAACTATTATAAGCTAAATCGATTTAAAAAAATAAATATTTTGAAAATAATTTGTTCAACTTTATGCTTCATGTACGTTGTTATATGTGTATAATATTGTATATTTTTTAATATAACATTAAAAAGAATTAAAAAAATGTTTCTAATTTTGTTCTTTTCCACAAATCTTTGGGATTAGTTTGACGATGTACCTATTCAATTTGTTGAGAGTATATCACATTTACAATGATGTTTTACTACATTTCAAATCATAATAGGTTGTTGAAATTAAACAAGTAAAATATTGAAAATGTAATTTTTTTTTCATTTCAGATTAAACAAAAACATTGAAACATAATATTAAATATTTAATCAACAATTTGAAATTTAATTGATGCATTTGTTCAATACATTTTTCTTAATAAATTGAATTTGAATCTATTTATATGATTTTTTTTTGAGACTATCCACTTTATTTCAGATATCATAGAAAACGTTTATAGATGTCTGTGGTTCAAATACAGAAAATGTACTTGTTTGATAGTAGATAAACTCATGATAATACATTAGCTACATCTCATATAAATCAATTTCTATAGGTATATTTTACCTAAATAGATAATTTAACATCATATCTTAATTAGATAATACATAGAAAATAAATACATTTTTTATTTTTACAAATCATTATCTGTTCAATTATTTCTCCGTCTCTTTTAATGACCTATCAATACTTACTACATAGTATTGGTTTTGTACTGTAAGCTGCATTTTTCTTAGTCTGATTAGTAACTCAGGCCAGGGGTTTGGCTTGAAGAATACGTTCCAGATATATTCAGGATGATTTTCTTAAGCATGCTTACCCCACTTTTATGTTTATACTATGCATAATATTTTGTATTCTAATTCAGATTTTTGGACAATATTTTTGAATACTTAGATTTTTTACAACAAGGAGTATTATATGGCGATACCAATATTGGTTTTTCAAATGAGAACTTTCATGTTTTAATGCAAATTATGAATCTGATGATTTTTTAAAAATGTTGACATGTAATCGAAACTTGAACCAAAAAGTTTTCAAGTTACCTATTTTATTTCAAATAATAAGGATAATAGTGTATTAAATACTTTGTAAATGAATACGAGTTTGTTAATTATAATTAAGTATTTAGTAATGCAGTATACAGTACTCAGAACATTTTTTAATATTTCACAGTGGTAAGTTTATGGATTAATATTGTAACTAATAATTAAAAAATAAAAGTTTATAATATGCCTCCAATAGACTACACTAGATACACTTTTTTTTAATTTCCAGTAAAAAAACTTTCGAGATATCTTAATACTTAATGTATTGCGTTTAAAATATTAGGTGTTAATATTTAAAGTTATATGAATTATAAAAATATGAAAAAATAAAAACTACAAAATAGTATGGATAATTCTATGATTTTGATTTGAACCTTTAAAGGCTTAAAATGCAAATTGTAAGTATGTAGGTATATAAACCATATTGTACTTTAATTGGGATATTATCAACTAAGGAACCTTTTATTTAATGTAATATGCAGTTTTACTAAAAAAAAAAATATTTTACTGTTCACTGGAGAGAAAAAGTCCCTTTTCAAATTTCCCCACACTTCAACTATAGTATCGAATTGTAATTGATACAAGGACAACAACTTATGAGGAACCTTGTATTAAAATAATGTCTAGCTTTTAAGCTTAAAATATTTGTACTTAAATAAAAAATATACAGCCTAGGCTCGGAAATGATTGCATAATGCACATATTAAATAGATTGAAATATTGATAAAAACGTTTTTCAAATTGGGCTATAAAATTCTACTAAAATAAACATCTTTTTTTGGACATTTTGACAATAATTTCCGAAACGAAAAAAACGAACATTTAACAAAATGAACAACACAATAATTACCGACTAACATAATTCAGATTTCAGATAATGTCGATTTCATTTTAATGGTAGATTTATATAAAATAAACTACTCGTACCCCTTTTTTTTTGAGGATTACCCATAGAGTAAATAATTACTCTATGGCCATGGGTTTTCAACATTTGAATACCTATTTTTTTTTTTAAAATCTCACAAGCCATACACATTAAAGTTATATGGTAATAAGCAAAAAAAAAAGCTTCTTACTAGTACATAGAAAAAATACATGCTGTATTTAAAATGTGTTCGCGGGCTGTGGAATAGAGACCCCTTACTCTATGAGATTACGGCAAACAATCAAAGTACCTACATTTTATGTTTTTGAAATAACAAATCAAAAAATAATAATTTTTCTCTTTTAACAAACATGCCTGAAAACCTAGTTATTGCACGCTATGTTTGACATGTAAATGATACAACAAAAAAATTATATAAATAGGGTATTTAAAGAATTATTAAAAAACTAAATCAATACATTTCATGAGTTGTACAGTAATTGTTAGTAAATCCGTCTACTACATATCGGGTAAGAAATAGAACAAAATTGTTCACTACCTTAAAATAAAACATGTAACTTACACTACTGAAAACAATTAATACTGCAGTAGAATAATAGATTATATTGTTTTAATATTCATATATTTAAAGAATTTAAAGTTATAAAATAATAGATAGGTATAAGATTTGGATAAAAAAAAATCTCAATTGTTGAACATTTTATAAACAAAAACAAAACTCATAATCGAATACATTAATAAACAAAATATTAAATTACTTAAGATGATAGTGCCTACCCTATGTCTTTATAGAATCTATAGATCAACACAAATCAATGTTTTATCGTAGTTCATCACAAATTCCACAGTTCAGATGGCGCATGTCACATTTCCAAATTATTGGATGGAAAAATATTCAGAAAATTAACTAGTATAGATAATTAAATGACATAAATATAACTGGAGAAACATGAGTTTACAGTTTACTATAAAAAATAATTTTGATATTATTTTCAATGATATATACTAATAGGTATAGGTTTGATATTTTAATTTCAACTAGTTAGTATTACATTCTTTAGGATTAAATAATAAGTAATAAAATTCTAAATACATAAAAAAAGCAATGTATAAATATTAAATATAAATATTCATTAGTCATATCTTTAAACTTAAGTAAATAGGTATCATTGATTTTAGAATAAAAAGATAAATTGTACCAATTATAGCATGGAGTTAATCACATTCACTTACAGATAAATCATTATACATGTCTAACCTTACAATGTTGGTACCCGGTGAGGGTAGTGTTAAAATCAATAAACCTAGTCACTCTCTATTTTGAACATCAACCTAACCAGTTTATTCTAAAATCAAAGGTAATAAAATTTAGTATGGGGTGTTACATTACTACAGGATCATTTATCTTTCTGGACAAGTTAATGTTTTTATTTTACTTTAATATAATTAATATATTTAAAGAAATGCATTTATTTACTTTTTAAAATAACAATTTTAATTTTAATATAATATAAAGATAAAAGTTAGATAAATTAACTTAACTAAATGATTGTTGTAATTATTATTTTTTTAATAAATACAAAATGTTCTCTGTAATAATTTATATTTTATAACTTTAATTACATAGACATACACTTTATCTCATATAAGAGTAGCCTCAGGCAGTGACTTATTTTCATTCGGATCAGACTATCACACCCCTTTATAAATTGAATTTCGTTAGATATAACAAAAAATTGTTTTATTGTGTTAATTTGAGCAAAAAGCAAGCTAGTCTGTTGTTGAAATAATATGCGATGCTCCCAAAAGCGGATGTTAGCAACACACTGAAGCCAAGGTGAAACCGCTTGCCCGAGTTCACTCTTACATGAAACTGAGTATAGTAAATTAGAAAGTACATAAATGAATAACAAAATAAAATTACCGTTTCTTGTGGTTTTTTTCTTAAAATTTTATTTTAAAACTCAAAATAGTATAATAAATCTATAAAATTACAAACTTTAACTTGAAAATATTTTATTCCCTAATCTCTGTATCAGATAGGAACATTTAAGAGAATATTTTAAAAGATGCCAAATGCTTACTTTTTCTAGTATGAAATAAATTGTTGGTAATTTTATATTGTTAATAAAAGCAAATAGACAAGTTTCATTTACATGTGATACCTATTTACACATTCATACTACTAGAGTAGTTAAAATAATAATAATAAAATAAATACAATATACATACAAATTTGGTTAATTTAGATGTCAAGTATAAACAGTAATGATTAAGAGATTAATATGTCTTTCTAATGTATTGTTATGACATTTAAAATAATTCAAGTTTAGGAAAAATAAAAGTGAAATTTATAGTAGATTATTTATAGAAAATATACTAGACAAAATATTCAGTAATAAATTAAAATTGAATGCCACTTATTTTGGTTTAATGAGGTTTAACTAATACAGACAAACTAATAATAAAAACATTTATCTTCAATAGAAGTTGGATTATTGGTTGATAGCTTTGGAACAGTAGTCAAATCAACAAAAATAAAGAATTTTATTATTTCAAAATAAAATGATAATTAAATATACTTAATATAATAAAATAAAACATTTATAAAATGATAATGTTAGATTGTAATTTCAATTAAAATAAAACAATTTTTACACTGTAATTATATTTTTCTATAATTATTAGTATTTTGTTATTAAATATTTATTAATATAAATTTAATTCAAAAAATTATATACTAAATTATGTTTTTAATTATTTAATGTTTCTTGTCCTGTTTTGCACATCTTCCCACTATCAATTATGTAAGGTGACACTGATGATGAATGTAGATTTTATTGCACAACAAATAGCATCTAATAAAAATAAATAAATGTATAGTATGTATTAGTTGCTTTCTAGTACTTTAACTAAGAAAAATTATTACTTTCAGTTTTGTTCGATAGTGAATAACATTGTCTATTATAAATCCTTTAGTAAACTGGATTTGGCATTCTTTAATTTGTCAAAGCGTTTTAACAAATGCATATTGGATGTCTCCAACTCTTCAACTTTTGCTTGAGCTTCTCGAAGCTAAAACAAGAAAAAATGTCCATTAAGGAAAAATAAATACTAAAAATTATTGTTATAATTAATTTACAGTATTTATTTGTTAAATTAATGCCTTGGTACAATTTTAAATTAAGTATATTTGTTTACTTTTTATTTACATATTTATGTTTAATTTAAAGGTTATAAAGTAAAATATTTTATAAAATGTAATTAATACTTCACGCTGTAGTTTTCGTTTTTCCAATTTCAGTTCATCTTCAGCTTTTTCAGATGCTTCAGAAGCTGTTTTATATCTAATAACTTGACTCTCAAGTCTAGCAACCTGCAATTGAATTTAATTATGTTATGCATGTTGGATAAAATAAACCTATTAAATAAAATAATTGCTTTTAATTAATTAATTTACATTAGCCTGTAATGTAGAAATATCTTGTTCAGCCTTTTGCCACTTGAATTTATAATCACCAAGAACTTTATTAGTTTCTTCTATATAAAAAAAAATGAATTATCAAATTATATTATTGGTACTTATAAAATTGCAATTGACACAAAGCCAATCTTACTTTGGGCGTCTTCCAAATCGTCTGAGTCTGTACCATTGTAATGGTTATCACTATGACGTTTGGCTTCTTGTAACTCTAATTTGAGCTGGCTTATTTCATCTATATAGCTGTTGCGTTCTTCAGTAAACTTTTTGAGTCGTACATCTGAATAATTACAAAATATTTATACCAGTAAAAGATAAAAACAATTAATAAATATTAAAACCCAGTACTAAGAACCCCAAGTATTATTGTATGAAACATTTAATGCATACACACGCTGTTGTATACAAGATGATCCTATATTCTATATTGTCATTTTCAAAAATAAATAAGATTTTTTAGTATTTTTATTGTTAAAAAAGAGCTTAATTGGCCCAAACAAGCAGTTTTTTTCCAAAATTCCAAAAATTAATGTTTAAATGTATCAATTATTATTTATTAACATTATTGTATTGTTGTATATCACTATAAAAAAGAATTACAATACTAAATATAAGAAAAATAAAGATCTGATGTGTGGAAAACTGGTTGCAGGTTGTGATGTTTATTATTAAACTAAAAAAATAACATTGTTACCTAAATAGTATTAACAAAAATACATATTTTCAATATTTATGAAGTTGAAGATGTATAATAAAATACAAACATCATAAAATAAAAATATGCACTTTTCTCTAAAATTTACAAATGTGCAAATTAAGCAATTTCGATTTTTGATTTTTAAATTCGTTATTAACTAGTTATTTCTAGCATGGTCTGTTATACATCAACAGCATATAGAAAATGATGCAACTTCTATAACTTCCAAGCCCTTGTTATACCTATTTAAAGCTTAGATGAGCAGAGTAGTAGACCTACATTTTGTAGAGGTGGTTATCAACATGTATTTGCTTACATTTAAAATCACAGTTATGAGTTATGAAACATATAGAAACTTTAAGTAATTAGAAAAAGAGTAAAATAAACTTATTAAATATCTAATTAAAAATTTAAATACATACCTAAACAACCTTCTCCTGCGTCTTGTAACAATTGAGCATTTTCAACAGAAACTAAGGCACGTTTTATTTTATTATTACATTGGTCACTCTCACTCCAATTTTCTTGTTCTGTGCTTATAATTACTAGTCCTTTCTCCTAAAATGATAATTACAATATTTATTTATTTTCTAGACCAACTAATCTATATTATTTTACTTTATGATTAGTTATTATTGTTTGTTGTAAAACTACTTTGATATTTTTTTTCATTGTTCAAATAATTATTTTAAAGTAACTTTAAATCAAACGTCAGGATTTTTAACATTAACCCTAGAGCACCCTCACTAAACATATTCATAAGGATCTACATTTGACCGTGTATTAAAATATCTTTTTTCTAATATTTTTTTGTATTAAATTACTTGGTCAATATAAAATGTAATTATGATAAATTATAAAAATCACCAAACGTAATCAAACCAATGTACGGCAAACAAGTATTTCAATAGGTTATGAACTTTGAACACTCCTATATTACTGATATCTGATTCTATACATTTAGGAGTAGTATCTTATTTTTGTTTATCACCTTATTAAAAGGTACCTTGGTTAAGTTAGGTTAATATTTCAAATTATTGAAACAATGAACAAAATTCTAAAAGCCTGGTATTTTGGACAATGAAGCATGTGCTCTAGGGTTGAATAAAAATATATTACTGGTAGTAAAAAAAAGATGGTAGTATTGTCTAAATTACATTAATTTTAATCAAGAAAATAAAATTTCATCTAAAAGTTTTTTGGTTATTAATAAATTCTTAGTAAAAAATATGGTGAAACAAACTAATGTATACAAAGTTATAAATTAAATATTAAATTAAAATACTAATTCACCTCAATAAGTTTATCACGTTCTTCTAGTTCTTGTTGAAGAGTTATGGATTCTAGTTTTTGAGTAGCCAATAAACGTTTTAGTTTTTCGTTTTCCCTACAACTCTCTTTGTGTTCTCGCTATAAATAAGTTAAACAATATACTAAAAAAAAAATTCTTAATAACCAAAGAATAAATTCAAATACTTTTATATGCATAAGCTCTTCTTCAATATCGGTGTACTTGTCTTTATACAATTCTACCATATATGTCACAGCTGCTTTTTCATTGTCAAGTTGAGCATTTTGTACCATAGCTTTTCGAAACTTTTCTTCTAAGTCTTTTAATTCCATCTGAAAAATTTAATTATAATTTATTTCTTGAAATATTTAGAATTATACAACTGAATCATACCCTAAAATCTCGGAAATTAGGAGTAGATTCATCAAGAGAATCAACCGAATTACGACGACTAGATTGGTAACTGGTAGTATTATGTGAACTGGCTGCTCTTGGGCTGGCAGTACTTGCAGCTACTCGTGATACTCGATTTATAGGCCCATCTAAAAGATAAATGCAAATAATATATTACATATTGTTATAGTTTAGCATTAATATTTAAACAAAGTATTTTTTATGTTATATCTTAATCAAATAATTGTTTAATGATAGGAACTTAGTCATAAAACTTTGAAGTGTCACTTATCATAAACCAAACAATATGTAATCGAGTATAAAGTGGAACTCGAATAAATAACAATGAATAACCTAAAAAATTAGTTGGTAAATATTTATAGAATTATATTGGTGCTGCTCGGATATGCGGTCTACCGACGGGACGCGGTCTACAAACATGTAAGTAGACCGCATATCTGAGCAGCGATAAAAAAAAAACATTAAAAGATAAAATTGACTCAAATATAATTTGCTGTAATATAATATGTATACCTACAATATAGCTTTGTATTTTCCGCCTATATTTATTGTTGGGTACTAAAAGACAAAATCACTGATACACTACCAATAAGTTTGTTAGTAATCGAACAGCCGTCAATCAGTAACCTAACCGTGTATTAGTGCATATCATCATGCAATTAAAAGAGTTCTATTCGACCGTCGCCTGTAGTGAAGAAAATGCCACTGCATTTTTAAGGGAGCATGACTTATTACTTATTAGACACTGCCAACGAAACGTTACTATGCCATAAGTGTGGTAAGTGATGCTGAACTACACAACGGTAGAAACCATGGACGAAGAGTCGATGGACCTTGGGTTTTTGGGCTTAAAAATGGTTCTGACTGCCGATATTTTTATGTTCTTCGAAGAGACAAAAACACATTACTACCAATTATTCTACGAGAGTGTGAAGCTGGCTCTGTTATTCATTCAGACGAGTGGGCAGCCTATAGATGTTTGAAAGATAATGGATATATTCATAACACTGTTAACCACCAGCAAAACTACGTTGATCCTTTGACGAAAGCTCACACTCAGAGCATAGAGAGATCATGGTTGGATGCAAAAACAAAAATCATGAAAACAATGAGGTACCCATGCAACTTTGCATTTTTGAAGGACATTAAAGCAGTTTATCGTTAAGGTTTTTATACATAAAATTATTTTTATTATTATTTACATTATTTTTAATTTTCTTAGTAATATTTTTTTGCTTTTTTTTAAAAAAATATTTTTGACTTATGACATTGCGTATTGTATTATTTATTTACATACCATTATTTTTTAATGATTTTTACTAATATACTAATAAATAAAATATTTGTTTATTATTTTGATTTGGTTATTTACTGCGTATTATAGGTGTGCGGTCTACATAATATGTAGACCGCATATCTGAGCAGAAAAATGTCGGTAGACCGCATATCCGAGCAGCACCATTATATTTTATGTTCTAAATTAACAATTATTTTCATTAATCTACTCTTTAATATTCTTTAATTTATTTTACATTTGTACATTTATAAAAACTAAATGTCTATAAAGAAAAATTGTGCCTGTATATTTTTGAGAATTATTGGTTTTAGTATGAACTACTTACGACGAACCTTGTATTAAGTTTTCAAGCTTAAGGTATAAAAATTGAACATTTTATGTATTTTTAACTACAAAATAATTTGCAATTTTTGGGAATTCTACAAAATCATGTCAAATTTCTAACTTTAAATTAAATGTCTATAAAATAAATTTGTAGCTACATATCTTTAATATTTTTAAATGGCTATAATAAAAACCTATGAGGTATCAGTTATATTAAAAAAAATTTTAAGTGAGCCAAATTTTTTTTATTGATATTAATGGAACAAAAACCATTAATTTAAAGTGTCTTTACATTGTATACATAGGTAGCTCAGAGTTAAAATAATTTGTAAATAATACCATGCATAGAAAATGGTAATATGTATAAACATTTGATGACAATTTTAAGTATCTACAGTAATTTTTGAGTTGCAATAAAAACAAAATTGATTTTGCCAAAACTGGTTTTGTAAAAAACATATTATAAAATCAATACACCACTTCCCATTATAGTTCATTTCACATAGTTGTTAGTTGATGTTACTTGTAAGTTGTTTACTGTTTTTTTTTCCAGCGTTTCCGAAGTCACCGCTGATTCTCGAAAATCACTAAGACCGCGAAAAGTACGTTCGTTATAAGTTTGTAGCGCTCGAATAGAATCTCAAGTCGTTTGTACACAAAAGACACGAGCCTACGATTGCTAAAGTGATCGAGGGCGGCATTGACTGGTTTTGGCAATCTCGACACTATCGTGAGAAACTTGAATCGTCAGTTCCAGTTCAGCAGAAAGTCCGTAGACAAGGCGAAGTCACATGTCACCATAAATATTGTACTCAAATTCAACCCCAGAATCACTTCGTCGACATTTTGGACACTAAGTACTACAGCATGACGTTTTTCAATAAATTTAAATTGGTCATTCAACGATTTGGACAACAAGGCGCGTACTTTGTAGCCAAGTGAATTGTGTGTGCCTGTCATGCCAAATCACTCTTATTGAATCGCATTAAAAGAGGACTGAGTTTGTGTCTTTATAAACTGGCAAAGATCGCTTGGTAGTTATTTTATATAGTCATAGCCATAAGTAATATCACCAAATAAACAATAATAATAAAAATATAATAGAAAAAAATTATTATCGTAAATTATTTACGACATATTAAGGTGTACACTAAAAGGTACAATATTATTATTACAGAACCAATCAACAATAAACTTATTTACAAGACACAATAGACCATCGGAGTTTTTTGAGAGTAATTAGTATGATGGAAGGTATTTAATTGTCTAGTTCGACCACCAGGGACTAAGAAGTTACATTTAATTAATAATTTAGAGCAATTAATAATACCATTCAATATTTTAAAAGTGAAACAAAGATCTGATCTAATTCTTCTGACTTCTAAAGTTTCAAAATTTGTTATTGATAATGGAGTAGTAAGAAAGAGTTATTGACGTTGAACATCAAACTTAAAAGCAAAAACCTATAAAAAAAAAAGATTCTAAATTGCTTCAACAGCAACAGCCAGATCTAATGTGTAAGGAGTCAGTCACAACATAATTGTAACAAAGCACTAAGCAAATAAAAGACCAGTTTAGAGATTTTAAGGCTTTAGGATTATTGAAATAAGTTCTATTTATAAGACCTAACATTGAAGATGCTTTATTTAGGATAAGTGCAGAATGTTCACTAAATGATAAAGAAGAGTCAACTGTAATGAACGTTTTACAAAATCCGAACCCAAATCATATTCAATGTCACGATCAGAAATACGCCCAATGAGGTCAAAGTTCTTATTTGGTCTACTATTTGGCGAGAAAGGTTGTTTCTTAAGGTGGCTTTGGAAAATTGTCAGCACATTATTGGGCTATAAACAATAATTCAAAAAATTGTTCAAGAAAGTTTTTTCGATATGACATTAAATACTTGTTGAGTATGCAGCATTTGTATGGCATGCTAAAGGAAATATTAGTTCTCTTGGGCGAAACTCTTGGGTTTCGGAATAGGCTGAGTATCAGTGGCGTACGCAGAATTCGTTTATGGGGGGGGGGTTACTATTTTTATATATTATACATGTATGTATGCGCTTCTGTTACCAGAACGACGATCACTCGAGTGAAGAAAGCACATGCTAATTTACTACTAGGTACGGCAAATGGTATAAAAGAAAGCAAAGAAAAAGTTAATGATGATATAGTGATTTAAGTGTTCGAAAAATTAACACACCTTCATATTTACTCCAAGGCGAATGTGTTCAATAGATTGATTCACTTGCACATCGACATATTATATATTTGTTCTAATAGGTTATAGAAAAACTAAAAGTAATAGGGTAATTATACTATTAAAGTAATTAAGTAGATATGTACATATATCCTGACAAAGTATATACCTAATACAATATTAGAATAAACAGAATCCGAAGATTTATACTTCACATTAATTGACCGTTGAAGTATTCGACGCTTTGTTTTTCTTTCTTGTAGACAAATTGACACACCTTCAAATTGACATGGACATGGTTGTCAGTGGTGTCTGGCCATACTATTGCTACTATCGGTTGCGGTCCACACGGACATGTGTTATTGACAGTGACAGTGTCTTATAGTTAAACAAAAATCACACTAGACGTGGTTCAGTAAAACAAGTAACCGTTGGACGCTGGGAGGTGTTAAAGGCGTCAGACACGATTGTATCGGTACGACAGCACAAACTGAGTTACCAACCTTTGCCACCGACGACACGTCTTAGGGTCTTACGCAACACGGTTCCCCGTCCCCGGCCTTGTTGTGTCGTAATTGGGCAAATGTGCAAGTCGGCCGTTTGCGTCCTGTATAGTGGTCGGGAGCGTCGTAGACGGGTCGCTATAGTGCTTGTATATTGTACTTGTTACTATCGCGAGCAGCGTCAACATTTATTCGAACGCAAACGTGCTCGACAATGCAAGACACGCAACATCAACTAGAGGAGACGTTATCGACGACAAATTGACACACCTTCATACTTTGTTTTTATTTCTCTTCGTTTCACACGACGCGCGGTATCTAAAGGGTTTTCGGTTGTATAATATTATTACTATAATAATATTTGGGTCAGTTGCTAGCTGTTCGTCGTTGTCGTCGTAGACACATCTGAAACGCCGAGAAAAAATAGGAATTCTAATGGAAGTTTTAGATGTTACGTCGTGTTTCCAGAGGAGTATTTTTCGAATCTCAAATAGATGTCCACGTGAAATGTTGTCAACATTTAGCTTTACCTATTTACGAGAGCAGACTTTTTCAAAAATTAAATATGTCAACAAAGTTTGATGCAAACTACCAATACAATAAAAAATACAAGCAATTCCAAACTTCTCATTGAGTAACATACAAGTATAACAATTTTATGACATTTTAAAAATAAAAACAAAAAATAAATTAAAAATATATATTTATACCTAAATTAAATATTTTTTATATATCTTCAATTTCATTACCTCTCTAAAACATGTTGATATCACAGATTTGGCTCATCGTAAAAAAAGGTTGGAGACCCCTGAACTAAACAACTACACAGATGTCCACACTCTTTGAAAGTCGAACAATGGGTAACTTAAGTCTCTTCAACTTGTTCATAGTACTACTGAAGTACAATGCCGCAATTCATAAACACTAACAAGGTGCACAATAGTTTATGCAGTGTTGAGCAAGTAATGGGAAACGCGTGTATAAAAAAAATATATTTGTTTCAATTTTGTTTTTTTATGAGTTATAACAACAGTCAACAACGAATAAAGAAAGTAATGTGGATACAAACTTTCCACTTTAAGTAAGTAATGAAGATGTTAATCAAATTAATGAAATTAAAAAAATTTTAAGTTATAAATTACGTAGTTTATAAATATATATGTACTTTCCAGTTCAGTTCATGAACATATTAGAGCCCTGTCCATCATTCCCATCCTGCAATCGCTATACAATTATGGAAGGAAAATCACTGATAGGATTAAATGGCTTATAAACAACCTAACTTTCCACCATAGTAAGTATTTTTGTTTAATTCGCTAAAATGACATCGACAAAAATCATATTTGAGAACTAATACTTATTAATTATCATAGTTCTGTACAAAAATTACTTTATACGTAAGAATCGTCTGTCAATAAATCTATACATGCTAAACAGGAAACATTGCATCTCTTAAAGTTGGTAATTTAATCATATTAATTTTTTTTAAATTTAAGTTATAAGCCAAATGTATTACGGGCAAAGTATTATTTGACCGGGCAATGTCGTACATTGTCCGTAATATTATATTATATACGTGCAACGTTGAAATTATACTGCAATAGATACTATTTTATACCCTTATTATTTAATATTATTAGATCATTATAATCATTAAATTTATTACTACAGTTATGTGTACATTTTTTTATTTCTTGTATTTTATGTATTATATGCATTAGTGTATTACATATTAAAAGTTAAACATTATACTTTAGTTTTGACTTTGGATAATATTTACATAGATATATTTTCTATGATACATTTTCCCTCAGGTATATTCTCTTTTACATTTTTTTACGTGGATATTTATTCTATGTTCACTTTTTTTTAGGCTATTTGTGCCGTGGAGATTTTTTTCACATAGGTATATTGTTTAAATACCAAAACTTTGTCATCTGCGACTCTTTAACTGTTACCTTTTATACCAGAATCAGGTAAACTCAACGTATACAGAGAATACTCTGTATCTTATTTTCAGCATACGTACAGACCACGGTTATCTACTCGATATCGGTTAGTGGTAAAGACATAGAGATAAAAGTTTATTTTTTACTTGCCTGATGCATGCATATCAAAAGCTTTGTCTGCATTTTCTTCGGCTTCTTTTTGTTGCCGTTCAATTTCTCGCATACGAATTTCTCTAGCTTCAGCACGGGCTTGACGTCTTGCAGCCAAACGAGCTTCCGCCTGGAACAAAACAAAAATGTTTACATTAATCAACTGTTTAATATTTTAAATATTAGGATTCAACTATAAATACAGTATCACATATTTCCTAAAAGATATGTGCAGTATGCACGATTAGTAAACATAAATAAGGACAAATGTATACACGTAAAATAAAATAACTAGGTAGTTTTAAAGTCTTATGTCAATACTAAAATTTACTCTCCAAGTAACCAGAAAGTTAATTATAATTATTATACTTATATACGTACTTCATTATTACGCTTGTCCAGAAGCATTACAATTTCATCAGCTTCAGAATCACCACTGGAATTATAGCCATGACTAGAATCATTAGTTTGTTTCGTTTGTTCCCTAAGTGGACTAGATTGACGATCATTTAAAATATTATCTGATAGCTCATCGATATCACTGATATCAGCAATAGAATATCCACAATAACTTTCGTCATCCTCTGACGAAAGAGAAGTATAATTTGTATCAGCGTTGGATACTAGATAATTCACATCAGTATTAATAGTCTCGCATACTGAATTTAGAGCAGCATTATCATTAACACATATGTGACAAGAATATGATCCATTATTATCAAGTATCAACTGAGACGATTGAACGACTTTAGAATATTCATATGGAGTCGAGTTATTTAAGATATTCACCGCCGCATCCCTACCGTCATTAATACCGCTAGAGAACAGTGACGAGGACTCTTTCGACGCATACGTAGAATTAGATGTATTAAAATCAACAGGTACATTGACGAGTATTTTAGCATCTAATGGTTTTTCATTTAAATTATCTGGAGTTTGATTTATGTATATATGCGTAATATGTGCTCCAGTAACCAGATCACACGGTGTTACGTTCATTTTAATATGACTATTATTCGTGTTAATGCTCAACTCAATGAATTCTTAACTAAGTAAATAATAAGACCAACAATTAACTGAAAATGGACATTTTCATTTCAACCAAGAAAAATAACAATAATATTATACACAATTATTCTTCCATGATATCTTAGTAAATTAATTTAGTACTCCATCAAAACAAAATATAAGTACCAAACAGCTAACATAATACACGCATATTTATATTGTATAGCTTACGACATTATATTATGTTACTATAAAATAGGTAGAAAATATAGTCACTATACCGGGCATTTTTTTTAGACTACGAGCGGAACGTATTTTGTTTTTGTTTTCATTGGATTTAACGGAAAACAGTTTTGCGGAGAAAAAATAAAGATCAAAAAGTTTCACTTATATTATAAACTATACATTTTACACGTCAAAAATGGTAATTTAAAAATGTCTTATTTTTCTGCATCGTGAATACAGTATAGACAGTATATAGGTAGTTCAAATATTTAAATCTAATACAAATGTAAAAAATATTATAATTAATATGAAAAAATATATATTTAAGAGTTAAGAACCTACCCACCTATTTATAATTTATAATAACTTAATAAGGTTAAGAATAAGTTAATCCAAAAATCTATTTATCATAAGAAAATTGTTTACACATTTCACATGTTAAGTAAACAAATACTTCTTTTAATAAGATGTCAGGCCACCATTTATTTTCTTACTTTTTATCAGTATTTACATTTTTCTAAGATAATCAGCATTTTAAAATTATAATATTGTACATACAATTTTAAATTCCATAAAAAAGTCAACGAACAGACACATGTAATATTTTTAAGTTTCAAGTTTGATAATAGTTTCAATTTACTTTAATATTAAAGCAAAATAACACAAGATTTATTCTGCCGAAAGCAAATTTAATATAATGCTTACGTGAGCAGACTAGCAGAGAGAAAACAAATATGTAGTGGCGTATAGTGCGTTGACGTCCTCTTAAAATATTACTTCTTATACATAAGACCTTTAAAAGATTGTACATTTTAATTGTATTCAACAATACGTTATACTAGGGTTTGTAGGTTTCGAACTTCAAAAAACGAGATAAACCAAAAGTGTAAAAATATTTAGTCTATGGTAAATTTCAAACTCTAAAAAAAATGTATGAAATACCTTGAGTTATTTACGACTATAATATATATTTATATACTATAGTTATCAGTGGCGTATCCAGCTTTTTTTTTGAGGGAGGAAAGGGGTTGAAAAATTTAACAAATGTAATTGTGTGTGGTTTTTAAGAGGACGCCACACCCGCATGTGTTGTCTCCGTCTTACAAACGTGTAACATACTAAATTTACGCTCAGCAGTTCACGTTTTATGCCGTTAGCTTAAAAATTAGAGTGAATCGACCTATAATAAAAGTTGATGGTAAGAACTTTATCTGTGTTTTGTTGGAAATGTTTTTGCTATAATTCAGTTTTTAAGTGAGTTATGAGCATTTTTAATTTACATTTATTATACACACATAACTCACTTAAAAACTGAATTATAGTAAAAAGATTTCCAACAAAACACAGATAAAGTTTTTACCATCAACTTTTATAATAGGTCGATTCACTCTAATTTTTAAGCTAACGGCATAAAACGTGAACTGCTGAGCGTAAATTTGGTATGTTACACGTTTGTAAGACGGAGACAACACATGCGGGTGTGGCGTCCTCTTAATGGAACTATACATTTTATTACATTTTTACAACACTGATTCTATAGAATCCCTAAACAATTTTTTTAAAAAAATGCACAAAATAGGTACGCATAGATGTGAAAAAAACTAAAACTAAACCAAAAATATTCCTGTTATTGTTTCAAGTACCCACGAAAAATATTTTTAAATTCCAAAACAACTAAAATCGTTGTATTCTTCGTTTAAATAACTATATAATTTCGTACAAATTTGAAAATAAAACGTCTATAACAAAAAAAATGTGTTTATAATTTTTTTTAGATTTTTTGAATCTTGTACAGTGTTTTAAATATTTTATAAATTGACAACTACAAAGGAATTTCAAATTTTAGAGATTTTGTCAAAATTTGAACTGTACAATATGCTCTTATAAAAATCATGCCTACAATGTATCTTTAATATTTGTCAACTGCAATTATAACAACTTCTTGAAAACTACTGGGAATTTTCAAACTTAACATCTCAGTTCTCGAAAGTACCAACTAGATTCTTTTTAACACCAGAAAACGAAAATCAAACATTATTTCAACTACTTGTCGTGTATACAGACATACAGTATATAGACACAAAAAAAATTAAATTAAATCACACATCATTGTAAAATCTATATATTTATAGCTCCACTCAGAATCTAAAATCCAAATAATATTACATTGTAGTTTAAGCTGTAGAGTGCAGTCTGATCTGATTTATTATTTTATAAACCCAAAAATGTAATATCAATATTAAGTTAAATTATTTTTTAAACTATTAATGTAGTCATTAATTCATTGATTAATACTGATTTTTTTAATAAATATTATATATACCATATAATAATATGTAATTATCGATTTACTGTCGGTAATATTACCTAGTACCTACCATAAATAATTTTCAAAGATTTACTTTTGTGATTTAATATTTTTATGCGTCTTAAATGTCAATTGTTTCCCATTATATACATTTAAAGACTATAAAACAGAAAAAGCTAATCAATATTCAAACAATTTATTGCTTAGGTCTAGTGTACGGTATACCTATAGTGGAAAAACCAGTTGGTGATGTCATAAAGCTATTCGCAATAGGCAGAATGTGATTTACTCAGAAATACACATCACTATCGTAGTACCTACCTATCATAATATTTTTATACACGTACATGGTTATGTGTTAGTCAATATGTCATAAAAACAATAATTCAAAAATTGTACGCTAATGTCAAATTGTCAACTATTTGTTTAATCAATATTGAAGTATATCATATTTAAAAAGATATTATTAAAATAATACAACAGACATCAAAATATAATAATTTGAGACATCAGCTGTGTTTAGCACATAGCGCGCGTTTTACGTGGAGCATTAGTCATACAGTTTTATTATAGACGTTTAATGGTACATTATGTATTTATGTTATTACATTAGTTTATTAGGAACATTAGTACTTAAACAGCATAGTGTATGCTATATATTTACCGTTAAAAAATGTACGGATGAACTGTACCAACCTATTGATGCGTGGAGTTTATAATACCGGTATAGCAGTATAACACCAATGTGAGACTGAGATAAAAAAATACTCGTGTGTGGCGTCCCCTTAATTCCGTGCATATGAATGTAAGTAAGATAAACACCAAAATATTATTTTACTTTTATATTTAAAATTTTTGCATAGTATAAATTCATTATGTATGATGGTTAGGTGTACCTATCGGTTATAAATGGTGTTAGTACGTGACTTGTAGATTTTATTTACGCTAGTCAGAGAAAGAATATTAAAAACTCTAATTTAGACGTACTAAAAATAATTCATACATTGAATTGAAAAACCAAGTTTAAAGCATTGTTAGGTTAAGCGTTACTTTTCAAATAACAAACATTTTAACATAAATATGTTTTTGGGCTACATATAATTTTTTTTTACCGATTTTCGTAATGCTTTGCTACCGTGGTTATTTATTATTATTTGTATTATTGAAATTCGATATTATGAATGCTAAACGCAAGTTTCTCGTTATTCCCAGGGCTGTAGCTAGGCACTGGCAACAGGGCATTTGCCAGGGGAGCAATTATACGAAAGGCGCTATTTCATCGAGCGGGCAGTCTTATAATAATTCAAATATGACAATTTACAAAAAATAAAAATAAAAATCCGTCGTTTTTTTTAGGGTAATTGCAACACGGTTCTCGTCGTGCAATCGCATATTATTGTTGGTTGGTCGAAAAAAGTTTGGTTGACCAAATATCATTTGATGATGTTATAGATGACTTTCCAGCAATAAAGGCAAAAAAAGTTAAATTTTAAAAAGTTTTTGTTAATCAATAATAAAGTATAAGGTAAGCATTTTTATATTTAATAAAATAAAAGGATTTTTTTTTAGTCTGCTATTATTATTTAATTATAATAAATAATAAAGAAATTTTTATAATAATAAAAAATATTTATTTAATATAATAAATATGTATTTGTACTACAGAACGTTTTTTTTAAATAATGAGCATGGTAGTTGAAAATAAAATTGGATGAGTGGGGCGTAAATTTGGTTTTATTGCCAGGGGTGCTACTTGTTCTTGCTACGGCTCTGGTTATTCCCCAACATATTTATGATTCATAGATTTTTCTTGTAAAGGAAATATATCAAGTAGCATTATTATTTTATATTATTTTTAAATTATTTATCTTTAATAAGCAATAATTTGGTTTCTATGTTTAATACAATAATATATAGACTATAAAACTATAGTGTGAATAATTTCATATATTAATGAGATATTAACTAATGCTCCTTAACGCCTCGATCTAAGATCAATAAGGTATACCAAATTACATCAAAAAAAATGAATTAATTTAGATAACGTATTCATTTAATAACGTATTATTTAAACTACCAAACATTATAATTATAGGAAATTAAAAAGCTTTTTATTTAATTGGATATTCAGTAACAAAAACCTAAAAATGCTTCAACTGTTAATAGAAAAACATAGGCAATTCTTAACAATTCGAAGAGAAATACGTCACGAATTTGTGTGTGTCATTAAAATGATTGAAGAAATGATCGAGGATCAATCGCAGTATCACACTATCGTAAAAAAACGAACTTATAAAAAAATAAAAAAATAGTTTAGGCGCCTACCAATAAGATTTTAATACATTTTCTAAAGAAAATACTTTTATACTTTAAATTAGTATTTTAAGTAAAACTATTAGTATTGATGATAATTTGTATGTACAACGGACATTTATTACTCATTACTCATTACTCATTAAGAGGACGCCACATCCGCATGTGTTGTCTCCGTCTTACAAACGTGTAACATACCAAATTTACGCTCAGCAGTTCACGTTTTATGCCGTTAGCTTAAAAATTAGAGTCAATCGACCTATAATAAAAGTTGATGGTAAGAACTTTATCTGTGTTCTGTTGGAAATCGTTTTACTATAATTCACTTTTCAAGTGAGTTATGAGCATTTTTAATTTACATTTATTATACACACATAACTCACTTAAAAACTGAATTATAGTAAAAAGATTTCCAACAAAACACAGATAAAGTTTTTACCATCAACTTTTATAATAGGTCGATTCACTCTAATTTTTAAGCTAACGGCATAAAACGTGAACTGCGAGCGTAAATTTAGTATGTTACACGTTTGTAAGACGGAGACAACACATGCGGGTGTGGCGTCCTCTTAATAACTTTAAATATATTAGTACCTAATACTAATATATATAAATAGTATATTATGTTCGAAAGAATGTTGCGCTTTGCGTCCGATAACTTCGATAACTTCGTCATACACGAAAGGAAAAACCTTTAGTACGTATATTACTCATTAATATTAGAAAGTAGTACCTAGTAAACCACAGTCCACAAGTAAAAAGTTATATTAATCGGCGTATTCAAGTATAGTCACGGCAATGTCATTCAAATAAAATGTAAAATGAATTACCGACCGAGACAAAGTTTATACATAAATGGTTACGAGTTACAACTTACAACAAAATAATTCAAGAATAACGTATAATAATATAAAACAAATTCTATATCAAGACCATCACTATTTTCTGTTCTAAATATTGGAAGTGATTGATTTTTAAAATAAGGCAACTCGCTATAAAAGTAATCTTATGAGTATGGTTTGCAATTTGCATAGCTAATAATAATGTAGCTAACAAAACTATAATACTAGAGTGAGCGTATATACTTATTTTATACCTACTTACTTTCAGTCTTAGTACTTTAATTCGTAAGTAAGAAACAATATGATATAGTTATTTATTGCCATAAAAAAGTTTTTGAGTATAATATAGGAACTTTTATAATTGTGACTTGTTAAAATTGTATCGTAGCTTACAATGATTTAAATTGAACGAATAATTCGAATTCAAATACACATGTGTTGTTATTTAGCGATGTAGTAATACATATTTGAAGAACTAACAGAAATATTTGTACACTTGTACCTACCCTAATTAATATGCCTACATAAATAAGTAATCTTATTTTCAAAACAAATCATATGAACTATGTTTCTTATTTATTGTTATTTTAAGATAATACAATATATACTACTTATACTACCTACTAATGCGTTAGGAATTTTTTCACTTTGGTCACCATTAACTTTGAAACGAGTCAGAATTAAAATAAACGTACCTATACTATATAGTACCTAAGCATACGTATTACATCGTAACAATTAATTTTAATGGCTTACACATACAATACATAACATATGCACGGTTATGTATTATTTACTATAGGTAATACAAGTACTGTATTAATGATTAAAAACGTAAAGGTTTTTTTAAAGGTATTTGAAGTCGTAAAAAACAAAAAATCCAATGTATTGGTACATTAAATTGACGTTGTGCATACTTTTACATTTATTGTAGTCAAATAAACTAAAGAATAAACGACTATTACATATAAAAAGGTAAAAAAGTACATACATCATACGAAATATTAAAGAATTTCCAAAAGCTACTTACCATCATAACTACAGGTAATTCCTATTGAATCAATTCATCGCAAAATAAATTAAAATTCATATTATTTTTTATTATGACGTTTTGTATTTTATTATTATAGACTGACCACCAACAAAACAAATTTAACTATGAAAATATGTCGAGATAAAACAGTGAATATTTAATTTTGCGTCACTCGTGAATCACGATGACTGATAAATTTTGGTCCACGATAAATTCTATTAGCAATCGACAAATAAATATTGTACATAGTGCATACATCATAAAATATAGTAAACAAAATGTATGAAATAAAATATATTTCTAAGAGAAATATTTATAAATGCAATGATGTACAAAACGTAATGACGTCTGTTGTATATAAGTATGTATGTATAACTTATTAACTAAAAAAAACAAAGGAATAGAAACAAGAACTCAGTATTTTAAGAACATCAAACATCAATTAATGTAATTTTGTTGTAATACTTTTCCTTGGGTTAGAAATGTATACGAAAATATAAAAATAATATTTCAAGTTCCCACGCAGACACATAGTCACACACCTTTTATTTGTTTGATATCTTATCGATTTATAACATACCTATATATAAATCGTTAAGTTTTTTTGTTCGAACAAAACAAAAAAAAAATATTAGTAATGACAGAATAATGATGGTGAATACAAGTCTAGACTAAAAGTAATTTTCATCAAAACAAACGAAAAATAGTTATCGTGAGAACGATCGAAGAATGTCTCGTAAAAGTCGTTATACAGACATTACTAAATAAAATATTATGATATCATTACCTCAATTCATGTACAGGGCGGGTTTTTTAATGTAAGAAACTCATTGTTTTGAAAACTAATAACAACTTGTGTTTTGTGAGAATTTTTAAATTGTAATATTGTACGTCATATTCATAACTAGTATAAAAATTAGAATATCGGGAAAACTCACGAAAAAGCAGAGATAATGTTCTTAACCTAACCTTCGAATTTCATAAAAGGTCAACTTACTAGTCTTCCTCTATTATTAAAGTTAACTAAAAAAAATTGGAACTGCTGAACTCAAATTTGCTGCTGTACGTGTCTTTCATAAGACGGAAACAACACATGCGGGCATCCTTTTAAAAATGAGATTTTTCCAAAAAAATTGTTTTTAACTTAGCATAAACTTTAAATAATTGTATAACTTATCAATACTACCTAATAACCTAATCGTTCGTGTACAGAAATATTCCTAAAAATATTTTTGAAAATTAAGTTAAATTAAAAATGTGTTGTCATTAAAAAATCGAAAATGATAAATAAAAGGTAGTTAAAAATTTAATTTTTTGAAATATGTTATTTTGAATGACGTCTTTATACTAAGCATAAAAATAATTTTCGAAATAATAAGTATCTTACGTTTAAAAAAACACCCTGTTTATATTTTTATATATTAGGCTGTTAAGCATTAGTATGTAAAAGTTAATATTTCAAAGATATTATAGACGTAAATTTTAGAGATATTTATTATGTTAGGGTAACTATGAATTAAAATTATGTAAAGATAATACCCTGTATTTTGTATATATAATTAAAGTAAAAAAAAATTATAAGATTTCATTAGTATACATTACTTATTATAGTTTAATATTTATTAACATTAAAATATTAAATGTTTATTATTATTCAACATTTATCAATATTTTTTTCAATAATTTATTTTCGTGGATTATTTATGTAATACTGATTTTCATATTTAGATAGAGCGCTACGAATTAAATGTTAAATAATAAAATATACAATATACTGATCACAAAATATGTATAGTGATAAAAAAAAATGATGAATTCAGATAAGTATTGATTCTTTAAATATTTTATATTGACGTAGTTTCAGTATTTATTATAGTGAAAAATAATGACCCGTCGTACGAAAAATTTAACTACCTCTATTCTCTATCTATACTTAACTACCTCTATCCATAAACCGCTTGTAAAATCAACTAATTTAGACCATGATTCATAGTAAATAAATCACCATTTATGATGTATACAATCAATGGTATTATACTACTACTAAATACTAATTATTAATTTTTTACTCAATAACACACATTTTGGTGTACTATTAACACGTTTTAAATTACTATCATAAGATATTTTAATTAAAAAAAAATTATTTATTAAGTTCTATTATGTTATAAATGGAAAAACAGATAATAATTCATGTATAAAATATTCACAGAGCAGTGAATGCAACTAATGCGGCGTCAGATGATGGCACTGATTATATTAAAAATATTAGTGAATTTAACTAACTTAATTATTTTCAAACAAACTAACTAGTAGATTTACAGATTACTATGCTAACCTAAAGAAAAAATTTTTGTTATTGACAATCAGACATTTGGTGCAAAAATATTTTTACATTTGTTGTAGGTATTTTCTTTTTGATGGTTATTAAGAACTAACACTATCATTTTACATTTGATCAATATTCCAAAACTATAAAACTTAATTTATATTTTATAATGTACTCCTATATAGTTGAGCATATTTTAAATTGTGTGATGATGGAGTATAAATGTTTAAATACCAGATATTTGTATTACATTGAATATGAATGCTTCAAAAAGTTGGTTTGATACACAAAAATGAGGCTTACTGTATTACGCATTTTAAATATTAAATTAGTCTATTCATAAATAAATAAATAAAAATAATTTTAAATAATTTTAAAACACATCGACAAAACGAAGGATAATAAAACAATACGAACTACATAACACAAACACGAACACGGACGCACACCCGTTGATATAACATAGTATTGTATGTAATGAAAAATTAATAAGCAATACGGCATATCAAACATAACCGTACTAGGCGTACGTAGCGAACTCTGGAAACCGGTTGCGAACGAGAAGCTAAATATTTCATTTAATAGGTCTAGGTGCTATAGGTGCTCTGTAGAAGTAAATTCGATGCAGGATAACGTTATTAATGTGGTTAATAATTTATCATTATATGTATACGTAAAATGCCAAAATGTGAAATTATCCGATTTTATATTTTTGAATACAAATTTAATGCATTTTAATAAATCGTAGACAATATTCTCAAAAAAAGTAGGTAATAACTTATAGTTTAGTTATAGTTAAAGTTATATATTTTATCACTATTATTGAATAGAAATTAAAAACTATTATTACGTATTTTTACAAAAATATATGTACATGCATCTACTCAATAATGTTATAAGAATTTTAATATATTTAAAATTAATTTAATTCGAGTATCACCAAAAACCATAAATAATAATAAATTATTAAACCAGAGGTTACCTAAATTATTTTACCACTTATATTTATTACGGACTCGTCACATACAAAATCGCGTTCAACATTTAAATTCCAAATTATCAAAATTATAAGACGGTAAGAAATTACAATATCTATAAGTTTTTAAAGCGTCTGTATTTTTATATATTAAAAAAATAAAAAATTTCAGTGATAAGTATTCATTTGTAAGTTTCAAATTAGCGTGGAAGTACCAGATTCATTTGTTAATTAAATACAAGTGTGAGGTGTGTGTCAACGATTACAGATTATTTACGTATTTTCCAAGACTCGGGATAGCACTGGTAGCAGCAATAACGTACAAAATAAGGTAATGAATAATAATAATTTACAAATAGTATAATATAATATTTAGATTCATCCCAAACATAAATAAATTAAAAAGCTAATTTATTTTTCGTAGTAACATTTGGCCTTCTAATACTTCCAGATGGCATTTCGTGTACCATATATTTTGGAGACCATCTCTATGTTAGACTATTTAAATATAACAAAAGTACCCCTATGCAAATATAAATAGTTAATAATGCAACATTTTTTTAATAAATTAAGATTTGTAGGTTTGCATAAGCTTGAAAGCAAAGAACAATTTGTTTTAGAATACGTTTTTTTATGAAAAAATTACACTTTCAAAAAGTTTTAAATATATAATTATTATTTATTAATTATGTCTATGGGTTGAAAATCCAATATAATTGGTACAGCCAGGAACATTAATAATAATTTCTCAATCGAGACAAAAATCAATAGTGTATGATTTCCTCGGCGTATATTTATCACAATTGAATAGTTATTATTTCTATAAAAAAAAGAACCAAAATGACCATGCGGTAAATAAAAAATAAGTATAAACATGGATAAAACTGAATACAAAGAATCAAATGAATGAGTGGACTCATTTTACCCAAAATGATTTGTCATACCTATTAATAAAATATTTTTTTATTTTCGAAAATATTGTTCACACATTGGAACATTAGCAATAAACTAAAAATAATAAAACCGTAACGCATAATGCCTATGATATGAAATTTGATAGTTTACTACCAAATAGAGTCAATTACCTAGATGTATTAGCTAATTACTAGACTAGACTATATTCTTGTACTGAGAAAACTTTTGGTATATTTTTTCTAGGAAAAAAGTGTTAACAGTTAACATACAAATATAATACATAATACAAATGCTTAAATTTTTTTCTTCAAATATTTAGTGTAAGGCTTTAACCCTTTCAGCTTCCTCTATAGTCTATATATAAGCTCCGACACAAGGATTATGACATTTTTCAATTTTATAATTTTAGGTGGTTATAATAAATCTATTAAAAATATTTTTTCAAGCCAAGTTATATTAAGAGCCACACCCACTGTGTTGTCTCCATTTTTTAAACGTACAAAATAATACATTTTACGTTCACAATAATCCATTTTATTCTGTTAATTTTAAATTTTTAATGAATTTATTATATAATTTGAATTCAGTGGCGGAGTGGTTCCAAAATTCCTACAGAGCAAACCAATTTTTCAGGCCACTTTTCAATATGGCATTTACATATATCGACATAATTCAATTTTTTCTTGGAAAGTATTTCTAAAATTGTTTTTGTTCAAAATTTATAAGGAACACTGATCACACATCCCATATTTCTTCCTATATTATTTTCAGCTTCACTGTACACTAGTATAAATGTATAATAAATTATACCAATATATTACTTTACGCTGTAGCCTATAACAATTTCATATTTTTTTTTGGTAAATTATGTTTTTTTTTTTTTATTGATCTTGAAATTTAAATTTAAGTTTAAATTTCCGCTTCGACATCTGAGGCCATTAGCGTTACATTAAATATATATATGAAAAAAGGTACATATATATATAATTTTACAATATTAGTGTTTTATCTTAAAGTAAATTTAATAATTTAGTTGCAGTTAAGAATTCTATTGTGTTGATTTCGTTTTCAGGGTTCGGGCCTAAAATTATGTTTTTGTTATCTATTTTTTTGGAAATTTAAGGGTAGAATATAATCTCTCATAAAAACTTTACAGACATACACTCCAAAATTGCATAATAACAATTCAAAATATGATAACCAAAAAATATTAAAAAAGTTATTTATATAATTATATTCAAATACCTAATAACGCATGTTATGATTCTATTATCAATTTAATCATAATGGATATATCATCTGCATCAGGATAGTCGAATTGCACTTAAGTTAAATAAGGTAATGGTAAGACTGTATTCGGGTAAAAAGCAGATAATGGTCAAACTACACTCAGGTTCAAAAATGTTCAAAAACTTAAGTTAATTTAAACGTTTGTAAAACACCAACTGCCCCCCCCCCCTGCTTAAAATGTAATCATTGACATACTAATATTATGTCATATTTATTACATAATTAACATATACAATATTTAACATAATTATATAAATATATAAAAAATCATTGTCAGTCCGAAGCCTTTAAGCAGGAAAGGAAACGAGTGTTTTCAAAATGTTTTATCCCTTCATGCATGACATTTTTAATGAAACAGCTTTTGAACCCTAGTGCAGTTAAAACATTAACCTGTTTTTTACCAGAGTGCACCACTTCAACCATTACCGTTATTTAACTCAAGTGTAATTCGACTACAGTAAGAGCAATTTGACCTTACCCATCTGCACCGGTCTCCACTATTACAATTATTAGTAAACTGTTCAACTAAGTGTGACAATACGGAATGATAAAAACACTATTAATTGGACCACAGAACAATATCAGTTATCCCTTTATCATACTAATAATTTAGACTCAATCATTAAATATTGATTATAAATGTAAAACCAAAAATTAAATTTATCACAACATTATGGAACTATAGAATGATGTCTGATGGGCCACTTTTTGTTTAAGCAATTCAGATCACAGGGCAATATCCCGGTCGCCCTGTGGACCACTCCGCCCCTGATTTGAGGGAAAGATTATAATCTAGATTCTAGACATCTCATTTTTAATTTTGATGGAAGTGGTGACCATTCCTAATGTACAACCATAAAATGCTTATAACTTGCTTTATGGCATCCTCATAAGGATAAGTAGATATGTTTTATTTTAATTTGATACATACAATTCACCATACATTTTATTTTTACATGCTTTTTAATTGATAATATATATTTATACAGGATGATTCACCAAGCATGCTCATCCTCATTCTTTTACTCAATAATACATTGTTTCAAATTCTGATTTTCGGAAGTTTTAAATTTATTTAAAGACCATATTTTCAAATTCTTCAGATTTTTTTGTTTTACTTATGGAGTGCCCTGTGAAGATACAAAATTCTGTTTTTCAAATAAGAAACCCCGTTTTCAACATAAAATATTAAGCAGAACATTTTTCTGAAAACTTTGACATATCAAAATCAAAATTCAAACAAATAGTTTTTGAATTATTCTACTTTATGTACTTAGGATAATAGGATCATCATTATCATAATGGGTTTGGAAAATATGGGGGCTAGGAAAATTTGAAAATCTTAGTAATTAATATTAACCCATCAATATTTATAAAAATGGTCTAAGTATAATAATAAATACTAGATCCAATGTTCGACATTATATTTTATATTTTTGTAATACAACTTTTAAGGATTATTATCCTAAATATAAACATTTTAATAACAGAAAAACTTCTCAAACGTATTTTAAATTAATTACATTAACAATTTTTAAAAAATGTATTTAAAAAAAAAATATATATACAATGAATAATTTATAGTAAAAAAAGGGGGTTCTCATTTGAAAAAAACTGAAGTTTGTATCATCACAGGACACTTCTTAAGTAGTACCAAAAATCAGAATTTGAATAAATGTATTGTCAAATGAAAAAATGGGGGTGAGCATGTTTGGTGAATCACACTGCATATTAATATACGTATACAACATAGATTATCTCGTAGTTAATATCATTGATTATAAATACTCGTATTAATACTAGTATTTATAATCAATGATAATATGTATGTAAAAATACAAACATGTCCAGTGCTGAGGCTCATTATCTTCTTAAAGAATAAAAAAATATGTACGTCTTGCACTGAAGTAACAGTTAAAATATTGTTTTTTGTATTAAATGGTTCCAGTGGCGCCCAAGACATATTTTTCAGGTATAAGACATAATTTTACCCACCCACCCCTTCCAAAACTCAAAATTGAATGGTCTATTTTTGGTTACACTAACTGTTAATATTAATTTACCAAGGAATAGGTATCATCAGAGTTGGAAGTGGTTTGAGCTATTTATAAGAAAACGATTAGATGACTGAATTCAATCATAAAAGTGACCAAAAAGTGACATATATGAGTATTTTTTCCAAGAACTTTCTGTTATTAAATATTTTTCTTTGAATATTGTTATTCCCTTATTTTCAAGGTGTAGCGACTGCTACACCTAGTCATAGGGTTGGGCGCCACTGAATGGTTCTATCCATAGTTTTAAAATGTGTTTTTTTTTATTTTGTTCATTTTAAAAACTTAAAATCATGCAATTTAAAACAAACTATTTGGACATTTGATAAATAAATACATTGTTCTTAAGCAGTAGATCTATACCAGTAGGTATGGTAATATGTAACAATAACTAAATAGCAGTGTTTGGAAAGAACGTCGTTCATGAACGCACGTTCACGTTCATATATAGTGAACGATACGTGAACGTCACTCGTTTTATTAAAATAGAACGTGAATGTGAACGACGTTTATATTTTTAACGAACTTGATCGATTTTTAAGACGTTCAATTTATTTACCATTTAATAAATATATTTATAAAATATATTAATATTTTCCATTTTAATTCCTATGCTATATTTAATTTGAATAAAGAATAAAAAAAATTAAATACGTGAAATTGTGTTCATTTTTTGAAAGAATGTGAACGTGAACGCGTTCGTTTTAAAAAAACACGAATGTGAACGAGTTCCTTTTTTAAAGACTGAACGTGAACGTGAACGAGTTCATTTTTTTAGTGAACGTTCCGAACACTGCTAAATAGTACTAAAACTGAGTCTTTCTTTCATATCAAAATGATAAAAAGTAAAAATAATGTAAATCTTTGAAAAATATTTTTTTATGTTTAAAATTTAAATTAATCAGTACTTTTTTCTTACAATTTACAAAATATTCCAAAATATGCTAAATATCCTAAATCAGATAAACTCTCAAATATTAAAAATTTTCTATGAACTCTGTGTTGAATGAATCATTCACATTTTTTACTCTCATAAGACTACACAATATACTAAGTAACAATATGTAAAACTATACAAATCCAGACTATAATAATTATGATATTTCAATTTTTAAGTGAATAATGATCATTTATAAATTGTATAATATTTTATGTACTTATAACTCGGATTAAAAATGTCAATACCACAAGATAACACTAATTTGCTGTGAATGTTTGTCAGACACATACAACAAAATTGTTGGGGTATGATGTCCTCTTAATATTATAATATTTGAATAGGTACATTTAACTAAAATGCATATTCAGTTGATAAAAATAATAACAGTAGACACAGGATGATTTTTAGAATTATAATCAATGCTTTTAGTAAACCTGCTCCTTCATCTATAATATAATTATAATAATCTACCTTAAATAATTATATAAAGTTAACATACAAAATAAAAACTTATCAAGGTTATAGGTATAACAATGAGGTTAGGTACAACAATGTTATACCTGGTACAACAATGGTTAAAATTTAAAATTAAATACAATACTATCATTATATTAATTTACTTACTTCTTTAGCTATTTGGTCAAACGCTTGGTCTTCAGCATAATGTGTAGTAGGAAGCCTTCGACGACCACCAGTTGTTGAACTAGGACTATCCATTATAAAACAAATATCATCTTTGATTCAAATCTTGTTTCTTCCTAAAATTATTAAATTATAAAAATGAGTATTATTAAATAAAGTAATTTAATTTGTATTTTATTTCTAGACCAAAAGACAAACAAAAACCATAAAAGCAATAACTGTTAAGTTAAGGAGTTTAGAAATAAAAACATATATTATTTATGTAAAGCATTTAAAGAAAGTACCTACATACAGTATATTTTTTTTAAAACTTCAAAGCTAATTTAAAAAATAAAGTATTATCTAACACAACTAGAAATATCTAGTAGAATAATAAATATGATTCTAGATTATTAGGTTCTCAGAAGTTACAATTTTAATTGTCAAATGAAAATTATCACCTTTCGTCAGTCAAACTATTTTCAATCTATTTAAATTATACATATCATTGATCAGTCTAAGATATATTTAAGACTACAAGAATTTAGATAGAGATATTGGCTATGTTCCAAAATGTCATCCTGTGTCTTTTCATTTCCACATATTTTGATAGAGGTATATATATAATAAGTAAGTAGGTATTGAAAACAATAAAATAAATAAGAAACTTATTAGGTTATGAAGTTTGATATAGGTTTATTAACATTTGTTTTAATTGAAAATACATAGACAAAATGTACAATTGATTAATTGAAATTAAAAAGTTAATGATTTATTAGATAGGTAATTCATATTTAGGGTAGGTATAGAATTAAGTTTTTAATTTATGCATTATTTACTTAAATAAAGTAAATCTTGTAAAATAAAATAACTAGGTTAGAACACTTTATTCATAAACTAAAAAGTACCTAATAATAGGTAATGTTTAACAATGAAGAAGTTATCAATTTAGTCCAAGATATATTTTCATTATTAAGATTCTACAGAAGAAATAATTTTGATCTACTGTTTAAATCTACATTAGAAACTAATTGATATAGGTATATTATTAGAAATATTTAGGTTTATTAATTAGGGCACTGCACAACAGTGGATTAGACAGTGTTATTGTTTATTATTTGTTGAAGGTAAATTTTATATTTCTCCAAAACTTTTTTGCTTCATAGGGAATTGTTCTGAATTTTTGGGAAGTTCTTGCTGATTTATTTTTATTGTAAAAGTTAAAAACAAAGAATTGTAATAAACGAGTAGGTATTATCAAAATAAAATAACAACAACAAATTATTCATTTTGTTTAGACATCAAAATAAAAACATCAGAATCACGTTAATACTATAGGTAAGACAACTACTAACTGAAAATCCATCCATCCGGATATGGAATGTTACTATTGGCTTTGTAATTCAAACGTTTTAAATTGTAAACTATGAAGGTTCCCAAAAAGAAACTGTTAATAAGTACTTATAGGTAGGTAGTGTAAAAATAATACAACGCTGATGTATCCGAATGGTGAATTGGTCAATCGATTTACACCTACTGAAATAAGAGATTTAATTAGAATGTTTGTTTCGACATAACGATTTTTGCAGGCAATTTAGGTGTCCGAGCACAATAAGCCTGATATTGTCGATAGAAACATGATATCATGTCGATTAACGAGCACAAGCCAAGTGGACAGATCGAGTGTTAAAACGATAAATAAATATGGATGGGTAAGTCGTGAACTGGACAAACGAATAACGCGAAAACCAGTAGTGTTTTCATCGAAACGACAATGATCGAAAAAATATGTCACGGGAACGAATCTTACGAGACCCAGCACGATTACCCATTGGGGGACTCGGTAATGTCGTTTGGGAACCATTGTAGCTCAGCGACAGAGGCGACGGCCGGACGCAGCGGTCGACTGCTGCACACGAGCGTCGTCGCGTCGTTTGTGGTGCGACTCTGTGCGGTCCCTCTATTCATATGGGTCACCCGACGTTAAAAAACTCATTCGTAGGGCTTACCGACGTCGTCGCCGGCGCCACCGACGTCTTCGTCGTCGTGTCCGGCTTCTGCTGCTGCTGCTGCTGCGTCGTCTCCACTCCGTACGGGACGCGGTCCATCTGCGCGCACAAACTACACGGGCAGACGCGCGCGCGTACTGTTCACGAGCTGCTGGCGAGCTCGCGAGTTATGAAAACGCGGTTCGGCGGGACGCGAGAGGAGGACGGACGGTCGAAACTCGGAGCAGCTAGTGTGTTCGAAACGGCACTGCGGCGGTCCCGGCGAAAACCGTGTAAACCAACAACAACAATTAAAATAATGATGAATGATGTCGATGTCGATGATGATGATGATAATAATAATAATAATAAATATTACGATGATAATAGTATAGTACCACTATTCTAATAATAATAATAATAATAATAACAACAAAATTATTTTTCGAGTGAAAAATATAATATAATAATATATATATATATATAGTGGTAGCGGTAGTGAGGCCGAAGAGCGTGCGAGTACGAGTTCGGAGTTTATATTATTGGTGTGGTACTGTGTGTGTGTGTGTGTGTGTGTGTACAGTGTACGAGTATGGTCGAGAAGAGAAGGATGCAGACGTGCAGTGAGATTATAATATTATATATAAACGTATATATATATATATGAATGAGTGTGTGTGTGTGTATATATATATATATATATTTGTAGTACTTCAAACAACACTACACAATCGGAGAGATGATAAGTGAAAATCTCGTCGCGGCGGGTCGGAAAGAGTTGTCGTCGGCGGCGGCGGCGGCGGCGAGCGACGATCAACCGAGGCCGCCGAGACAAAAAAAAAAAATTGCCTATTCAGGCCAGTCAGTACGCGCTGGCTCATACGAGTGGCGAGATCTGTCCGTCGAAAATGTTATCTAATTTCCTAAATCATCATGTCTTACAATAATAATTGAACAAAATAATATTATATTAAATTAAATAATATAATATATACTATATAATTTGTGACATTAAACGCGATAATAATTACTAATTATTAGATGCTCGAGCAGTTCAACGTACCGTTTTACTGCAGCAGTGGTGCAACGGTCAGTAGAAGGTAGAACTGCAGCACAGCACGGGCCACGACCTACAAATTACAACGACAATGTTTTTTTCGGGGACTTGGGCTATGGTAGCCGCTGACGGTCTTGTTTCTGTACGATTCCCCATCATATTTTGCTACTTGGCTATTCACATTGAACCTATTACTTAGTAATCAAAGACGGCCCACATCCAGAGGGATGCACGAGAGTAGTAGATACAAATTAGTAATTACTTTTGATATCTGACAAACCGTGTTTTGTTTGTTGACTAACTACAATATGAATGGTTACCGTCTGCTGAGAATCCAAAATAACTTTTGCATTATCAAATGTCATACTAATATACTATGGTACTTAGATTTTGTTATAATTTCCACAAAAGTCTGTTGTATGTCTAGTAGAGCGCGAGCATTAGCCATTTTAATTTTATTTTTCAACGACTAATTGATATTGATTTAATGTGTTATTTTTCAAAAAGGTTTTCTATTAAAAACAAAAATGGGTAAAAATTCTATATTTGATATAGAATTAAAAAAAAAATTAATTAATTTAATTTTTTATATTTAATAACAATAAACTTAATTGTAAACTATTTAAAATCAAATAAAAACTATTACATTTAGTAATAATTAATAAATGCTAAATGTTAAAAGTAATATGCTTGTAAATGTTTTTCGATTATGCCATTACAATCTTATACAAGGTTTTTTGTTATTGAATTGGTCAATTTGGTTACAATAATGATAAATATTTATCACAAAAGGATTATTTTAATTCAAAATTCTTCAATTGCTGTTTATTTCATACATTAATACCCCAATTAAGGTAAACACGGCAACTACATACCTAACATTTATTTTTGGTACGTCAAATTTTAGTGAATTGAGCCTTTTGATTTTGAACAAATCTTTAAACTTTTTCTTTAAACTACAAAATAAAAACTTAATATTAATTTTTTAAAGCTTTTTGATGGTATAACATTGTTTTTATCGATATTTAAATAAAAAAAAAAAAATACAAAATAAGAAATGTTTATATATAGGTAGCTCAAGAAGAGTAAAAATAATTTAAAAATTATACCATGTACAAAAATGATAATATAAAGATCTCGTGAAAATTTAAAGTATCTTCTGCTATCTATATTTTATTTTTGAGTTATGCCCAAAAAACTATATTGACTTTAAGTAGAAATTCAAGTTTTCCTAAATTATTTTTTGTTTTTCTTGTTAACTTAAAAAGTATTATGCATTTTTTACTTTTGACCCCTTATATACCAACTAAATCCAATTTTCACTCTTAAAATTGAAAATCAAAGCATTTTCAATCCCCCAAAATGTTAAGACGGTCAGAAAAAAGTACACATATCATTGTAAAATCGATAAATTCATCGCTCTACTCAGAATCTAAAAGATAAATAAATATAATAATGAGATATGATGTGATAATTAGTATAAAAATAAAAAACATTTACCAATTTATACGACATGGCATTATTAATCTGCTTTTTACATATTTATTGCATTATATGATATAGCATTGAACACTAGAAATAATATGTACCTATAAAATATGAACACTTTGTTAAAATATTGACAAATCAGCAAAAATGTCATGTTTGTAGTCAGGAAAAAAGGTGCTAATTAGTAATTATATGAATTACTTTGAGAAATACTGAATTATGATATTATTGATTAGCCATACGTGTACTTACACCCATAAAATATGTAATAATTAATCAAACAAATACTACATTACTTAAGGGACTATAGTCTTTAATCAGAAGCCACAAAATAGTTAATGAGTACTCATAAATAAAAATGTCATAATTATAATGTTTTGAATTTATGGTACACGAACACACAAATTTGAATGTTTTGATTAGACGAATATCCAATAATCAATATTGTCATATTACTGAATACTTATAATTGGATACATGATATTATATATCTGTGGCCGTGAATGAAGTCCCGACAAAATAAAATAAATATATTTAGTAGGTACTTATTTAGTATTTTGTTGGGACTTGTCACTTGTGGGCTGTGGCGGACGTCAGTACACAATGCACATTGTCGAAATTATTAATTGTTATCACTTATCATTACACCACCAGAACGTGGTCTGATCATAGCACAGATATAATATATAGTTTAGAAAGAAATAGAGAATATAAAGAAATTTCTTTATAATATAAATTACCATATTTGACATTTGTCCATTGAACTATATTATACTATTTTTATAATGTAGTTCAATTTATAATTTATATTAATATTTTGTCATGATTGTTATCATTTTTAGACTGATAATATTATCAGTTTCTTTAAAAACATATTACTCTATGTAACCGAGCCATATTTTACAATCATGTACAACGTTTATCCACAGCTGATTTATACATAAATGTGTGTAGAACAATTATAATGCAGGTAGAACAATTTTTACAGTTTTATATAATAATAACAACAAATATAAACAAAATAAATAATAGTAAAACATAATAAAATAATTGTAATAAAATTCAAAAATGAAAACAAATATGTATCACTTTCTTTATTGCATAAAAGATATAATTTGAAAATACCTAGTCTTCAGGTAGAACAATTTTTACAGTTTTACATAATAATAACAACAAATATAAACAAAAGAAATAATAGTAAAAAATAATAAAATAATTATAATAAAATTCAAAAATGAAAACAAATATGTATCACTTTCTTTATTGCATAAAAGATATAATTTGAAAATACCTAGTCTTCAGGTAGAACAATTTTTACAGTTTTATATAATAATAACAATAAATATAAACAAAATAAACAATAGTAAAACATAATAAAATAATTGTAATAAAATTCAAAAATGAAAACAAATACATCTTTCTTTATTGGATAAAAAATATAATTTGAAAATACCTAGTCTTCAGGTAGAACAATTTTTACAGTTTTATATAATTACAACAAATATAAACAAAATAAATAATAGTAAAACATAATAAAATAATTGTAAAGTACTTATTCAGTCTTTGTTAAGTCATATTCAGTCTTTTAAGTCTTATTCATAATCGGAAGTTATGAAACCATTACCAAGGCCCATCTCATCAACCAAATCTTCTGAAGTGACAGACACTGGAAGATTTATCCAAAAATGTTTCCTGTTTTCTGGCATAACTGGAACAAGTTTATCAACGATTGCTTTTTTTTATTGAGGTTAATTCCTCTATGTTGAGTAATTTTTTTAAGGGCATATGTTTTAATGTCTTTCAAAAATTTTTTTTGTAAGAAGTCTAAAGTCTTTGGCTCTCTATTAAAATCTGTCCAGTATTCCATACAAGTTGATCCTCTTGAAAATTTGGCCATAACAACACTGTTCATTTTAAATCCATACAATGTATCAGTTTTTACATTGGTAGTCCTTTTTTTGTTTTGCCACTCATAAAAATCTTTCAATTCTAAAATATTTAAATTTTGACGGCTTTGGGAAATACAATTTTTAAGGTCTTCAGTCATATATATGCCTAATTTGTTTAAATTTTTTTTCAATATTTCCATGGACCCCATCAGCAGTCATATGGGTATGACCCTTAGTTAGGTATTTCATTGTAACTGACTTTGTATTTTGAAATAATGAATTTGTTGAATTTAAGTTACACACCAATGCCATGTATAAGGTCCAATTATTGTTCTGACCAGTGCAATTATCAGCCCAGAAAATAAAATCTTGTACATCTCTTTGGTTACTAATTAAAACCAATATTGAGTCTGTAACATTTTCAGCTTTACGCCCAGCAATGGCTTCATGCCAATGTACACAGTGGCATAAGGAATTTGGTTTTAATTGAGCAAATGTTTCATTAAATACCACTAGTCTACTGGTGAAAAAAGAAGATTTAGTATCTGGCATATTAGGAATTAATATAACTTTTTGTAAGTCCATTGAGTAGATACAAGTTGACTCAATACTAAGTTTAGAATTTTCCTTATATTTCGACGTTGCTGCTAAAGCCTTGGCTTTATGGTTTTCTGAAAGTGTAGTATTATCTCTAATTTCATTCTCATCAGTAGAATTTTCAATTATATTTTAATAGGTAGAGCAATCTTCACATTTATTAATTGTGGGATTTCTTAAAGATTTATTTAAATCCTTTATGATTTGTCTATAAAACTCTTGAGAGCAAAAGTCATCATACATGGCTCTTACTGTAAGTCCAAAAGGCAAGTACATTATAATTGGTGCAGTAAGTCGCCAATAATGACTTACAGATAGTTTGTACAGCTGTATATGATCAGCTACAATATCTTTGGGTATACATTTTTTAATATTTTGCTGTCCTCTATTTTCAGTAACAGATGACATACAAAAATTACTGTTCATATTTTTTACTAGTTCTGTTAAAACAGAATCATTTGTATAGCCAAGAACATTTAGAAGAGTGGTCTTACATACCTGTACTTCATTTTTTTTTTAGTCTGGAAGCTTATAAACCCTGGATTGTGACTTTTTGAAGCTATCAACAGAACCCTCCACTGTTGTTCGACGTTTTACAGATGTTATTGTTACACATTTTGCTAAAAATTGTCTCCTCTGGATATATGTTGTTAGAGACCAATAAGTTTTCCATAAAAACTTTTGATGATTAGTGGATAGATTGTCCCTACACTTATTTTGACACTCTACAGGGCATATAAGAGAACCGTTTGGATGTTTTGTCTTGTCATTGACATTCTTTAATTCCCTTTTTTCTGCCGGACTGAACTTTTTCTTTTTCCTTGCAGCTTCAATAAGTTGATTATCTGGAATATGTTAAATATTTATATACATGTAAATATGATGTAGTAACAACTGCATTATTGTATATATAAATTATTTAGTACCTTGATGTTCAGTAATTGGGGTTAAATCAGGATCAAAGTTAATCTCATCTAAATCCTGTTCAACTTCTTCAACTAAAAAATATAAATACTAGTATACAATTTGATGTGTCATTTAAATCTGATGTATTAACAAATGCATTGTTGTGTATATAAATTATTTAGTACCATAATGTTCAGTAATTGGGATATAATCAGGATCTAAATCACTGTCATCCAAATCCTCTTCAACTTCTTCAATTAAAAAATATAAATATTAGTATACAATATGATGTGACATGTAAATATGTTATATTAATAAATAAATTTATAGTGTATATAAATTATTCAGTACATTGATCTTCAGTAATTGGAACAAGATTGCTGTCATCAAAAACATTTACAACTTCTTCAACTAAAAAATATAATTAACACTAATATAAAATATTTTATTATTATACTATGTGTGTATAAAACATTTAGTACTTTCATTAACAGTAATAGGAATAAAATCAGAATTTAAATCATTTTCAACGTTGTCAACTAAAAATAGAATTACATGTTAATGTAAATACATAATATAATAATAAGTAATTACTTAAGAGAACTTACGTATGCGTCTTGGTAATGCATAATTGTGATCCTGATAATTCTTTTTTCAATTAGTTCTTTAATGTAAAGATTTGAATTAAAAAAAAATCGTTGTTAGTAGTTACTGTGTTTCGAGTTTGAATTTCACTATGCTTGAAATATATTTTCGGCAGATTACAATCAAAACAAATTCAAAACACAGGTTTTGTTATTGTTTTTTTTATTCATCAGAATAAAATGCTGTAGTTACTGTGTGGTAACTACTGATATAATTGTCCGTTTCCAAAGAGGATATTATATAAAAAATCTGCATGAGTTGGTGCCAAAGATTATATAAAAAAGTAAATTTTGATAAAAATGTTGGTTTCTGTGTTTTGACGATGTACAGCTGTATTCTGTAGAATAATTGTTGATTACGATAGTCGGTCGTCTGTTATCAGTTATCTTGAAACATCAATATTATCATTTTTATTCATGTACCTATACTTAATGTACATTTTAAAAACAGCTTAGCTACACATAATAATAGTAATAATTGCGGTCTATATTGGAATATTGGATTTGTTTCTATAATTTCAATAAAAACTGAGTAAGGAATCATTAAATTTTACATTATGGTAGGTATTCTAAAATATAATATAGTGGTGCAATAAGAATTATAGCTATTTAACTTAAGCCTTCTATAACAATAAGAAGTGAACTTTTTAATTACAATTTTTTATTAATTTATACCAAGCATTGACTTAAACTAAAAATAAATAAATTTGTAATTATTTATTAATGAATTATTAAATAGGTAATGTGTATAAATACAAACATTTTACAATAACATTAAAAAACCTTATTAAAATAAGAAAGAAGTATTTTACTATCAGTGGATGTGAATAGATAAAAAAAAGTAGGTACATGATAATTGTTCTCCTGTATTTTCTCTTGTGAAATATTTCAACTGATAGAGTGGCATAATAACAAATTAAAATCATTAGTGAAGAGTACTCATTCAATTTGAATTTCATATTCTTGTACTTATAGACTACTGATTAAAATGAGTAAGCTTTTTAATATTTTAACCTTTTTTTCGTTTAGAATAGGAACAACTACTAATCAAAATAATCATTCAAAATGTCTTACAGTTTAAAATTTGTTGATGGCATATACTATTTATTTTACGGTTCTCATAATAATTATTATAGAATTGCTTTATTTGGTCTTAATATAATATACTTATTAATGATTTAGATCTTTCTATAGAATGACAGTTATTCTCATTGAAAATTTATAAGATATTAAGGAATTAAATAATATATTTTTAATTTTATATTTCAGTGTTTTTTCAATAGTCAAATGGAGTCATGTCATATCAAATGTTTGGAAGAGAAGTAATCTAGTAGAATTAACTATACAACTATAATTTAGTACACTATGTCAACTTGCATATCTGATGATTCAAATTCAATAATTGGTAATAACTAATAATCAGTTAAATCTTAATTCATAAAAACTTTGAACACATAATGCAACAATTTTAAATTTGTAATTCATATATAAGGATCCAGATATACCGTAATAATTACTTATTTTTATGTAAGAACATAAATTTAATTGTAATTTTTAATTTAATTGCATTCTATTACCATACCGTCCTTTATATCCAAATACATTTTGAGTTGCAGAGAGAGGTTTTTTAGATATAGATTATTACTTGAACTTCATACCTTAATGATTATTTAAAAATGTTTTAGGTATCCCTGTATCACATGTGAATTATTTTTGTACTTATTGTCAAGATGAAATCTCAAGTTTTCCATGTCACTCAAATACTGGATACAACTCGATGATTATTTTTGTCCATTGTGCAATTTGTGAAGAATTTTTTCTTTGTTTAATGGTAACAATTAATTCGTACATTTTAAAACCTAAATTGTTTAATATTAACAAATGTGTTGACCATTTTTAAAGATTTCAATTATTTATTATATTATACAAAAATTAATATTGTGTTCAGCTAAAACAATTTTTTTCCATAAATTTACATTTTCATTTCCAGTTAAATTAAAATTATATAATATGTGTATTTCTTTTGTATTGTTTTTTAAATTTTGGTAATTAGTTATTAGCTGGGATTGTAACCTTATGCTAAAAATCAATTTTATTCCAACTATCCCAAATATGCACTATTAAACGTTATATATTATTTATTACTATTGTTATAAATCAGATTTTTACCTCCCTTAGCATGATTTCTTATGTAACAAAAAAAAGCATGCAAATGTATTTAATTTTAAGTTATTTCACATTTTATAATTATCATTATGATTGTTATTATAGTGTTTTTCCAGCGGGGCTGAAATTGGCCTCCATAAGAACTACCACGATTATAAATTAGTTGTAAGTATAAGGTATATGGTTCATAGAATAGAATCTGACATTATTTTGCATTTATTTAATTATAGACAATTTTTAAATCAAGTACTTTTTCAACAAAACTTTTGGATGCTTTAGAAGAGTGGATTTCTGAAGACACTGAAAAACATTTAGGATCAAAAAAACTTGTAGATAGCTGGGAAAATGTTGCAAGTGTAGTTGGATCCGATTATCCTGAAGGTATATTCTATTAGTTCATTTTTATAAGTGTATTTATGTATTATTATGATTATTATTATTTATTTATTCATTTATGTATTTGCCTAATGTTTTTATATTTGTTTCAAGATGTGAAAAAAGAATATTACAATACTTTTGTTAATGGATATTTTGGACAAAACGTGATTAAACTAGTTAATAAACATAAAGGTTATCCTCAAGTTGTGACATTAGATCAAGCTATTGCAATGGGTTGTTTGGAAAATTGTCCTATTTATTTTCCAACACGTAAAGTATGTGTAGTACCTAATAATTAAATACTGTGTTTGTATCATTATGTATATTTTAATTAATTTTTATGGCATTACCCTTAGTTGTAAACACCTTAGTCCAGTATTATTATTTTTTTTATATAAGATTTTTTTTGTTTGTAGTATCTAAAAATTCCAGCAGATATAGAAAAAGAAGAAGATTATGAAATTATAGAGGAAAATATTAAAGATAATCGATATAATAATCAGGTATCTATTACATTTATAATAATTAGATAATTTTATTACACATCATATTTTATTTCATATCATGTTAACACCAATGTACCAATTTCACTGTAATCTTTTCAACAATATAACTATGTTATTAAATTTGAATTGTAATTATTAGTTGATAAATATAACTTAATTCCCTAACAAATCCCAAAAAATTTAGGAGGATATACCCTTTCATAAAGATAAGTAATATGATAACTAGTTACTGATAGTTCTGGTTGGATTAAGTACATTCCAATCATATAATTTGTCTTTGTAGGCTTATAATTTGAAATAGGTTACAATGCTAATGATAACTATTTAGAATTCGTATTAATTGCTACTTTTAAAAGATTGTAAATTATAATCTTCGGGTACTATACTATCATAATCTACAAAAACTGTGTCAATCCTAAAATATCTCATATTTGCATAAAATCCATCAAATAATTAAACAATTTCTAAAATGTTAATTCGTACAATATTGTATGGCTATATTTAACATACACTTTCTCTTAGATAATACAGATTAGTATAGTACAATACTATACATCGGGGGGTCACCTAATGGCAGCCCACGGAAAATTTTTATCGGTCCCATAGACGAGGAAAAAAATGTATTAAATGTTGCCCTTAACTCTGATTTCATACTATTAAAGTTTTATGCAAATAGGATATTGGTAAATTAGTATATTATCACTATAGTAGGTATTCTAATTAACAGGATTTTCTATGCATTGTTGAATTGTGTGTATTTTTTTATTTAGGACCTAACATTGCAAAATAAGAATATATTAGATAGTTACCAAGTACAATTGTTATTGCAATGTGCTGGAGAATTTGGCTATGGAAATTGGGAAGATATGTGTAAGCAATATAATACAATTATACACATGGAATATCCAAGAGGAAAACGCACATATTTATCAGCATTAAGTAATTCATTTTTATTTTTATTTAACTTTTTAGGCATATTATTATAATATTAAATTTAAATTATGTTACATATCATGGAGATACAATAGATTTTTTATGTGTTTAAATAGTTAATTAACTCATATTTAATTTAATTAATTGATTTATTAACTGCTTTTATTTTAATATCACTAATTTATTTCAAGTACCTACCATTAATATTTTAATTGGTTTTAAATTAATTTCAAACAGACTATGATATATCTACAATATTAAAATGAAAAAAAGTATTAGTATAGTTTGTTTTTTAGTTACATACTGATTATAACATATAAACATTGTTAATCAACTTCAATATTAAATGTATTGTTTGTTATAAATTCTTAGTATTAGTTATACACATTATTAAGCCAATATGTTACAATTAATATTGAGAAATATTCATAAATAGAAATTAAAGAAGAATATGTACTTCGTTTTATTCAAAATCCTATTTTGCGGGGAACTTGGTTACCATCCTCAATTACAAGACCTCAAATACCTGATCGGACAAAACGAATCGAAGGACCTAGATGCGAATATGAACATGTTTTAAAAGAAGTAAACAACTAATTTTATGCTAAATTAACATATCTTTGATTATATTTTTAATGAATATATATTTAATTATTGTTTTCAGCAACTTCCTATTGAAGATTTGGATATTTTTTTTTATCCACCTCCACTGGATGATGTAGATGAATTGAAATGTACAGTTGAAGAACAAAAAATTGTAGCCAATGAATCATCAGAATCCAAAAGTTTGTAAAAGAAACTTTAAGCCACTAATGTCTCTGTTATGTCAAATCAAATTCCTTGTTTGTTCTGAGTTTGAACATTTTTGAAGTAGAGGAAATTTAAACGTGTAACACTGATGTATTGACTAAAGACTTATATTCAGTGACACCTAATATAACTATGACAGATTTCATAGTAAATTTTTTAGATGTGGGGGGGGGGGGTATTCTAAAGAGTACTATAGTCCTACTGTGGATCCAGAATTTTACATAAAATTTTTTTAAACATAATGACAAATAAATACAATATACAAATTATTAATAAACAGCTGCTATTTAACACTCGGTTTATACTATTGGTTCAAGATAGGTAGTGGATTATTATTCTAGAGTCTAGACTCTATTACTAAAAAGTAAAAATATTATCTCTTAAGTTTTTTTTCTATTTTAATTTTAAAATGATCATAATTCACTTTAAAATAAAAATATAAAAGACACCTATGAGATTCTCTAAATAATGTTCTTATTTCTAAATTTGATAATAGATTAATTCACTCTAATATTAAACATAACAGAGTTAGATAAATTACTCAGGACGTATAATTTTCTATGTTATACATTAATTAGATATAAAGATATAAATAAAGATGGAGCTACGCATGGGGATGTAGTGTTTTCTTAAATCAAATATTTTTTTATTATGTGACACTATAATACGTAAATTATTTTTATTTTAGGGAAGTGTTTAGTTTGTACATACTGTCAAGACGAATTTGAAGTTATTGGCTATCGAACAGACAGTCATAAATTTTCGAATTACAAATTAATTACTGTATACACCTGTTGCTCAAATAAACAGACTTGCGAAAATTTTTATCTATGTCTAGTGGTTAGTTATACATTCATATATACCTTATACCATGTTATATATTAATTTTAAAACAATAATTCTTCATGATTGTAGTGTTTTGCCAGTGGAGCTGAAATTGGAAAACATAAAAATACTCATGGTTATACATTGATAACTGAAGTGAAAGTGTGTATTTAATTTAACTTAATTTATTATCTTAATAATATTTTTTTTTTTTTTCAGACTTATTCTAGTGATGTTTATTTTCAAGGATCCAATTGGACTGCTATAGAAGAGTTAGCATTTTTATATGCTCTAGAAGAATGGTTATGTGAGCACTCTGATAAATACATAGATCCATTAAATTCTGGAAATTGTATTACAGATTGGGATTCTGTTGCTCAACATATTAGATCAAAAAATGTGAATGGTAAGCTAAGAAGTATTTTTATAACTAAAGTTTGTAATATTTATTAAATATAAAAAGTTTTATGTGACCTATCCATAAAACATAGGTATTTTAATGTTTAAATCAGAGGCTACAAACTTAAATTGCTTACTTATATACATTTAACCATTGTTTTTATAATATACATAGTATATTATAAAATCAATGATTTAACTAAAAAATGAGCTGATAACCATTTTTTTTTATCAATATTCCAACTATTATAATATTACTCATCTAAGAAACTTATTGAATAAGATAAACATTTTTTGGACTTAAATTCTTATTTCACAATCTGTTACAATATATAATAAACAAATTATAAGTATGATACATATGAAAAAATAATACTTGTTTTACAGCATGAAGTTTCTTCCTACTAAAGAAACTTTATCAAACAATAATTTCTTAGAGTTTTGTGATATAAATAAATATTTATCTCGTTTATAACACAAATGACATGTCACATCCAAATTCTTCAATTGCTGCCAGTATGCGATCACTTTTTTAAAATTATTATAGTTACCTTCAGAAAAACCTTCAAAGAACTGTTGAAATAATGAAAACAAACTTTAATAAAACATACTTAGAATTTTTTGTTTAAATGGTGTTAGTAATTACTTATAAACTATCATGGCTTTAAAATTTAGTACACTTCTCTAATAACAGCTCTTTTTATTTATAAGATTTGCAAAATGTCCAAAAATGATTTGAATCCTTGAAATTGTGTAGCTTAATGTGTAACATGATTTTTAAATGAAATAAAAAAAAGCATTTCCTACAGTTAGCTAAAACTGTTTGATAAATTTTAATATTTTTATTCAAGACAATTATAAATATATTTATTACATGAACATTTTGCTTATATAAATAATTGTATCTATATAGAAGCTAAAACAGAATTTGAAAATTTAATTTTAAACCGAAGAATTTGGCAACTATTTGAAATATATGCCCATGTTGAACCTTTAATTACATATGAAGATGCAGTTGAAATGGGATGTTTCAAAACTTCTAATAAAACTTCAAGTGTAAGTAAAAAAAATATATATATATATTATATAAATTATTAAGTTCAGACTTAGCTGCAACAGTCATTAGTAAACATATAACAATTAGTATTAATAAACCCAGATAAAATGGTAAAAAATATTATTTTTTAGTAAAAGTTGCCACATGTGAACGCCACTCCACAAGAACGGCTGTATGTGACACAATAGTGTTACAAACTTGTTCAAAAGAACCAATTTTTTAAATTGTTAGTTTTAATAATTGAGTGAATATTATACTTGTTATAAGACTTAAAGATAAGAAAATTATCTGTGTACTTCTGATTTTGACAATATTTAAATTTTTAATCGAGTTATCTAGTATTTTTATATTATAATATTGTATATACTCTCTTAAAAATGAAAATATCATAAAAAAACCCAGATGACGCACTATATATTAATATGATTAGTTCTGCTGAATGCAAATTTGTCATGTTCATGTTTTACGTTTATAAGACGGAGACAACACATGCCCTCTTGAAATCTTAATCATAACAATATGTTTGAAGCCAAAACTTGTTGATTTTTGATTTTAAGCAAAGATTTATGATAGTCATACTTTTTTAAATTAAAATAGTACATTTGAATGATTTTTACATAGGTATTGTGTGTATTTTGGACACTCAAACATTCAAAAATTATAATTTAGTTATGTATCATATTTTATACTTATTGATTGATACACTAAAAATTACCTATATGGTATGGGTACCTTTGTGGTACCTATATCATTATATACCACAGCTAAAAAAGTACTTACTTACACATTTTTAATACCATATGTAAAAAAATTTTTAAGTATAATAATATAAAAATAAAAATTGTATAGCTATAAAATAAATGTAATAATGTGAAATGATGACGGTATTTAAAATAGTTAACTTATTACAAAGGTAATGACTTAAATTTACATAGTTAATTTTTTGATGCTTGAGAATAATATTAAGTATAATATTGGGTAGGTATTATAAATTACATTATTGAACTTTGACTAACCCGTGTTTTTAAATAAGAATAGGTAATTTATTTTTAACTTTATTATGCATGTTTGCATGTAATTTGTTTCTTTATCTTATAGGAATAATTTAATTATAACCTATATTCTGAGCAATGTACAAACAATTCAACTTTAAAAATGTGTTTAGATCTCAATTTTCTTAATATTTAATTTTTCTCTAATTAAAGCATGACATATATAAGCTTCCATCAATCCTTAGAACATAAATGGTCAAATTCAATATGGTTTTAAAATTGTATTCTAAATTTAAGTCTTGTATTGTAACTTAGCATATTCAATTTACCATGTTTTAAATCTTACCATAAACTCTACAAAAATAAATATTTCTTAATTATGATAATTTGTAACTAACAAAATATAAATAGTCTAAAAATTTACCTACATTTTTAATTGATGCATTAAATTTCTTGTTGGTACTAATAGCAGTTACCTACATAATTTGTAATTATTATGAATTTTTAATTACGTGTTATACTAACTCATTATTTATTTTATAGATAATATCAGGTACAGGAGAAGGAATAATAGTAAATGAAAAAAATACATGGAATAAATCAGATTTAGAGTTATTATTAGATTACACAGCTATATATGGTTATGGTAATTGGGAAAAAATTTCAGAAGAATTCAATAAAACTAATTTTTTTGAACATTTTGGAAAAGTTAATTATTTTATAATAAGAACTCCTGAAGGTATGTACTATGTTTTTTGTTAATTATTTTGAATGCATTTTGTATGTATATAATAACTATTTTATTTTTTAATATGTTTGGTATGATATAAAAGTGTTATATTTTAAACATATTATTATTTGTAAGTCAGTTCTCTGTGAAACTAATTGCAATTTTTTTTTTCATATATATATTTAACAGAAATAAAAAAAGAGTATTTACTCCGATACTTTGATGATCCAATTAGGCGAGGAACTTGGAAGCCACCATCTAATAAGCCAATCATTTTAGATCGTACATGGTTTTTTAAACAACCTGTTGAAATGAAGTATCCTGTAGTGGATTATAATTTATTCGCTCATACTAGTTATAATAACATTGCTGATGAATTTGAATATGTATAGAAATGTTATAAATAACTATATTATTTTATTATTATTGGTATTAACTATTTAAATCTTATTATTCTGATTAGCCTTACATGAATATAGCTGAATCGTCCTTGGATAATGTGGACGATTTTGAAACTACTAATTTAGAATGGTTTCATTCAAAACTTTCTGTAGAAAAAGATGATGACACTACCAAAGATATGATGGATACTAAAGATACCTTTGTAAGATATACTTATATAAGATATATTTAAATTATAGATCAATATTTTAAATATTATAAAAGTATATATATATATTAGTATATATATACTATTAGTTTATATATTAGTATATTAGAATTACCCTAATTGAAATAAAGATGTATGGTAATATTTCCTTATATTATCTACTAATATAGTAATATATTCCTAAAACTGCTCTTCTATGAGCAAAACATCTTAAAAATAATGTTTTCTTCTAAATTAAGTAGTTAAATAGTGATTAATATGAAAAGATAATATTTGATTACATAATTTATTTATGAATAACTATAATTTAATTCTACTTGATACAATTTTCTAGAAATCAAAAGATCCATATACCAGCACAGTGTTTAATATTAAAAAAGGTAATATTGATGTTTATGAAACATTTCATTTATCAACTCATTAATAATGTTATTATTTAATTATGTTACAGTAAAAGCATTAATTACTTTAGAACGGTATAATGATGTTTTGTGGGATCGAAGAATAGCTAAAAAATGTGTTCACAACTATAGATTAATTGAACATTTTGCAATGTACAAAAATAAAGAATTACCAAAAATAAAACCATTGTGAGTATAATAATTAATACTGTATATTAAAAACCTACAACACATTTTTCTAAGGTTGACTTTTGTTTGTATAGGTATTTGTATTTTTTTTACTAAAAAATATTATGGATGTAATAATATTATAATATAATTTTTACTTTACTAAATAAACCAACTAACTAAATTTAACTGTACTAAAGGTTTATAATTTCTGAAATATTATTGTAAATTTTATATTTATGAATCAAATAATAACTTGTGTAATTATTGTTTATGCTTGCTGAGTAGCACCAAACTATATATTACGGTTATCTTAAATTAGGTGAAGACACATTATATAAAATCAACTAATCCAAATGTATGAAAATTATTTAAATTTTATAGTTTGAGGCCATTACATGGTCAATTGGCCTGAATACTTTTTTTTAAAGTTACATTGTATCAAGTATTAATTGAAAATATGTATAATTATATGTTTTTTATTTACATTTTTAGTTCTGAACAAACGTTTGTGGAGCGTTTAGTGAAAATGTCAAGATTTATGACTATTGACGTTCATAAAGCCTTGATTGAAGGACTAAAGAACGAAAAACTGTTGAGACTGCGACTAAATGAATTAAAATATTACAAAAAGATAGGTATAAACAAACTATCTGAAATCAATAAGTTAAATAAATTACAAAAACATAGACGTCAAAAAGTAAGTGGATTTTTGTAGGAAATTTTAGTTGGTACTTATTGTTCAAAATAAATAGTTAAGTATTGTTATTGCATCATTGTTTACTATTTTTATTTTTTTAGAAACTGTCAACACTTCTTCATACTGCAGATTCGTTGGATCTTAGATGTCAAACATTTAATGAACTTCTAATTCCTTCAGGATCTAATGGAAATGGGTAATTAACTATTAAGTAAATATATATTCAGTGTTGGACAAAAACAACTATGACTAGACGATGGTTAAAGTTTATAAGAATTCTATCTATAAAATAAAATTCATGAGTTTAATACATTCTTTGAATATGTCACTACATATATGAGTTAAAATAATGCAATAATAATATAAAATATATTTTATAATTTAAAAGTTGGATTAATATTTAAAAGCAAATGCTTTTACTGTAAAATGGTAAAAAAGAAAAAATTATAGAAATATAATAATTTCTTACTTACACTAATGTGTTTCTAAAATTTCTATTAAAATGGAATAAATTTTATTTTGCCTTATTGCTTTTTTATTTTATATTTTAAATATTTTATGTTAAATTACCAATGTATTACAATAGTTGTGTATGTATTTATCATTTACGGTCCAAATGTATAAGAACTTACGATTATTGATGTTATGTTTAAAATAATATTAGTAAAGTACCCATATTTGGCATTAACTAAAATTTGCTAGCTTATTAAGTTCCTCATAAACGCTATACATTTTTCATCTGAACAACCTAAGCAACTGACAAACCACATCTAGTGGTTCTATTTAAAACATTTAAAGTTGTTTGATTTGATAAAGAAATTAACTATGCATCGGTTGGAGCATATATTCAATATTTTTAATAGTTTTTAATATATTTAGTAAAAAGAATTTAAAAATGTTTATTCTCATCAAGAATTTACTACATTTAAAAAAGTGCTCTGACCGATGCAAAGTAATCTTGTTATTTAACGACTAAATGTCATGTGCATGGGTGTGTGTAATATGTATGATGTGGGTGATGGTTGGGGGTTGTATACACTCACTAAATAATCATTTACTATATACACGAAGACGAGCAGTGACCATAAGGAACGAAAGAATTTCCTAGAAATATCAAATAACTCCTTAAAAATGACACGTTTGCAGGAGCTTTAAGCTTTGTCATTTTACCTATATTATATATTTAGTTGGTTGATTGTATGGAATTGTATTGAGAGTAAGCAGTCAAATTAATAGTTAATTAGTAGACACATAATACATTTTCATTGCTAAATTGTACCTATAAAATTACTTTTTGCTTATTTTAACTGCTCTTTATAATAATTATGTTCCCTATAAATCCAAACTAGTTTTTAAAATTTCAACAGACGTTTATTTATTAATTTTAAATTTTAGTGATTAACAAACATTGAAGGTTCTGTCACTGGACAGCCTCCCTCCTCTTAACAATCATTTTGTAAATTATTCCCCTACCATAATATATTATATTTGCTTATTGTACTAATACAGATAGTACATTTTTTAATTAAATAAAAAATAAATAAAAAACTTAACAAACTTCAATAATTTGATAATCATAGGATTTCTTCACCCAACACTAAATATAATTACATATTTTTCCATAGTAATAAATAATAAATAAATGATTTACTTTAACATAAATCAATTGCCATTAAATATATTATTTATTACTTATAATCACTTATTAGTTGTTACTATACAGTATACATTATATACCAGTGGCATGACAAAGTGAATTCTTATGAATCATTTTTTGAATGACCTACCACCCTTGACTGGACATGACCTCACTACATATACCCACTACACATATTCAACATGCACAATAAAAATGTATCACTCTTTATTTTAAATGCTGTAATTGAAGTATATATTACTTTATGGTTACACATAGGAATTAATATCAAGTTTGTGCAACAATAACCTAATTCACCCGACTACCCACCTGCCCCTATAAAATTATGGGGCAACTGCCCTTTAAAATCACAGTTTAGATGTCACTGTTATCCTATATACTCGTTTTACATATTTTGTATACATTATTTTGATCACTATTTGAATCCAAAAATAGTGAAAAACTCTTTGATAGTATAATTTAGTAGGTGCCTATTTAGAATATAATATATAACCTTATAGTTTATAAATAATATTTGATATTTTCAATTATTATATTATTATTTCCAACAAAACAAATTTAAATCTTTGATGATTTCATTCAGAAAAAAATTTACTAGACCCAACAATGAAATTAATTAACTCATAAGTAACTGCACAACATGAAATAAACATTAGAAAGTTATCAGGAAAGTAAATTGGAAGTTAATTCTAAAAAAGGTGGACAAGTAGGTACCATTTTGCTGTACATTAGGTATCATGTGAGTCACGGTAATGAATGTGTTAAATTTAAATTAAATGATATAAAATCATAGTATACGAAAAACGATTCTAAGCGAAGACAGTCTTAGCTTATTTATTACTTTAGTATATTTCAATATATTATTGTTATTAAAGAAATGTATTTAACAACAAATATTTACAAACATTTACATTTACAAAATAATTTGCAAATGTTTAAGATTTTGATGAATTTTGTCAAAATTTGAACTTTCAATACTTATAAATAAAAAGTGTGCCTATGTATCCTATAATATTTTTTAACTGCTTTGAAAATAACTTATGAGTATACAATTTTTTATCTAGATTTATAGACAAAAAGAAAAGAAACTTGAAATATCTACGATTATTTAGTTTTGAATTATGACAAAATAAGAAATTGTTAATATTTTGAACTAATTATTAATTAAACTAATGTCTCTGAATCTTAAAAATATAAAATATATTTATTTTTAATAAACTATTATACAAAATAAAAATATGTAGTCTTATAATTTGATTCATGAAACTTTTTTAACCCTTTGTGGTATTGTTATGAGTCCGAGTATGTTTAGGGTTGCCATCCGTCCAGATATATCGGGACTGTCACCGATATTGAGCTCTCTGTCCCGACAAAAGACTAAAATATCCCGATTCATGAATCCCAAACAAAAAAGGTTTTTTTTCAACTTGTTAATTTCTCACGTAACCGGCGTGCTCCGAAACGCTCCGTTAGCCATATGCGTTCTCTCGTGGTGCGGACTTTAAAATCCAATTAAGTCGTTATCGCAATCGTTAATTTTATCGATTCATGGTATCTCTTTGAGCAATATATTTATCTTAAAAACTTTTTATAAGTTAAACTTGCTTCCGAAGAATGGAAGTCGATCAATTTGGTGGAAGAGAAATGGATTGATTTTTTTATAGAAACTGAAAATCACGAAAGAAAATGCCAACTGTTGAAATTATGTGAGTATTTGTTTGCAATTCCTGCACACAATGCCACAGTGGAAAGAGTTTTTTCATTAATGTCGGCCCAGTGGGCTGATGAACGAAATCGCCTGCTTCCAGAGACTATGGAGTCAATTTTACAGTGTCAAATTAATTACAACATGACTTGCCAAGAGTTCTACCAATATGTTAAAGGGGAGAAAGAATTGTTGAAAAAAGCAAAATCTTCTGAAAAGTATAGCCATACAAGTACTTCTGCAATAAATTAAAAATATTTTTTTGTATGTAACCTTAATAAATAAACAGATAATTTATCTAAAATAAAGAGCTCTAATTTTTATTTCAAAATTGATTATTTTTATACACTCTATCCTAGAATTCCTAAAACGTCCTAACGAGACTCTAGTCAAATATGGCAACCCTAAGTATGTTCAATGTTTCATAAAATATACCTATATTTACCTATTAAATTTTAGACGAATGGCTTAAGATAGGTTAATTATACATTTATAATTACTTAGACATTTTTAAAAAATATTAGAATCATACAGCATATTCCTGCTAATTCTTAATTCTTATACAAAAAAAACATATAATATAAGTATACAATAAGCATATAATGCTTGAACATACAAACTACTCAAAATAGGCTATAATATTGTATACTATGTTTTTCAAATAGTAATATTATAAATGGAGGATAAAAAAATGTTACAAATATCATCACAAAATGTCTGAAAAACAGCTGCTGTAACCCACTAAAAGTGTAACATTTGTATGTCTCTCTTTTTTTTTATTCGTAATAGAGAATTCATTTTTAGAATTTAAATATTGATTATTTCTATGTGAAAAAGAAATGTGACAAAACACTCAAAGTTTTCATCTATAGATTTAATGATTAGAATAAATTTGAAAAATTATGTATCAATGTTATTTTTACAATGTGTATATTTATTATTTCAGTTATGTTCAAAATCCAACTTAAATTCAAACTATTATTTGAAAACAAAATGTGAGATATTAAACGTAAGTACAAATTGTGTTTATTAAATCTAAATGTAAACTTCTGATCATAAAATTAAATATTAAATCATTTTAAATACTATAATAAGTTCTTAGTATAGTAGTATTTTATTTTTATTTTTATTTATGTTACAATAAATACATTTTCTTTGACATTTCCAATTTTCAAATAAACGTATTGTGTATATTAAATATTTTTTTTTCCTGTAGTTTATATTAATTTTGGAGCTTAATAATATAAAAGCGAACAGAAAATACATAATTTTGTAAGCAACAGAATTATGTTTTTGGTTTTATAAAATATGTCGTCTTCACATGTTAATTTCTTTGTTCAACACTTTAAAATATAAATACAAATTTAATATTTATTAGTGAAACAAATGTAAGAATATGCTTAACATATTAAGCATAACAAATAATTTAAAATTTATTTGTACATTGTATTTTTATTTTAATCGTGGTCTGTAAGATGATTTTTATAAAACCGATTCTATTATTTTATATTATAAACTGAAAGTTCTACAACCAATATTACATTTGCCATAGAATGTATAATTATTTATATCTACACAATAAATTTATAAATCTATGACCTATGTAAGTATTTCCATAAAAGGCAATTACCATCATTTCATAATCTCTTTATTATATAAAAAATGTGTTGGGCATTTAATTCTTTACTAACCGTAATTCTATAAACATTTAATAAAAATAATACAAAAGTTGTGGTTAGAAAGCAAGGGGATAAAGCACTCTAGCATAATATAAATTAGCTTATATTATTAATTATCAAACTTTTTTTTTATTAAACTGCATAGTTGGTAATTATATCTTTGTTATGTATTTTAAATTGTGGATTATATTTTTAATTTTTTTTTTTACCGAAACTTCATCCCAATGCTTTTGTTATGTTATAATATATGGTCATTTTGGTTGTTATACATTTGACATCTTTGTTCAAGTTATACAATTAGTAGGTATGTTAGTAAAAATAATTTAACTAACTATAGTTATATATATTTCCAATTGCCAAGTATATAACTAATAGCTGTATAACTTATAAATAAGCATATTTGAATGGGTACACTGATAAGGGTTTAAGTTTTGGAATAATAATAATTTATTTATTTAAACTATTGTTTTGTTTTATTAACACAAAGATTGAATTATCTAGAAATATAGAATTAATTAAACAATCAATATAACTTTGATGATATTAATAAACCTATTATATATATACATATATTGTAATTAATTCATTCAATTTAATAAAATCTATTTTATGTGGTACAAATTCAATTAGAAATTGGTTAAAATTAGAATTTATATTAGTTATTAATAAATACATTAAATTATATAAGCGATTTAAAATAAATACTTATTAAAATCGTATTGTTGATGAATGAAAAATAATGAGGTGTATTTACTCTACGTATAATGTATATGTTTATTTTTATTTGAAACATACCTACATACTTACCTATAGTTATGTGTTTATAGATGTTGTTTTTATTCTTTATGAATTATTTTTAAATGTATTATACCTTCTGTTTTTTTCTTAATATTGGTTTTATACTCACATATATATACTCCTATTTGTAATTCTATTTCCTAATTAATTTCTATTGATATGTACAATAAGTTCAATGTTCATGTAATAGATCCAGTCTCAATACTATATAATTGTCTAGTTGTTTTTTTCAATTTATTACATTTTTGAATTGATGAATTCTAAATGGCCACATGAAGTACGGTAAGTACCAAATTAAATATGTAATTACATACTATCAAAAATGTATCCATCCATAGTATGTTAGTACCAAAATATAATAAGTATTCAACTTATTTAAATATTATATAGCATAGGCTAAGAAGCGTAGCTATAACTCACTAACAACCAAACAGCAATATTTGGTAAATGCATACTTAGTTTTAAAAATTGTATTTAACACCGTTAGTAAATTTTGGAAAAATAAACCACTTTTTAACTAATAATTTGATGTTTAGTGCCCTTACACAAATTATCGACTTCAAGTTTATAAACTAGATAGATGTCGTAGGAAATAAAAAAAAAAATAAAAATTTCGCCATTACAAACAGATTAAGAGTGATTAGATACAAATATTAGTCATAGAATTAGATTACATAAGTATTACAATTTTTTTTTTTATAAGATTGAACAATTTTGTTTGTTTTGTGAAATTGATGATGTCTATATTTTTATTTTGGTTGGGTCCGAGTGCGGTGTCTAAGTTGTAGGATATCCTATGTTCGGCACGTTCCTGGGTGTACATTAAACAGTCGGCTATTATATGCTTGACGGTTAACGCGGTTCCGCAGGTTTGGCAAATGGGGGGCTCCTCTTTGGCCATCAGGAAACCGTGGGTAATTCTGGTGTGCCCTATGCTAAGTCTGTTAAGAACAGACTCCTCTTTCCGGTTGAGTTTTGGGTTTGACCAACTGATGATGTCTCTTTTACTTTCATTTAGTTTAGTGTCTATTGTGTGTTCCAGATTCTCTGCCATTTGTTTTTTGTATAGTCATTTATACATTTTTTTGAGTCATCATGTCCATGTGACATTTGGTTTATTAGAAAGGTTTCATGATTATTAATGGCTATTGAGGCTTGTTCATCAGCTATTTCATTGTCTCTTATTCCTGAGTGTCCAGGTATCCACAAGAATCATGGACATCAAGAACATATTATCTATGTACATACTTAGGATTTTTATTTTTTACCATAGGTATTTCAATTTTTAAGTGGGCTATGAATAGGTAGGTATGTAAAATATTACAATTTAAAATTTGTCATGATACCAACATATCATCATATAAACTTATATTATTATATTTAAAATGTTTATAGTTGTTTAAAGTGTTTATGATGTTTTTAATTATATTAAAAATATCATCAGTAAGTAAATACCAATTAACATATTACGAACAAAGTTCATAAATACAATTATTTCACAGGAATGTACCATTTACATTAAATTAATGTTTAATTATAATAATAATTGTAGAACCGTTATCAGTCAAATATGTCATGCTAGAGACGATTTTACCTCTAAAAAAATAGCATAAAACGCCTTTCCAACTGGATCATCTCTCTCGCAGTCTTTCGGGCGTCCGCTGACACATACCTACATCGTTATTTTGCCAGGATTACAATACCCCATAGGCCTGTTCTGACTTACACAATCAAAATTGTATCTATGCCGCTGCCCGTTGTCATTAACTCTATTCAAAGAAAAATGTAAATTTATTTCAAGTACCTATAATACAATTTCTGTTTCTTCCATATCCTCGGGAGCTCTGAGGTTCTCCATCTACGGTGCATTGTATAACAAATATTAAATATAATATGTATAAATTCGCAACAGGTAAGAAATTATATCGTAAGATCAGTTATCTATATTGACAAATTAATTATCAATCCTATAACTTTCACATCGTTGACAACATTTACTTTTCAGAGGAATAATTGTGTTCCTTCTAAATACATATTACAAAAAATAATTACAGAATTCACGACCCCTTTAATAGGTAAGATAAATTATAATAATTATTTATTAATAAGTAACTTCCCTTAGAGTTATTCTTTGTTTATTATTTTTATTAAAACGTGATGCCCAACTCGGTTTTCCTTCTTAACATCATTCAAAATCAAAATTCTTACAAATACAACTATAAATAAACTAACATAAATTATCGTGATTTTAATCTAAATCGAAATCTAAAAAACTATTACTTGTTTCATGTTAAAAATATTGTCTTCAATAATATTATTTAGACTTAACATTGATAAACTGGATTACATCAACTAATAAATAACTTCATCGGCAAAAAAAAGAAGTTCGAAAGTTAAAAAAAAAGTTAATTTTGTAAGTCTCTTATAATAGTTTTTTATATGCATCTAAAGTTAAAATTTCGAAAAAATACTAAAAAATCACGAAACTTAACATTTTTTTTTTTTTTTATTAATAAATTCATAACAATTTTTTTATTCAAATCTAAGATTTAAAAATTCAACAGAAGGATCTCTATACCTAAATTTTTCTAACTTTCTAAAAAAAAAATTTACCGGAAAGTTTAACTAACTTTTTATAGGCGTTTGAAATTAGACATTGGATATTTTCTTAAATGAATTCAACCTACTGTATTATTATTTATTAATAGTAGTATGAATGATTTTAATAGCAATAATATCATAGGTAATTCATACAATACACTTAGTTATGTTAGGACAGTCTTCGCTCAAAATCGTTTTTCGTTTACAATGATTTATGATTTATATCATTGAATTCAAATTTAATACATCCATGAAAGTGATACACTCGACACATACTGTACAGCAGAGCTGTACTAACTTGCCGACCCATTTTTGTTCAATTTTGATATTTATTTATTTCATTAATTCATAATTTGTGTTTTTTGAAAAATTCATATTTTTTGGGCATTTAGAATTTTTTGGTCATATAAATGCATTTTTTTAGGTAATTATTAAATATTTTTAGGGGGTTTTATTCCAAGCCCTAATAATTACGCAGGAAAGTGTGTAAAATATTTAAATAGTTGAAAAAATGTACCTACTCAGTTTAATAGCAACAAAGTATCGAACGGCGAACGCTGACCTCAATTTGTACGTCGGCACGTCGCGATCTTTTTGTTCAAACCAACCGCTACGAACTGACTTACCTATATAAACAATATCGATTATCAATCACTCTTAAATGGTAAAAAGCAATACAATTTAATATGCTAAATGCTAATATAATATGTACCAACGATGTACCTATAGGCCAGTATATTGCTCCTCTTTACTTTAATTCAGTGGCGCCCAAGACATATTTTCCAGGTGTATCAAGACATAATTTTACCCACCCACCCCTTTCAAAACTCAAAGTTGAATGGTCTATTTTTGGTTATACCAACTGTTAATATTAATTTACCAAGGAATAAGTATCATCAGAGTTGGAAGTGGTTTGAGCTAGTTATGAGAAAGCGATTAAATGACTGAATTTAATCATAAAAGTGATCAAAAAGTGACATATATGAGTATTTTTTCCAAGAACTTTCTGTTATAAAATATTTTTTTTTGAATCAATTGTTATTCCCTTATTTTCAACGTGTAGCAACTGCTACACCTAGTCATAGGGTTGGTCGCCACTGCTTTAATTAATAAACTCAAAATTAAGGTTATCTTTGAAATATTTTAAGTCAATAAGGGCAGGGGCTTCAGCCCTCATATCCCCCACCCTTGTATCCGCATCCGTACCTACCTATAATAGGTAGTTAGTATGAAAAAATTACGAAAATTATATGCATAATAAATATTTTAAGATTTACTAATTTCTGAATATTCGCAAGAAGAATATTTAAAAAAAATGTATTACCTACATTTCGAATTGATTTACTCCAAAAACATATTGGTAGGTATCTTAAATAATTGTAAAAAATAAACTACATAACATGTGCAAAAGAAAATGCGTAGTTCTTACTCCTTAGAACGAATTACGCTCCAGCTCCTTTAAGTCTCATTAGCATGTATTCAAAGGCATGGTTTTTTACGTTTTTGTTTTTTATTTCAACGAGTAGGTAGTATGTCTGTATACAATTCATAGTAGGTACCATGTTTATGTTGGTTGGTACCTATGGTCCTATGGAACCTACCATGGTTGATAAGATTATACCTACCTATGTGGCTGTATATATTTTGCCTACCATGAACTAAGATCTATCTTAACCATAAAGGCATAAAATAAAGATTAGATCTTAACTACCCATCTTAGTTCGTGGTAGTGTGGTACCTACCTACCAAAGGATTGACAAAATATACTTTAAAATTACTTATTTTGAACACAGATCGACATTCAGTGTTGAATAAAATACTTATAACACTTATGAAAAGTCAATCTATAGTTAAATCTATAGTGACCTGTATGCTGCAGTAATTATACCAGCTTTAATTTAATTTAAATATAAAAATATTTCATCACCTATTCTATTATCCCAAAACTACAAAATGAGTACAAATTTGCATTCCAATAGTAGTAAGTACCTACCTATAGGTACTTCAATATTTATTACGCTAATAACAATTGTTCTTACATTATAAATATATATGTATAAATATAAAATCTGAACTGTGAATTGTGAATTGAATAATATATTGATATTAATTCATATCATGAATTTTATTTAACATTTAAAACTCGAGTAATAAACATCTGATTTTAGATAGCTGCTTTAAATACAAAATTTTATTTTGCATATTTTAACATTATATATTAGATGTAAGTGCATTTATAATTAATGTGGTGGCTCATAGGTACCCACACAATGTTTTAGTAAGTACTGTGAATTATCCTAGTTCACTAAAGGCTGCACTCTGTGTTTCATCAATATCATATTATCATCAACCATAAGTCATTACTAACTCATAAAGTTAACTCTTTCATAATAATATAAATAATAATATACATCATAATAACACCTTTTAGATCTTGAGCCATGAATATATTAAATTTAAAAAATAAAAGTATATAAACCTACAAAGTAAATAATGTAGGCTGCAAGACCCTCATTACTCAGAATCCTCATTACACTATTATAGTGACTCACTCAATAACAAGTTATAAGGTACACTCGAGTACTCGACTCCTACTGTATGACAGTGGTTACCTACTTCCAACTAACTCTTAAATATTCATCAAATAAAAAATTGTTACCTATTAGATTATTATAGGTACATAGGAGTATAGGACCTATATATTACCATAAGCAAACCCTAAAGAAATTTAAATTTAAAATTGTTATTTGTTTACAAAATTTAAGATGATATTGGAAATGAAAGAACAAAACAAATTTTAATGCAAATAGAAAATGTAATTTTAAATATTGTTAAGAGTTTATGCAATAATAATAAGCTCGTGATTAATTTAACTAAACTGTCAAATTGGTGAGTAACCTACCTTTAAATATAGTTCAAGACTAGGTAGTTAATATATTGGTAAACTAATTGACTATTTATCTTTGTCTTACGTATTTAGATATTAAATATTTGCACAAATTTGCTAATATTATTTGTAAAATGTGTTTAAAAGACTTGTGCCTAAATAAATATATTATTATTTATTATTTTTCATCTAGGTCTAGTTGTGTTTATGATAATAAAAATCATCTGGTTACTAAAGCTTTAAAATTTCAAACCAAACGAAGTAGAATTAATTGCACAATCATAATTTATCTTTTGTCAAAAATTTATAAAAATTTAATGACAAAAAAATCATGTACAACAAGGTAAAGTGTAAAATCACAAATAATGATATTTACTTGTGTTGACACTTATTTTACTTAAATATTTAGTTATAAATCTACTACAATTTTTCAAAACAATAACTATATATATATATACATATAATTAAATTAGTGATTATTTTGATTTTAAGTGTGAAGTACATTTGTTTTACAATAATATAAGATTTTTTTTTGAAATTTTTTTGGGACTGAAAAACTTAATTACCTATATTTAACAATATCATTCAATATTTATTGCAATACAGTTGTAGATTGGAAATATTGAAAACAAATAATAATTTTTAAAAATTCAAAATTCTTTGTCTTTTTTGTGTTACATATTAGCTGCCTATTAGGTAAAGCTGTTTCTGACCGTAAAAACACTTAATTACCAATCATAAGAAAAAAAGTAAATGCATTTATCTCTAAAAAGCTTTAAAATGCACAAGAATGAAAAATACAATTTAATATAAATGCTTCTACTACAAAACAAAACTGATTTATAATTTCAACTGCAATGTGCACAACTTAAAGAAAAAATATTTAAATCATAAACCCTAACCCTACTAAATAATGGTATATAAATTGTAACAACTTTTAGATCCAAAGTTAAAATATGTGTCGAGTGAAATTCATGGAATTTTATGTAGGTAATAGGTACATAATAAGAAGGTATATAAAATATAAATAGTGCCTACTTATGTTTAGTATTTACTATTTAGTATAAATACTTTATTCGTATAAGTATAAAATTTAAGTAAGCATAATCAATACATATGTATACCTAGGTTCTAAAAATTGAAAAGTTGTATAAATATTCTGAAATATTCTGATGTTATTATTGTTTAATATAATATATACATTATTTAATAGCAAATTCAATCATTTCAGAGAACTTTACTATGGAGACACAATTCTATTCAAACATAGTAATATTGTAAGGAAGGCACTTTTAGATATATGTTGTTTATTAGGTACAAAATCTTGGGAACTGGGTATTACATTATCTTCTAGTGGTCTAGTAGCAGGAAATCTAAAGATTTTTATGTCTGATGGAAAAATTCTAGATTGTACTGGTACTACTGAAGGTAAAGTATTAATTCTTAGTCGTTTAAAATTATCATTTTTAATATTTTTGAATTTTATTTCAATAAAAATTAAGAAATAAATAACTGGTGGTTGGTTATCATAGCAATTAAGTAAATACTTAAAGCTAGCACAATATTTTTTCTAACATAAAAGACACCTATGTAGCTAATTCCTACTTATTGAACTTTGATAAATCATTTATTTTATAGTAATATAATAGGTATTTAGGTAGGTAACATTAACTGTTATACACTCTTACCAAGTTTTACTTCTGAACTCGAAAACAGACTATAATTACTATCTACTGAATATTATAGCCAGTGTTTAGCATTTTTCTTTTGACTGCTCTTGTTCTACTCCTAGTTCTATTTAAAAATAGGAATTCATACTGTTCCTTGTTCCTATAGAAAAAAAAAATTGTTTCTTTGAAAATAAACAAGTTTCTATTTTAGTTTCAAATAAAACAAAAAAATCTTCTAAAAAAGTACCTACTTCCAAGTCCCAACCAGCATCATAAATTATTCATAATTTTATTGATCAATGTTCATACTGTTTTCCATTAACATAACGACAACGGTTTCTATATAATATTATAATAAACATTAATATAATGATTAACATCAACATTCGATAAAGATCATCGATTGGCATACACACACTAAGAAAATAAATATTTAATATCAATTATTTATATGTTTGGCGTATATATTGAAACTCGAAAGAAATGAACAATTTTGTTATTTTTCCTTGAAAAAATGAACTCGTTACATTCCTTGTTCTTTTATCATAAAAAGGAATTAGTTCCAGGAACTGAATAAACTATAATAAACTCGTCCCAGGAATCTGTTCCTTCCAAACACTGAGATTATAGGTACCTTTTTTTTATGGTTTTAGGTATACAAATACCACAGGATATTTTAGAGATCGACAATTTTGAATCAAAAGCAAAATATATTCTGATAATTGAAAAAAATGCATCATTTCAAAAAATTATTAATGAAGGGTTACTGAAAAAAAATAAATGTTTATTTGTCATGATAACAGTAAGTAATAGGTACCATAATAATTATGTATACATTTTTTTTTAATACCTAGACAAATGTATTAACTAGATTAAATTATTGTTTAGGGTAAAGGATTTCCTGATATTAATACCAGGTTGTTTGTGAAACAATTGTCTTGTAAACTCAATATACCAATATTAGTATTAGTAGATGCAAATCCTTTCGGTATAGAAATAATGTGTGTTTACAGATTTGGCTCTAATGTAAGAAATTAGTAACTAATATAGTATATAATTTTATAAAATAATATGTATATTAATTATTAATTAATAAATGAGGTACTAAAAATATTGTAGTTAATTTTAGCTAATGATTGCTATTTTTATTTTTTAGTCAATGGTTCATCAAAACGAAATGCTTTGTGTACCATCAATTAAGTGGCTAGGAGTTTATCCTACAGACATAGAGTCACTAAATTTACCAAGTATTGCATTAACAAATTTGGATCAAGACCGATTGAAATCTCTTTTAAAAAGATCTTATATAAAGTCCAATTATAAACTTTTGCAACAGGTATCACTAAAATTAAATAATGTCATATGGTAGAGATTAAGGAAAAACAATAGACATAATAGTATAAACAATATAAATATTACTACCTAATATATTTGTTCCTATTATAATGGTATATAGTTGATGGTATTATGTTTAGATTCTGAGCAAATAAATTCAATTTTTTGTATCATTTGTAACATACAGATTAAATGTTGATGTACAAAAAGCTCTAGAAGTATCATCCAATCCTGAATCTTTAATAGATTAAAATTAGAATTAAAAATATAGAAATTAAGCATCCAATTTTAAAAATCTATGTTTTGTATTACCTGTAATTATTGATTAGTAAAATTCCTATCTGAATCTTTTTTATCGTTTTTACCTCGGTACAATCTTTCAATTTTTTACATCTATAGCTAAAATTATCAATGCACAAACAATTCAATAAAAATGTACTGCAATAATCATATAATTCACAAATTATGAGTGATATATTTTTTAGGTATTAATGTTACATCATTTAAACAGAAAATCGGAAATTGAGTCATTGACAACATTCACTCAAACATACCTAACTGAAGTTTATATCAAAAAAAAAGTTCTCACTCAAGAATTTATATAGAAAATGATGGATGTAGGTACTTACTACAAAAACATTTATCTAATAATATAGTTAATATTTCACTTTAAAATAAATGTATAAATATTAAATTAATAGTTTTCGGTTAATATTTAATAATTTAAGTTATAAAATAAAAAAATACATACTCAATTGAAAAACATGTGAAGAAATTATTTTAGATTTTTACAACTTAAGCATTTTATTTTTGGTTGTATTGAAATTAAAAATGTTAACGATCTGATACTTAAGTGATATTAAACTTATGAAAGCTTATTCAAATGTTGGTGGAATATGGTAGAACATTATAAAATCATAATATACCCATTGAGAAAAAAAATCATAAAAATGGTTAAATATATTTATTTTTTCTTCAAGAAGATAGTTGATCAATATATAAAATTTATTTGACATTACGTACTTTATCAAATTTGATAGTAATTATTAGGGATGAGGAGTTATAGAAATTGCATATTTCTTCCCATGTCGTCTATTCATAGCTAGGTGAGTTAGAGATATGTTCTATAACCTAGTGAGTTCATATTTGTAGTTTATGTTTTGCATATTTTTGCATATTTAGGTATTTTTTCCAAAAATAGCATATTTATGATTTTTCGAGAATATAAATGCATTTTAGTAAATTTATATTTATTTTCAATACAATTTATCCAATAAAACAGTAATTGTACACACAATTCGGCTATAGTATGTACTTAAATTGAAATATAAGATATAAAATATAAAATAGACTGGCGTGTTTTTATCTTATCTATAATTCGATAATCCTAATGCGACTGTCAAAAATACAATTTAGTTCAGTCCACCGTCGTCCGTCGTATATTTACCCGTGTGTTCGTTGTGTCGTTGTGAATCTAACTTGGTTTTTATACACGCAAATTATGGATTTTTACCATCAACGATAAAACAACTTGAAAGTCAGAATGTTTCGTTAATTGATTCAATTACTCTCATAAAATCCGTGCAAAATAAATTAGATAATGTAATTGGTGAAGTGGGTGTGGCAATAAATCAAAAATTCACTAAAGTTTTGCAAAAAAATGTGGGATTTAGTATTTTACAAAACATCAAATATTTTAACTGGAGAAATCATATCTATGGAGGGATTACCTGAAAATTTGATCGGTGATAACTTGGTTTATTTTAAGTACGCCTGTATAACATCAACAGACATAGAAAGGAGTTTTTCCCGTTACAAAAATATTCTATCAGACAATCGTCGTCGGTTAGATGTTGATAAAATAAAAAAAAGCTTTGGTGGTGCAGTGCAACAACTTTAATTTATAGATAACTGTGCTGTTACATATATCTTTTAATTTAATAGATGCATTAATATTTTTGGTTGTAAAATTATTTAATAATAGAAGTTATGTAAAAATAGTAAATATTTAATAGTATAATAATTATTGGTTAATAATATAAAAAAATTATCTGCATATTTTGTTATATTTTCGTTTTTTTTTGTGCATATTTTCGTTTTTTTAGTGCATATTTTGCCAATTTTACCTCCTATAACTTCTCATCCCTAGTAATTATAATACTAGAGTTAGAAAAGATCTAATATTAAATCCATTTTATGTCCTAATACTTTTGGAAAACGTAACCAAATTAATGGAAGTATAAAACTTTGAAAGTCTTTTCAATTAAATATTCTAAAGTTCAAATTTTTTAGACAGTTTAATATGCATGTCAACTTTTGGTCTTTACATAATTATACAATATAATTTATGGGTTGAAATATTTACCGTTCAAAAGATAAATTATTTTTGTTTTGTGTCGTGTTTTAGTTTTTTTCTATTTTACATTGTCTCAATTATCAGTTTTTTAATTAATTTAATATAATTATTATGTAATATAATCACAAACTTTCACTTTGTACAATCTTTTCTTTTAAAAAGAGAATCAAAATTTAATTTTTATCTATAATGTGTGTATTATATATATATAAATTATACCTTATCTATGTTTTTTTCATACAGTATTAGAATTAAACCAGTGATTTTATATGATACCCTAGTATTGTACCAATAAATATACAGTCTAGCTTCTATTAAAACAATTAGCAAAACCAATGATATTGAAGCTTAAAAAAATTATAAGAATAATTCTAAATTCTAATTTTAGTAACCCAAAAAAAGTTTAATACTTACAATATGCATATATAGGTATAATATTTATTGAATACTAGGCATTAGGAACAATTATATTTTTAAATTCTTAACATATAAAATCAAATTATTTTATGCAACTTTTACACCAAAATGTTTATAAATATTACAATTTTTTCATTAAATTTGACAAACCAATCTATTACTAATAGTTCTATAGTTAATACACTAAATGAAGCTTCTTTATGCCTCCTTCATAGGATTGAAAATTAATTCCAAATTGTTCAATTCTTCTGCAATATAAAATAATAAACAAATATATTAGGGAATTGCTTGTGATATATTATAAATGTGAGTAATTATATTTTATCAAAGCAAACATAACAAGGGCCAATAGTTAATATTAAAAAAGATTTAAGTTCATGTACACTAAGAATTTATGTAACAAGCAGTGGCATATATATAACTTTTGTGGGGGGATCAGTTGCAAACAAATTATCACGGAAGCAAAATGTTTAAACCTAGGTGATTAGGTACCTGCATTTTAAAATAATAAAAAGGACTATGGAAGAATCATCTGACCCCCACGTCCCCTCTTGTATATGCCCCTGAGAATCAATCAATAAATAAATATAAATATAGAACTATGAGACATTTTAACTTTAACATTAATATTATATAAAAATACCAGTTAACAAAAATGGCAATAAGTAAGAAATAACATACAAAAGTAAATACAACCCATGACCATGGGAATACAATAATACATTCCTAAGATGCAACAATAAACAATACAACTTAAGAGGATGAACTTAAGAGTGTTGTCTTTGTTTTACTAATGCATAACATACCAAAATTTACATTCAGTAGTTTCAATTTTGTGTGGTTAACTTAAATATTAGAGCGAATTGACTTATTGTCAAACTTAAAGGTAAGATAACTATTACCTGTGTTCTCTTGTTGGATTCTTATATTTTAATTTTTAAGTGAGTTATTGAGTAAAAAATGTTAATATATAAAAATGCTCATAATTTACTTAAAAATTAAAATATCATAATAAATCAACATGAGAACACAGATAATGTTCTTGGATTCAAGTTTGATAATAGTTCAATTCACAACTATTAAGCTACCGTAAAATGGGGTGACTTCGGACATGTGGGGTGACTCCGGACATAACCATATTTTTGTTGTTTTCGTATCATTTTGGATTACAAGTTTGGTATAAGTTGAAAACTGATACTCTACGTTAATATCTATTATATCCTCTATAGAAAATAATATTTATGGATAACATAATATTATCATACCATATGTTATGGAGGTAAATACAAGATGATCTATTTTTGGATTTTAAAATTATTGAACTTATAACAACTGTAGCTCAACAACAAATAAACATATTTGAATGAGGTTTTCGGCAATCGGCTCTCAAACTTATCAGTTATAATTTAAGTGTGTTAGAATAGTTCATTTATTTATTCACACATTGTAGTGCTACATTCTTTGAATTATTTCAAAACGTGGTGTGCTCCGGACAGGAAAATTACAATGCCCAGATCGTACAAAATATCGTATAAAATAATTTTCATTGAAGAAATAAATTATAACATTTTATAAAAGTATTATTGATAATTATTAGTTTACTTTGAAAATAACATTTCTTTTAAATTGTAAGTTGACATTTTTGTAAAGCTAAAAAATTATTTTATGTAAAGTTATTTTAAATATTGAATAAAATATGTTGTATTTGTAATAAAGTCATGGTTTATTTTTTTGTTTAATTCGTTACATTTTTTTAAAAAATATCTATATTGTCCGAAGTCAACCATTGTAATTTTAACATCGGTATTTAATGAAATTTAATACGTGGCCGAAGTCACCCCATTTTGCGGGCGACTCCGGACGGTTTTCAACTTTTAAAAAAGTGTGAACTTAAATGACTTTTATGATTATGATTCTGCTATATGATTTCAACATACCTAAAGAACATTGCATATTTTTTTCATAATTTTAGAAACAATATATTGAGGTTAGTTTTTGAAAAAACTTTCAAATCTGTCCGGAGTCACCCCATTTTACGGTAACAACACAAAATTGGAACAACTAGAGGTACATTTTGGTATATTATGTGTTAGTAAGACAAAGACAGCACATGTCGGTAAAACATTTTCTTCAGACTTTGAATCGGTCACACATAAACATCTCTAGATTGTAAATAACACATTGACCTAAACTTCTATTTAGATACAATTTCACAGCAAATAAATTAATGTTTTCTCTCGGTTTCATAACTTCTGTGAATATTGAAAAACTTTTTATTCCAATTATTTTAAGAATCTGTACTATACGTCTAAAGTCTAAACTCTCCATATTTTTATCTTAAATTAAATATCTACTTTACTTTCATTATAAATATTCCATTTCAATGTAAGCTGAATTAGTTAATTTAAAATCTATTCTACAATAGTACAATGTGTAATTTTACAAATCAAAACTAGTTGTTTCATAAACATAAACAATCTAATATTTTAACAAAACTATTTTGTATATTACCAGCAGCAAACTTTATTTTATCTTCAGATATTTTAATTTCTTTTTCAGCCTTGAGTTTGTAACGGGTTTCTTTAGTCTTATCTGCATTACTTTGAAGAAAACTATGTTTAGTGGCTCCATAAGAAATGCCCAATACTAGCAAACTCCAACGACCAAACTACACATATTTTTTTTTTATAATAAGTAAAATATTATGTTAAACATATTACAATAAAAAATTCTATAAAAAAACTATTCTTTAAATTTCACTATAAATTGTTATTTTTTGCAATATCAAAAAAAGGAATTATTTAATTTCTACAGAAACATTTAAATGACTACATATTAAATTATATTTTGCTAAAAATGCCTCAAGTAGTCAAGTTTATTATATGGTATTTTTTATGCTGACATATTTGAGTTAGTCTTGGACGCAGTTATAATTAAATGTCTACCATCAACCGATATCTATTATTTTTTCAACAACCACCTGCATGCGGCAATCAATACTTACTAGGCACTTGTAACGGGAGTTGAGAAGAGGTCATAAAGGTGCTGTTGCGATATAGAAATGGGTGATTGCAATGAACCGATAGTCAGTTTGTCAATACCTGTCATCCAATTAACTGAATAATATTGTTGTATGTGACTTATTATTTGGACGTTGTCATACTCTCTTTACAGTTAAAATGTATACTTAATATTGCTCTTTAAAATATTGATATCAGTTGTAGGGAGACATTTTATAGAAAATACCTGCAAACCAGGATCATATCATATTTTTATGTATTTTTATAGTGAATATTTCCTTACAAACTTAACAAATTATATTTTTAATGACCTACATAATACCCACCAACAATTATAAAAATACAGTAGGTTACAAGAAATGCTTTCAAAAAAGCTTCAACCATATAAAAAGATGAAGAAAATATTCAGCGTCAGATAGACAAGGTACAGGCCCACCAAGTTTTTGGATTCCCAAAGTCTGATTGGTTGATATCTACAACTATGGTAGGTACAATTTAATAATTTGATTCAATTATATTTTCCTCTAATGTTTGTACTAATTTCTCATTACCATTTAAAATTAAAAATACAACCAAAAACTCATAACCGGCCTATATTTTGAGCGGTCTACCACTATTTTATAAGTAGCTCACCTGCCCAATCCGGGCCGCAGGCCTAAAAGTATTTATCAAATCAGACAACTTAAAATGTTTATAAAAAATGTGTAAATAATAAATTGTATATTTAATACATTACATATTTATATGTAATGAATACAATTTTATGCAAATTTATTGGTTTTAAATTACTCATATGACATATTAAAAAATATGTTTCACATTAAACATTGTTCAAATATTTCCACTGTACATAATTACCTACATATTTGTTTCATCTACCTAAATCACCAAAAATATAAGTTTTTTTGCAGTTTTGAAGTGTTTAAAATTGTATGTATTTCTTATATTCCTATGTACCTCTAAACTTAAGTCAATAAGTCAATAACTGAATTAAAAACAAAAGTAACTCACCTTGATGAATGGTGCAACGTTTGTAGAAGGCTTGAAAACTCTAGTCATGGTTAAAAATTATTTATTGATCTGATCTAAAAGAAAAATGTAGGTAAATACAAAATATATTTTAGATCAAGACTAGGAAGCAATCGTGAATAATATGTTAATAAATAATAATTATTAACTATAAAATAATGAGATTAAGCAATTTATACGACAAAAATCATACGTATACAAACGTCGAATAATAGTCAATATTACATATTATCAATCATCGTGCCCAGTCCGCAGTCATTTAAAAATTTTAAATTAAAATGTTTATAATATTATTTATTACATTAATATTTCCTATTATCAGCATAGATAACATTTATACAATACACATGTCGTAAGAAGTAATATTTATACAGCCTCTATACATTCTCTAGTTCTCTACTTTCTAGCCTCCATAGACCCATTGATCTAATAGTGGCTAATCACAGATATATAATACAACATTAGTTGTATTATATATCTGTGTGGCTAATACTATGTATACTATGTTTATTATACAGTATAAAAAAGCCACCGAATAAAATAAAGCAATGGGACAAAAAAGACCCGAAATAAACTATACAGATTACAGGATGTCTCGTCTCGTGCGTTCTACTTTCAACTTTTTTACATACAATATTTTTGTGTTTAAACAATTTAATAAAAATAATAGAATAATAAAAAATGTTGTATTATTATTAGAAGTAGGTAGTACAAATGTACAATCATATTATACAAAAAAATGACAATAATAATTAATAAAGACAAACAAATTAGTATCTATTAATTATTATGTATCAGTAGCGGATCCAGTAGGAGGATGGTCATGACCCCCCCCCTCCCCACAAACATCATCAGGTCCTATATGATTATTTAAAAATTGATATATGCAGAAATTGCGTTTTTAATTTTTTTCACTGAGTTTTTTTCCACTAAATATGTTGAAAACGATTAATATTTACCTACATGATGTTCAAATAGTTGATATGTATTTGTTTTTATATAACGTATATTTTTAAACCTCATCACCACCACACATGATCATAAAATCATAATTTCTATGTTTTATCTAACTTCTAAGAATACCTATCAAATAGCGATTTTATAGCTGATTGGCGATAATAATGTTGGCCATTAAATATTAATAGATATAACAAAGAATCGACAGAAATATTATCGAATGTTCGAAGAAAAGATAAAATTATTTTCAACCCGTAATGACACGACGACGATCTTAACGATATTATATTCAGGTTCTAATAATACAAAAATAAATCATACACAACGTAAACTATCAATTATTGATTGTGTGCATATTAAGTATCATTTTATTATAACCCCTCAACATTTTAGTTCTGGATCAGCGCCTGCCATATATTATACTAATATTGTAATAATTGGGCGAGACACTTTTCGACCAAAAACGTACCCTCCCCTTTTAGGCCGATTCACTTTTCGACCAAATTTTGAAAAAGGTCGATTCCCTTTTCAACCAAAAACGTACTCTTCCCTTTTCGGCCAATTCACTTTTCGACCAAAAAAATATTATTAAATAATAATTATAAGTCTTTATATAGAAAAAATAATTTTTGTTAGTTATTTTTAAATATAGTAGTAGGTTACAAATAAATAATGATAATAATTACATATAAGTCTTTATGTTATACATATCATAAAAAAATATTAAAAAATATATAAGTTTTATAAAATACTAAAATGTTTAAATGAATACCTAATAATATTTATAAAAATAATTTTTAATGTCAATAAAAAAGTATGATAATAATTACAATTCCTGTCATAATTCATTTTTTTTTACTCACTTTTGCTAGCACTGTTTAGGTTAGGTCGCTGGTTCACTACTTTTTAAAGTAGTTATTTTAAACCAACTTAACAACATTATACCTACAAATATAAAAATATACAAATATTTACTTTTAGGTTATTATACAGCATAGCTATATACTGTACCTGTCGAGTTGTCCGTTTTGTTAATCTAAGTTTAAAGTTATTATTATAGGTTTTAATAATTGTCGATTTGTATAACATTAATATTGTGTATTATATTAAACTTTTTTTTTTGGTCGAAAAGTGAATCGGCCGAAAAGGGAAGGGTATGTTTTTGGTCGAAAACGGCCATGCCCTAATAATTAGTCTAAGCGAGTAACAGATTATTTGTCTTTATATATGTGCGTGATTTTAAAACCCCCTATTATTAGTTGAAGACCATGGTAAACTAATCGTCTGACTAATCTTCTCTATAATTGGACTTATCTTATCGCTGTATGCCTATTGCCTGTATCTCAGTACAATACTTTTTGTTATTCATCGTGTGGACATTTGGAACGTAAATGCTTGAATCGAAATTTAACAATTGTGTCTATACCTAACGTATCTATGATGTATTATTATTAGAGGTTGAAGGAAAAATAATATTAGGAAATTGACAAAAGATTATCTTTTGTGCTATTGAGCTATTGCTATTCAGTCTCTGACAAAATCTGTTTGAGTATAGGTACTTACAGAATATTGCTGCCCATAAAAGAATACCAAATTTGTAAATTTTGAATTATTAAAAAAATATATAAAAACTATTTTAACTATGTTATACTATGTTTTGGGAGTAGTATTTCCGTGTTGAGAAAATGAAGTGTCTGTTTTGTTGGGGTGTATCGTGTATGAGTGTCGATAAAAGATGATTAACATTATATATTCTTACCTATATCTTTGTACCTTTATGTGCATAAGTATATGGCCATACATTTTCTATTTTTATTAGTAATTTTTTTTTTATTGTTACAGCTTTAACTATAAAAAAAAAATTACAAATAAAAATAGAACATTAATTATGGCCATGTACTTATGCACATAAAGGTACAAAGATTATTATTATTTATTATTTATTTATTATTATCATTATTTAATGTAATTAAATGGTAATTTGTATTTTTTACTCAATTCGACTGACCAAATTATTATTTTTACTGTATTCTTCAATTAACCAATTTTTCATTAGTTTTACTTTATTTTACTTTATTTTTTTGTTTTTTTAGACTAATCAAATGTTAGGATTCTAAACATAATATATTATCGTCCGTTTGTCACGATTGTTGATTTTTATTTACTCCCTATGTACATTAATTGTACATGGAAATATGGAATTATAATATTTATAGCGTTGTATTAAAATAGTAAATACGTTAGAAACGGGGAATTATTATCACTCTTTTTAAAATGTAATTTAATTTATTTTCTATTATTTATTAATTTCATGAATCATGATATTAGTAATCATTATACCCGATGAGTTGGATTTAGATTAAAAAAATTTAAACTTATATATCTTATAAGATATTAAAATGGATACATAGCAGATACGATAGCAGAATATAAAAATTTTGTTTTTGTTTTTTTCCTCGGGTTTCCTTTCCGTCTACCGGTGCGAATGCACTTGAGATAGAACCAGAGGAAAAACCCACAGGAGTTCAAATTTGGCGACCAAGGCGGTCAACCAATCTCGATATCAGCGAGGAGACGATTTATCGCAGAATGCCTAGTGAATTAGACGAGTTGGCGGCGCACCATCTTGTTGTCAAAACTTGAAGCCTAACAACGGCATCGATAAACTATAGCTTTATGTAGAATATTATGTAAAATACAAATCACAGGCTTCTATACAACAACTTACTGAAGTCATCGTGCAAATGCCTACCTACTCCTACTGCTAAAGTACCTCCACCCGTGATCAAAACAATACAATATAGGTACCTATTATAATAATAAAATTATTAACGAGTATTATTTCGAACACGCCTCCACCCAAGCGTCACAAGCCCGAACAACAAGCTCGTCGAGTGAAACGTTTTTTACGTACCATGTAAATGTGTGCCACACACACGCCCACAAGCCTTCGACTTCAATAACAGCTCCGAATAAATAACAATTATAGCATTGGCCCCTCGGCAGTCTGTTGATTACAGCGTTCACGTAGAATGTTTACATTATTATAAAACTGCAAATCACGATTCGTAGTATTCGTCGTGCTCTGTCGTCGGTCTCCTTGTCCACGAAGCCATGGAAATATCGATGTAAACATTAAAAACCGTAACGAGAATAAACAATTTCGTTCTGCAGCTGCTGTACGGACCATTTAGTATTCTTGTCTATGGTACGGACTACGGACGGGCTTATCGACTGTCGTATGCCAATTTGTGCTATATAATCGCCCGATTTCGTGTGCTCACAATTAATTATCAATAATTAGACAGATAGTGTTGCATCGTTATTTTATTTGTTCCGAACGTCGAACAGATAGTATTAGTTTTTAACACCGTATTTGCGTGATCCGAATAGAAAAATTAGAAACGTTTGAACATTTCTGCGGAGATCTCCGTTTCTGTACGTTTTATTTCGTTTCAACAGTTAACAGTAAATGAACATTTTCGTGTTGCATCTATTAACACTTCAACAGATGATTATCTCGCTCTGTCAAATCGTACATTGCTGTTAAAACAATATTCCTTTCATATTCGGCCAGTGGTGTTCAGAATCAAGGTACCTACAACCTAGTTAAAACTGTATCATTTGTACACTCAATTTAACAAATTATATTTTTACCCAAGCATATAATATTAAAATATTAAAAACCAATATTTTCCTCTATTTTGTAATTCGATTTAATTCAATTAATTAATTAGCATTAATACTTGAAGGTACTAGAAATGGATGCGTGCTTAGCCGTTGATCGTGAGGTAGACAAAGTATTGTCAAGATTTAAAGACATGAGCAAAAGCTATAATGTCGTATTGCAGCAATTGATTGATAGTCTGGAAACAATACAAAATGAGTGGCAAACAAATACTATAAAAGAAGGTAAGATATTTAGTATTTTCTATCTATCAGTATTTTTTCACAATAAATGTCAGTCACAATACAATTACAATAATTGCTTACAGTAGATATAGGTACCTACATTTATTTTTATTCAAACAAATAAATCAATTGTATAATTGATTAGTATAAATGTAGTATAATATATTCAATATAATATACAAATATTCTGTATACAATCATATTTTATATTCACATCAGAACAATTTTATTTTAATGAGTTAATTACTTATTTTTTGATTTAATATTCTAAATCAGTAGAATTATCTCTGTAATTATTTATTCATCTACTATGTCAACAAAAAAGATAATTATTTATAAGAAATACTAGCTGTCCCTTCCGGTGTTGTACGTGCCAAAGATTTGTTATGTTTATGAATATATTTATGATAAAATGTATATGCCATGGCAATTCGGCGTATTATGGAATGATCAAGACTGTTATCGATCACTCTAGAACCGTCTCCAACAGTAGTTAAGAATAATAACATACAAAATTATATGTAACACAATTGGGATGAAATGAAAAAATAATTAAACTAATTAACACCACTATCTGTTAACAACTTATGGAACTTACAAATAATTACAACCCTTTGATCTATAATAAACATATTTCATTTGTAATAAAAAATGATTGAGGACATCAGTCAAGATAAAAAATATCTTATCTCTCAAGTTGGACCAAAATGACACGTTGAGTAAAATTTTATTAAGATCGGTTAAGTAGTTTCGGAGGTCATCTTGGATAAACATTGTGACGCGGGATTTATATATACATAAAAAGATATTAATAATGCATGTTTTTGTACCAAAAAAAAAAAATGTGATCATTTTACTGAAATTACTATATTGTATTTGTAACCAAATCAAATATAATTTTGATAAAAGTACCGTGTATAAAAAAAAAAAGTAATACTGATTTAACATTTTAATATTTAAAATTATTTAGTATAACCAACAAATTAACATTTGAATGGAACTTCATTCATCATTAAATTGTATTATAAATTAGCAAATTAAATAAAAACAAGTCAAATCTTTGCATTCAAAAGAAAAATTGTAGACATACTTATCATTGTGTTTAACAAACCTATTACAACCCTATTACACCTATTACATAGCAATAGATGCAGTTATAATGCATTTTCAATGTAATTTATTTTCAGAAAATAAAGAGTCATCAATTAATGATATATCAAATTTAATTTATAAATCAAAAGAAAAAACACAACAATTAGCTATTGAACACCGAGAACTACATAGTACTGTATCAAAAGTGGGAAAAGCAATTGACAGAGTATGATTCAATTCCATTTAGACTATACATAATTTAACTAATTATACAAATATTTTTATATTTAATTTCTTTACAGAATTTTGTATCCGATTTTGATGCAACTTGTAAAGAGGATATTTTTGATGATCCAAACAATGTCACATTACTTAACTCTATAATTTGTCAACATTTTTATAGACAAGGCAACTTGGATATTGCTGATGAACTTGTAATGGTTAGTTAATTTAAAATTGTAATAACTAATTATATACTTAGTTCTAGTTGAACAAGTTATTTTTAAAAATTAACTAACATCTTTATCGCAAATTAAAGAAATAAATTCTTTAATGCATAAAAAAAAGTTATGATTCACGTTTAATATTAAAAAATAACGAATATTTATTTATTTTTATTTTGCAGGAATCTGGAATAGTCATTGAACCTAGCATAAGAGAACCATTTGCTAAGTTGAAACACATTAAAGAGTCATTAATTAACAAAAATATTTACCCTGCTTTAGAATGGGCAAAAGAAAATCGGGCAGTGTTAGATACTCAGGTAAATATATACTCAGGTACAGTGTAATTATATTAATGTATTATTAATTAAATATTGGTTAAAACTTTAAATGCATAACTTTGGCTTGCCAAAAAAAGCTACCATATTATTTTATGTTAAACCATATTAATATGCATTAATTGTAAATTGTGATAATTATTTTGATAAATTTAGTTTTCTAACATAATGCTGGTAATAAATTAAAATAGTTTTAAATTATTATTATTAATCGTTCAGTAAACTAGGGAAATAATTTTATTTATTTATTTGTTATTTAATGTTAGGCAGTTTTACTAACAAATAAAAGTATTTTACTCGTGTCATCCTAAAATCTAAATTGTTTTTTTTTCACCACTAGTATTTTTCTGTATTATCACTGTATTTTTTATTACAGATTCAAATTAAATAAATAACTAATACTTAAAAAGAATTTTTAAAACTGGATATTAACCACTATTGACATCAATTCAAAAACTGAACAACCTGTATCATAATTCATAACCATGCTCTACAATGCTATAGTTTAAAATTGACTAGTGTAATAATATAAACAATATTTTTCCATTTGTTTTAGATGTATCCTCCATACCCATTGGTTAAAAGGATTTCATCGGCTTCTAATTTGCCTATACGTATTCCATATCATGCAAAAAGAACCAAATTTTCTGGTGGCATAATGAAACCAAGACCTAAGACAAAAAAAATCAAGAGAATGGAATTGGCAAAGAAAATATTACAACAATTTTATAAGGTTTGTAAAGATATAAAATAATAATTAAAACAATCATACAAAAATTTAACTTTGAATAAATTACTAACATTTAATTTTAATATACTTGGTTTTATTGTTATAGAGTTCTGCTCTTGAGTTTAAGCTTCATCAACTTGCGTTTTTATCAATTATTCAAAAGGGTGTAGAACACCAAACGGAAGCTGTTACATATGCTCGAGCTAATTTTAGTCAATTTGTTGACAAATATGAAAAAGGTTTTTAAATTATACTTATTTTACAACAAAAAAAAAAACTATTAATTTTTTTTCATTAGAAATTCAAACTATGATGGGTATGCTACTGTTTGTCCCACAAGGAATTAATAAATCACCATACTCAGATATGGTCCAAGAAAATATGTGGGACGAAGTTATTGAATTATTTACAAGGGACGCTTGTACTTTACTTGGATTAAGTTTTGATAGCTTACTGAATGTCAGGTACTATAGATATTTAAATTAAACAAATTGTATTAACCATAACAATGATTCTAAATTGTGGCCTGTAGTTCAGGGAAGGTGTGAATAGCTATTTTATGCAGCAGCTGCTTCTTGTAAAAGTGGGGGTGGGTATATTAATTATAGACTTGTTTAAAATTTACAAATAATGTAAAATTATAAACTTTTATGAATAATTGAGTTTGGGTTTTTTGTGCACATTCATTCGGCAATACCTTACCAATAGTTTACTAATTGTTCTTCTATTATGTATTTATGTATATAGGCGGAGCAATCTAAACAAAAAAAGTGCTTGCTTATTAATGTATAAATTATTAAAAGAAAATCAAGATAGAAACACTATTAGATAACTTTTTATACTAGTTTTACAATAAAAATGTATCCATAAACTAATAAAGATATCATTTATAAAAAGAAAAATCATAAATAATTATTTCAATTTTCAAGTGTGAATGCTGGTTGTGCTGCTCTTCCTGCACTGTTAAATATCAAACATGTAATGACACAACGGAAAGTAAACGATATTTGGAAAGGAAAAGATGAGTTGCCTGTAAATAGATTTATTTATATTTAATAAAAGTTGTTTTTTAGTAATTATTTTTACTAATAAATATATGCCTTGGTATTTAGATTGAAATTGATTTGGACTCAGAACACAGATATCATTCAATGTTTGCTTGTCCTATTCTCAGACAACAAAGTTCAGATACCAATCCTCCTATGAGACTTATTTGTGGCCATATTATATCAAAAGATGCTTTACAGAAATTAGGAACCTCAACTAAGTAAGATCAATTTCATTAAACATAAGCATAGTATACAGAGTGATTTTTTTAGGTATGCTCGTCCCTGTTTTTCCCTTTAATAGTACATTTATTTAAATTCTGATTTTTATAATTTTTTAGTATACCTAGAGACCATATTTACAAATTCCTGATTTTTTTTTACTACTTAAGGAGTGTCCTGTGGTGATACAAACTTCTATTTTTCAAATGAGAATCCCTATTTTTACTGCAAATTATGAAGTGGATGATTTTTTTGAAAATGTTGATGTATCTAAAGCAAAAATCTAATGAGTAGTTTCTGAGTTATTAAAATGTTTATACTATGGATAATAATCCTTAAAAATGGTTTTACTAACATTTAAACTATAAGTAATATTAGAAGTAGTTTTTATTATACTTTGATTATTTTTACAATTTATTTATATTGGTAGATCAATATTAAATTATAACATTTTCATCTAAGCTTCCATATTTACTTAAGGCGCCCGGTGCTAATGTCATTTTGTCATCAAAAACACACTACGGAAATAATAATCCTGACCACGGTTATCTACTCAGGTTGGAAGACGAGATAAGAATTGTGACCCCAAAACGGTGTTTTGATGAACTAGTAGCGCTAGTAGTCACAGGACCATAATAATATATTGTTATAGATGGGAATTTACTTAATGTAAAACTTTTCGTCATGTAAAAATTTAAATATTGATTGTAAACCGTGATCGTAAACAAAGTTATTGCGTAATAAAATTGTGGGAGAGTTAGTGGGGCAATCGCCCAGTAGAAATGTTGTTTTTTGTAGTTATTTATAACGGTAGTGGTGACTGTTCAGAGGTATAAATGTATAATGAACATTACAAATTACAATATTATAGTATTTATTTTACTATTAATTGATTTTGATTTTTTAACAATTTTACTGGCTTTAAAGCACTCTTTTATTAATGTTTTTTGAGAATCATTAATTCCTTTTACATTACATAATTTATCTTCAATATTTTGATCACAATATGTTGCCATTCTACCTTTAACATTGTCTAATTCTGATCTAAGTTTTGATATTTTTTCTTTAGTGCGTACCATTTTCCTTTTTAATACTTTATTTTGATTTCTGATTTTTATAATTTTCTGTTGTTTAGGAGAAGATAAAAGTAATTGAACTTGACCATTGTACTGTTTTCTTTTTTCACGCATTCTTAAAATATTTCCAAGTTTTTGACATCTTATACAACTTGTACTGTTTTTGTTTAAAATGATATTACAGTTCAAATGTTGAAGTTTTCCGAGAGTATTAACTACACATAATGAAGTAGGAGCTTTAGGAAAATTGTTCACTGATGGTCCTCCATGACATACATTTATATCTTCAAATTGTTTGATGTTATTTACAAAATCATCTATAGTTTTGGCTGGAGTAATATTAAGCTGTTGCGAATCAATCTTCTTACCAAGAATTCCAAAAGTGAACCAGTTTCTGCAACACTTATTGATTTGAAAATAACAGAAAAATGATCTCCCATGCAGAAAACTGAAAAATTGAAATTGGGAATTGTATTCCTGGTCTTCACAGTAGTATTGGACCAGGAGCAATAAGTCTGCAAAGTACCAATACCATCAGTAGCCAAAATATTTATTTTGTCATATAAATTTTTTAGTTTTTGTAGGTAAATCATCAAATATATTATCAGCGTCTTCATCGTAATTCATTTTAATTTCTTTTTTATTATTTAATGGACTCTGTCGTTCAGTTGGTGGTTTTCTTTTTGTAATTCGCTTAGATAGGTATGCAGGTCCAGGAAAAATTGAAGGAATGGCATTTTCTCTAATCTTAGGTTTCTTGTATGGAATCTAAAAACAAATTAAGTAACAAACTACTTATATATTTGTGATAGGTAAATTGAACTATATAATATTTAACTATAATCTTTCTAATACAGTTATAATACCTATACCTAAATGTTAGTGAAAAACATTATTATTATTACTGAATAATATTATATTGAGCATTTTGAATTCAAATTTTTATCTTATAAGAAAACGTAGGTATTATTAATTGTTAGTACAAAATTACTTACTTTAACAAGTAATGTAGATTCATTACCAGATTGCCAAAATCGAATAATATCTTCATTGAAATGTTTTTCACACACGTATGTGTTGTCATTGACAACGTAATCCTGTCGTGGAATAGCCTTTGCCCATTTATTTCGTAAATTTAAATCTTTTGGAGCAGAAAATTTAAAAACTGTTTCATTATTGCTCTTGTAGCCCGATGTACAATTAACAATGCAGCACTTTCCCATTGTAGTTAATATTATATTATATGAAATAACTAGATATACTTATGAACAATTGTACAAACGTTTAACAATATTTAATAGTATTAGTAATTAATACATGAAATTATAAAAACATTAAAACAATGTTAAGAAAAAATACGTAAAAATCATTACATCAACAACAACAGACTGTTTGTAAACACTTATTGTCTAATCAATGGTCCCGTGACAGGCAGCGCTGTTAGTTCGCATGCACGCCACGGGGGGTCAAAACTCGCTATGGAGAATTATACGCCGATTCCCAACCTGAGTAGATAACCGTGGTCCTGACCCATAGAGACAACCAATTTTATTTTTTTTAACTGATAGAGGGAAATATTCTACACATTTACATTAAACTTAGTTTTATAATATCTTAATCTCAAACTTTTAAATAAGTCTCAAAAAAGACTATTTTAAGATTTTTTACAAATTATTTTATATCATTATTTAAAATCAAATAAAAAATCTGAGTTCAATGTGGGCTGTAGAATATTATTAATCAATTAAAAAAAGAAATGATCTGAAAATATTCAGTTGACAATGAGTTATCCCGTGAAATAATTTACGTCTGTTGAAATGGGCAACTAATAATACATTAATTGTTAGTTCTATGACATGTACCTGCAAGTGCGTTCTCATCGTTCATATACGGGTAGTAGAGGGATTCTCTCACACTAATAATTATTTACACTACTACATATTCATAGCATCGTGTGACACCAAAACAATGTGTGGAATAATTTATTCCTTAATAAATAGACAGCACCAGGGGCATTAACCCATTAGACATATTATCTTTAGTGCACTATGTTATATGACTCAAAAACTACTCATTCAAATTTAGATACATCAAAATTGAAAATTCTCAATAACAAACAATACTTACTGAATAATTTAAATTGAAACGGGGGGGGGGGGGGGTTCTTATTTGAAAAAACAGAAGTTTATGTTGTCACAAGATCATCCTTAAGTGGTACAAAAAATATCAAGCATTCAAACTATGGTATTTTGTAGTATATTTAAAAATTCTTAAAATCACTTAAAAATTACCTTGTATATTAAAATGATTATTTAAATTGTTGTTTTTAGATTAAAGTGCCCATATTGCCCAATGGAACAAAGTTCATCAGAAGCAAAACACATATGTTTCTAGACATTTTTACTACCGATCGTATGATTAAAATTGTAAACTTATTATTTTCGTTACAAGCAAAATGTATCGATCAAAAGTTAAGGATATACTTTTCAACTTAATAATTATTTAATTTTGATTACTACTCTTTAACTCAACAGAAAACAAATTTAGATATTATTTAACAATTTATTGATTGGATGATAATCTTTAGATTACTGTATAACCTATGTGACATTATTTAAAAAAATAAGTAGATAGACAACATGACACTGATGTTATATTTATACTATGTGCGCTTATTGATAGTTAAGTTTATATCCCTTTATTCTGTATAATTTAATATAAGTGCAAACAATTCTTGGTTATAATATCCCTATAATGAATATTTTTGTTCCTATAAAAATATATTTTAACATGTTGAGAGTCTTGTAGTATGTGACGTGCGTTGCCCGCATGACATTAAATTAACCTCAAATATCTGACAACACCGGACTTTCAGGTAATAATTCAAAAAAAACCAATGAACACCACACATGAAAAGGGTTGCGTTGCCTTTTACCCAAGTAAATTATAGAGCCGTAACGATGCCTTTCCAATTGTCGACTGAGGCACTCAACATGTATTAAGTCATGTTATAATATTTGTTGGAAATTTCCTTACACATTTAAAATTCAACCATTGTTGTTTTACAATATAATAAGTGAATTATTTTTAATCTTTAGTAATTATTTATTTTGTATGTTTAATGTTACTTAAGGAACCAATAGTTTATCATTTAAAAATATAAACCACACTATGAAGGTGAAAGTTAAAATAAAACTATATTTCTGAAATCATATTAAATATTATTTTTGTACTATGTTTATAATTCTAATTTCAATTTTCTGATAAATTAATGTATTAAAACATGTATTTTGCTTAAATACCACAAATAGTACAAGTTTGTTGATAAAATATATTTATCAAGAAATATTTTATTAGCATAATAATAATTTAAATTATAACATTCAAAACAGTCAATTTACTTGAAAGTTATAGAAAAAGACTAGAAATAACAATGTGATGATACTTAAATATTTAGGTTTTATCGCACTAATGTTATAGTTGGGACTAGTCAGGTCCATTCCATAGTTTCATCCAATTTTGGTATTAGCCCATACCTAGAATGTTTAATTATTTGTGGCATATATTAACCAATAGTTTCATAAATTACTATATTTTTTAGTATATTCTTTTTATAAAAACATTACAAAAGTTAAAATGTGTTATTAAAATAAAATTGATTGGGACTATTGAGATTTGGACAAAACTATGAATGGATTAAAAATCCTGAAATTTTAATTAACAGTATGTGATATAACTACTATTAACAAATTACATGATAAATGCATTATTTTTTAGTGTTAGCAAATCTTATTCGATTAATTTTTTTGCTTTGAAGTAACGCCTTAAATAAATTACTTGCCAGGTTGCAAACATAATTAAACAAATCATACTGAACAAACTAAAATAGAAGACTCTCTTGTTTGTAGATTCTGAAAAAAATAAAAAAATAAATTTAAAAATACATATCTCATAGGCATTAACAACTTAATACCATTTGTGTTACGCATTTCGTCAGCGCGCATTTTCATGTCCTTAAATTCTAGTACAATGGCTTCTGAATAGTCTTCAAGTCGCTTTAAATCCATCTCGAGAGGTTTCAATTTAAAAACTTCGGCAACCTATAATCACAGTTAAATAATAAAGACAATCATATACATTACACTAATAAAAAAAGTTATGAAATTAAATCTAAAAAAAATATGGTATAAAATTTGTTGATACATTTTTAAAACTAAGTCATTTTATTAATTTAAAAAATGTATTAAACAAAAATATAGGTAAGACTTATGGGCCTCCACACGAGCTTGCTCAATGGGTCCTGTTATACACTACGTATTATGTAATATTTTGTAAATAAATAATAGTAATATATAATCATTGATTAAATATACATATTAGATATTATTTAATTAAATAAGTTTTTATTAAATTTAACATTTTTTCTCTATAATATCTAAAGCCCAATCAACATATTAGAACTAATTAAAGAATAATATATATTTATTATTATATAATTTCTAAGTTCTGTTTGTTTTTTTTATACTGGAATTCAACCTCTAAATATGGGCTTACACATGATCTTTTTGGCTTACAAAAATCAAATATTTATTTGTTTATATAATATAAGGTAGCCATAGGTTACAGAAAATAAAATAACTATTATGATTAGATGAAATTTTCTATATTGTATTTTGAAATTATTTAGTAACTGTCACTGAAATCTGAAATAAATATAGCCAATTTAAACCTAAATCCACCAAACTATGCAACTGAAATTATGAAACAAGATTGTCAAAAAATTTGATCTTAAATGTCATAGAGGCAACAATTCTGACAGGTGCAGCTCAGTGGCAGTCAAATGGGGGGGGGGGGGGTAATAGATAGGATAGATCCCCCCATGACCTTTTTTTCTTTAATATTTATAACAATTACGGTATATTGTACTATAATGTTAATGACTTAAATTTTATTCTATTTTTTTTCTCGAAACAAAATCTAATAAACGTAAACTTCCTCGGAATATGTCCATATGATTATATTCTTTTACAGCGTGTCACCGTGTATAGCGTATATTATTATTATCTAGATTCTGGATTCATTCTAGGAACAAGATTGTTATATTACTAATATTTAGTTGCTCATACAAAATATACGGGAATTACCATCTTACCATCTAACCTATTGTAAAAAGATATGTATGTAAATTGTGTAATTTTATTATTCTAGAGTCGTCTCAATGGCTTGGCCACTATGGCATTTCATTGTGGGGTTATAAATATAACATCCAACAAAGTACTGGACGAATTGGCAAAAAAAAACAAAATTGATTTAATAATATAACACAAATATTGTTATAAATAAAGTACTAATTTACCTTAAATTAAAAAAATTATGTTAGACATATTTTAATGATTAAGTAGTGCATGTTAAAAAGTCAGCCACATCCCTCCCGCCATGACAAAATCATTTGACTGCCACTGGTACAGCTAAAAGAAGAGATATCTATATCCCAAAAATTCAAACGATAGTAAATATATTGATTTGATTCTAACCCAAGTGCAGTAGGATAATATAGCTAGTAATACATAACAATAAACTTACTCCATCATAGCTTTTAGCTTCTACTCCTGTTTTTATATCCACAAAAACTTCTTGTATAGAACCTTGATGATCTGTAAATTATAAAACTAACATTAGGTATCTACAGTTAATCTGATGAAATAACATTATTGCATATTTTGTTAAATAGCTGCTTATTTATACAGCATAGAATGTATAGCAGTGTAGATTCTTGTATAATTCATTTTTTAAACATCATAATAAAATATCCAAAATATAAATGCATCAATTGAGTTATAAGTTATAACTTACATTCATCTAAAAAATATAAAAAAAAAAATTATTAAATTTTTTTTAATTTTATCATTTAAATATTTATTTTGTTAATACATACTATTTGAAGCTTTTGAAAAAAAACATATTTCAAAAATATCATAATTTTCTACGCTAAAAGTAAACTTTCCAGAACTTATATCTTCTTTCTGTGACAATATATGATTTTTTGAATCTTTAACCTATGAATAAAATAAATATTTAATTTATCAAACATTAAATAGTAGTACATATTGTGTTTAAAAATCTCAGAAAAATAAGTGCAAGTAAATTACAGACTTCCAACAAATTTATAACTTATTATAGAATTGAAACATATTTGCGATATTTGTAAATTAATATTATTTATTTATTATTATATTAATATTTGAATGTAGGTATTAAAGAAATAACTATCATTTTATGAATTTTACTATGATTAGGATGATAATTGATAATTGTTTGTTGGTAAAAATGTGGAAATTGAGCTACCTAATCAATTGGATTATAATTTCTTTCAGTATCAAAAAATATTTTTAAAAAGGTCGAAGAGTGAGTACTGTACTACTGTTCTACTGTACACTGCAAATTTTCATGATTTTGAAGTCAAAATTCTAACTTTAGGCACTTTTAGAAAAACTATTGTAAAATTACGCTTAACTATTTTTTTTAATTTTCACTAACAAAATGTTATGACTGTTATGAGGAACCTTGTTATAAATTTTCAAGTATTTTGACAGAGTGAAAAAGAATCAAAATATATCAAAAATTGTATAGCATATAGAAAATATTAAATTAACATTCTGTGAAAATTGCATGTATACACGGTTATTATTGTTGATGTTATAAGAAAAACAAAAATTGATTTTGTTAAAATTTTTTTGTTTTTTCTGTTTTCATAACGCTTCTGAAAACTGTTGCAAATGTTTAACTTTTGCCCTCATGAAGTACCAACCAGAAGAGAAAATCAAAGCATTAATACTGCCCCAAAAAGTGATGACCGATACAAAAAAAAAAAAACTCATAACATTGTAAAATCAAAATTATGATTAAATAAAAAAGAACATTAATTAAAAAGTAACTATTATAGGTTGGTCATAGGACTAAATACATATAGGTAAATCAATATTTTTTGAACTACACATTTCAATAAATAAATTGAAATCATATAGTGCAATAAATTGCTCCATAGCAGTATTATGTTTGTGGAGAAATACAAATTGTTTGCTACCGATAGAAATGTTTATACATATGGATAAATAATGTTAATTGCAAGACCACTAGGATCAAAGGTAGGTGTAGTAGATCGTTGAAATATTATATACTTACAACATAATCTATTTGCTGACCATCGACTTCGGTTACTTCATACACGCCCTTGACCAATACATTTTCTCTGAGCTCTTCTCGGAGACATTTTCGACTGTTGGGTTGCATGTTCCATCTTATACTGTACCCGACGGAGAGCATTGATAAATAAATCGTCAAATGTACTATTGAGTTCATCGTAACAAATTAATGCGTTTGAAATGCGTTTACGAATATTATACGAAAATGTCAATTTACGATGTACGTCGACGATTTTGTCAACCGTTCGGGGATTAGGAAAATCGGTTGATTTTTAATCCATATAGGTACTTATACCGGCACTAAACTACTTGAGTAGGTACTGACTATTATACTAGATAAGTCATGAGAAATGTAATAATTCCAGTATCAAGCGCTGAAGCGCTCGTCGTTTATAATAAATGCATAGACATTAAGCAAACACTGCAGACACGGAGGTACGATAAACAAACTTGTATTATTTGTTTATCGGCTTATTATATACATACTATTATGTGTATTATTTTTTATTAGTATAATACTACACCACATAATACATTTCATAATCGGTCTGTAAATTTTGTATTTTTGTATAACGTGTATATTGATAAGATAAATTACTTCGGCAATGATAACCGGATGCAATGACACGAGTTCCCCGAAGTTTTGTCAATACAATTTCAACAAAACCTACCTATATATATCACAGGACGCAGATTATAATATGAAAATTATGATAATTTTCGTATAATCTGTGTCTATATTTATATAACACATCAATTTATATAAATGAGTATTTCGTGTTAAACTGTTATCTGATTGTCAAAAAACAACGAGTCAAACAAACGGCCAAAAAAATAAAAACCGATAACATTTCATAGAAAATGCCGCCATGACTCATGAGTCATCACGATGATGAAATAAATTATAATAATTATTGACTCGTGTTAATAGTTGATATATACTATACAGAGCATTGGCGGCCAAACAGTCGACCTTGGACAAGGGCGCCCGCAGGGGGGCATGGTCCCCGCTATTACAGTTAATATTAAACATTAAATGTTTTATACATTTTTCACTCGTAAAAAAAAAAAATTTTTTTACATTTTTGACTTTGGCATTTTCTCACGTGACTACGTGAGGGTAATTATTTAAGTCGAATACCGAGCTTGAATGGCGTGACAAAGGGGGTAATCGAGAGATGGATGGCCTCTGAGTATCTTAAAGGAGTGGTGGTAGAGTAATGGGCAGGTGGTTACAAATATGACAGTTGTTAGTGTTATAGGGTTATTGGTGCCCCATAAGGTGGGGAAAATATTAGACTACTTAGACTAGCCACTGAAAAATGTCAAGTTCAATATGCCCCTACTGAGCTACAATGTTTGATGATCATTTAGAGCAGCATCTTTGTTTAGCAGTAAGCGACTAGATTATACCTACTTAACCAGCCAACAACATTCAATGATACACTTCTACATCAACAGTATATTATGATTTATGTTAATTTATTTAGAAATTTAATGTTGAACAATCATTTTTAGATAACTTTACACTTAAATAAATTGTATTATTTATAAAAGTTTGTTGATTATTGATATTAGTGATAATAAAGACTTAAAAATAAAAAATAAATTTTTTTATTTTAGTCGATCTTTAAAGGAAAAAAATATTTTCTCAGTAGATCTAATCAAAAAAAGTTTGGCAACACCTGCTATAGTTATTTATACGAGTATGGTAAAATGCATGTAAACCAATGTTCTATACAAATAAGAAGTTTCAATAAAATACAATAAAAGAATACAATTGTGATTCAAACTTGAATATGTTGCTACTGAAAAATTATAAAAATTTACTTGCTGCCTTATACATTGCTTAAAATATTGATAATACTCATGGACCAATTGTTAATAACTACTAACAATACCATTAGTATTATTTTAGGTATCTATTAATTTTATTATAATATTATAATTTATAATGAATATTAACAATAATAATAATAATAATAATAATAATAATATTCATCTTAAGCAATGTCAAAATTGTTTGTTAATTCAATAAAACATGTATACCATATTAAAGTCACGGGTATTAAGAATTATCCATTGAAACTAATTATTAAACACTAAAATAATGATCATGAATCAACATAATGAGATCTCAAGCAGATATCAACATCTTGTGCCAGGCCTATAATATACTAACAAAAAAAATGAGATGCTACAACTACAAATTAGTGTCAAGAAAAAAAAATCATTAACAGATAATTTTAAATCTTTTATGAAATTGTAACAGATTAGATTGATAAAAGTTCTTACACCGTACATGATTTAATGATCATTTAAGATGACAAGATTATCAATTTTTTGAGACTGACAGTAAAGAGAAAAAAAAAATCAAACAACTTTAATATTCATCAATTATGAAAAACGAATGAATGGCATTCACAATCTTGAATAACAGTGTATGACCCATCTAACACTTTTAACATGTTAATATAGATTGAAGTAGTATCACCATTTTTGATAACCTTTCTTGGTTTCAAAAATAAATAAAAAAATAAGTTACAATTCAATGACCTTATATTGCTTTTTACAATCATCTCTGCTTAATACTCATGAATGGAGTAAAATTAAAAACACAAGTTTAAGTTTACAAGTTTTTGATTTGTATTCAATTAATATAGTATAAAAGAACATTTAAAGCGAACAAACATAACATTATTTATGGTTTGTTTATACGTTTAATACAAATAATTTGAAATTAGTAGAAATTTCTTAAAAACATTTAAAACAATTATTAATATTAAAAAATGATGACCTGTAAATTGAATATTACATAAAAAGTTTACTTATTTTAGTTTTAAAAATCAATTTGAATTCTCATCTTTACAACAATTTTATTAGGTAACAATAATAAGTACATAAAGATAAAAAAATATATAGGAAATTAAAAATTACACGATATACTCAATAATCAGGCTTGGTTTACTTAAAATATATATGTATAAAATGTAATAATATTTTTAACATTAAAACAATTTTCATTTTGTGGCAAGTTCTCTTGTATAGGGATGAGGCAACAATGATGTAATTCCATTTATAATAGCTATTGGCTTACGTTGAACACATACTTTGTGAGACCAAGTGGTACACAATAAAGCCAACTTACCATAAATAGTTTGAGCCATCTCATCTGTTTCAATATTATTTTCACATACATAGACGGTATCAAAGTAAAATGTTGGCGAACAGAAAATATTAAAAGTTTTTTTGTCTAGTGGTTCAATAATCGGTAAACAGTCATCTCTGTTATAAGTCATTATAACTCTAAAAATACAATCTCTGTGAAGATTCCTTAATTTTCCAACATATTTTAATAAAGGGCCGAAATCATATGCAGCAACTTCTTCAGGTTTATCATTTAGAGTCAATATAGATGATAACTTTTCGATAACAATATTAATATTTGTTGTAAAATCCATAACCAGATTAAATGAGTGTGGGGTTAACAGACAAATACCAAAAGAATTATTTTGGAATCGATTCTTTTGTAATGCAAAAAATCTGTATGCCCTTCGAATTATTGCCACACTAGACATTGAATCTATATTTGTAGGACTGAAATCAATGTCAGTTTTAGACAATGCATAATTATCTATAACAAACAATATTTTCTCATCTGGTAGACTTTTAAACTCGAGGGGTGTTTTTGTCAGATTTTTTGATAGAGCGTTTGCATATGACATTGTAAAAACAAATTAACAGTATATTTGAATTTACCAACAAAAACTTTTCAATTTTATTTGAAAGTCCGACTTGGAATGTTTATGTGTCAGAGGGTCCTGGTTGAATAACATCAATGAAATCCTAGAACAAAATGTAATTAATTGTATTAGTATATTAAGAAAGACAACACAAACTGCAATATCAAATCGTTATTATCTTGTAAAATGCATACCTAAATCATTTTCGATGGTGCAATAACAATTGTTATTTGAGTCGACGACCGAAAACTATTGGTAACACAAATGTCGTTCACGATAAAAAATTATACCATTGGCAAATATAAATTGTAGGCGGCAAAAGGTAAACAAGTTTAACTACCAATTAGTAATATTGTCACTTATTAGTTTTAAATGATATTGGTATTCAATATGATCCCGTGTTGAAGGTCGATGGACTAGGCAAGATGTTAAATACCTACCATATAAACAATTGTTAATTATCAATATTATTAATCATTGTAGACTGTAACTATTAAGTGTATAACTCACTATAACTATAACAGAAAACAAAATAATATTTTTAATTGTAAAAAATTATTATCACGATGTATATTGTGGTTACCATAGTGGTTTGATATCAAGTTAGATATCAATCTACATCAGTTGTGGTTACCACGATATCGATAACAAAAGAATTGTATGTTTGACGAGGTCCAAGCATGGTCGGGAATTTATAACAACAAAAAGGCGCCAAACCGGTGGAATATAAATAATGTAAAATATAATAATAGTAATATTAATAATTAGGGCTCGGAACTTTATGCGCTAAAAAGCAATGAAATGTGTGCATACAGCATACATATGCACTAATACAAGTCCAAATATGAAATTTTTTTTTGTTTATAATACCTATGTATTCATACGGGAATAAACTTAGAAAAAGCATAACTGTTCAAAAAAAAATTGTAAGTCTTATTTACAAATTTTTTTTTGTATTTTGTCTAACGAGCGACATGGCAGCGAACGATGTCCAAGGCAAGAGTGACAGCTTTTGGAAAAAAGAAAACATTCATTAATGAAAAATGTTACATATTACATCTGGCTGATCAGGCTGATCCTAACAAATTTACTATAATACTGCTCTGTGTATAATTCAAAATATAGACAAAGCGGTGGTGTGACTGCGTCTGCGTGTGAGGTGGCTCTTTATTTCTAAATTATTGAACAATTGTTTTTAGTTGATTAATAAACGGATTATTGTGCTTATAACCGTTAAATATATACAAAACCATAAGAATTTAGTAATATATGCAACATACATTTTTGTGTTACGATTGTATGTATCATGACACGAATTTGTATCGAATCAGTTTTTAAACGTGCAGCTCTTTCCTAAGAAATATGCAAATGGATGAAGTTCCAAGCACTGATAATAATAAAGACGGAACTACGGAGAGACCGCTAGTTATAATTCGTTTTCCAACAATTGATGAAATTAAAAATATTCGTATTAAAAATATTAATATCTGATTTTTTTTATATTCTAATCTATACACATATAATACGTATCACGTATGTATACAGGGTGAATGATAGAAAAGTTGCGAACATCTAAAAGATGGGTCCTTACTCCTCATCTAATAAATTAATATAGTTAGTAGGAACTAGAAAAAAATGCCGTACATACTATTTTTGGAATGATCAAATTATTTCTTTTTATGTAGGTAATTAAATAAAGGGTATTAAAGGTATTATCTAAAAATAAGTATACTCATTACTAGGGCAGAGGACTTAGTAGCTCTAAAAAGTCACCAAATATGCATTTAAATATACAAAATATGCATTAAAAATATGCACTTAAATATACAAAATATGCAATTTAAAGTGAATATTTTTGAACAAAAAATAAGAATTTTTCTGTTGATACTCATTATTTTGATGAACAAATTTTATTTTCAACTTTATTTAACAACTATTACAATTAATTATTTGAATTATTTGGACTCTTTGAATTATTATTTTAAATGCATACTTCTTCAAAACTTTCAACTTCTTCGACTACTAAAAAACAATTAACAAAATAAGTAGTATGATTTGGATGGTTCTGGAACACCTCCCCCTTAAATTTTACATGTAAAAGGATAGGAAAAAATTATAGGCAATTCGAAGTACACGCACCTCCCAAACTTGTTTTAAATACTCAATATAGGCAACCCCCCACACATATAAATCCATCTCGAGACTAGGTCGGCTTCACTACAGCCGCCGCGTACGTAACTGACTTATATTTTACATACATATATACATACATACATACATACATACATACATACATACATACATACATACATACATACATACACACACACATATACACACACATCATAAACACCCAAACATATTACCTATATGGCTATATAGTATATAACCTACTTACATATCAATAAAACATATTGTTAGCAGACGATGTCACACAAACACACACACACACACACACACACACACGCACGCACATACGCACGCACATACGCATACATACATGCACACATTTTAACATTCCTATCTATCCCTGTCACCCTTTCTCACTCATTTACAGGATTATCGTTTATACAACCACAGAATAAGTTAAATTTAATCTATTCTGTGATACAACTCTGTAGAGACAGGTCCGAGTATTGCCGGTGTCCCGGTGAACACGTCATGCCAAGTCACACGATATACCAAATAAAATTTCATGCAGTATAATATGCTCACTGCTCAGAAATATTCACACGGAGAGATAACCTTATCAGACATAGCAAGGAAAAACATCGTAAGTATTTATTATTTAACGATTTAGTTTTAATATATTCGTAAACTAGACGACTAGTGTATCTTAGTAAAACTTAGTCTCATTACACTATTTAAATATAATATTATTTTAAATTATCTAACTATTAATATATTTGGAGAACCATTGTTGTCGTGGTTTCAGTCGTATCTTCGAGATCGTAAGCAAATTGTTGATGTTCATGGTAGTAAGTCTGTTATTATTGATGCAACTTCTGGTGTTCCTCAAGGAGGTCATCTCTCTCCTTTACTTTTTGCAATATTTGTTAACAATATTAAAAAAGTTATTAGTCACAGTCATTTTCTTCTATTTGCAGATGATCTAAAATTATTTTTAAAAATTGATTCTCTTAATGACTGTTATCTACTTCAAAATGATATCAACTCTTTAGTTACTTGGGCAAATGAACATCATCTTGAACTCAATTTCTTGAAATGTCACTCAATGTCGTTTTACAGAACTCGTGATAGATTTGATTATTCCTACTCTATCAATGCTTATCCTTTAAAGAGATCTGAAAATAGAGTTTTGGACCTAGGTATCACGTTTGACCGAGAGTTAAATTTTCATTCCCATTTGGACAATATATGCTGCAAGGCCCTAAAAATGCTTGGTTTTATTAAAAGAATTTGTAATGAATTTAAGTTAACTTCTCCTATAAAAACCTTATATTGTGCTTACGTAAGGTCTATTTTGGAATATGGTGCTGTTGTATGGGATCCTTCCACTTCTTGTGGTAAGGATCAAATTGAAAGAGTACAACGTAAATTTCTAAATTATGCAGCATTTATTTTAAGTATCGACCATTCACCTCATGATTATACCCCAATTTTAAATAAACTTGGTTTATCATCATTAGTTGATAGAAGAAAAGTTGCTAACCTGAAATTTCTCCGCTTACTAATAGATGGCTGTATTGATTCTCCTGTCTTACATTCCATGATTAACTTTAAAGTCCCTTGCTCTTCTGTCCGTCAAACTTATCCATTTTTTATTCCTAAATGCAACACCAACTATTCTGAGAACCAGCCAATCCTTAGAATGATGCGTATGGCAAATAGTGATCCATTATTTCTATAGAATTTCTTGTATTTTTTATTATGTTATTCATGTTCCTAATTTAGTAAATTAGTAATTGTTACTACTGTTATTGTTGTTATCATAGTTAAATTTAATTAATGCTATCATATTATGTTAATTGGGCTCAGCCCGTATTGTTATAATAAATAAATAAATAAATAAATATCATTTCTAGGATCAAATATTGCAATTCAACAAGAACCAACCATAACCAAGCGAGAAATTCGAGATATTTTTAAACCAGCTGAACACATTTACGATTATATGGTAAAAATTGTATTCATATGTTTATTCACCTCCTATGATATAACAATAATATAAATATATATATAATAAAATAATATCATGATCACCCCCCTCATATATACATATTTACTAGTACTATTATTTCATGGTATACAAAAGTACGTATACATCTAAAATAATCTGATAATATTTCAAATAAACATATTTAAAGTTATAATTAGTTATTACTATTATTACACAAAAGAATAATGTGTATTATTGCTACCTATAACTGAGAGCTCTATATCATTTTTGTTTTTGCTTTTACATATATAATATATTTACATAACATATACATGTATGTAATACTATAGCTTCACAACTATCTCCTTTTATTAATATATATTTTTAAAAATCGTATTTTCTATATGTTAAACATATCACCAGTGATGTAGTCGTAATTTTTTTAGTGAGTATACGCTTAAATGAACTTAATATGTTAACGTGGGGGGCTCTGCCCTCCCCCCCCCTATGTACTACGATATTATCATTTTTATATTTATATTTACTAGAGACTATATTACTACCCTGCCGCAATTGAGCCTCATTAGTCTGCAATCATACTCCTAGAAATGAATAATTAAACATTTTAGTTTTTTGGAAAATCGTCACACTAATAAGGTTTCTTGGACATTTTTATTTATTAATTGAAAATTATTTATCAAATTGGTTTATAGAATAAATGCATTCCCGTACGCGTATACCCGCGTATCATGTGTTATTCTATAAGTATACGCACTTACAGAAAATCAGAGAAGTGGGTATACGCCGTATACCCGCGTATACGCCCCACTACACCACTGCATATCACTAACATTTTTTTTTAAATTCATAACTTTTCTTCATAAACTTTTACTGAAAAAGTTTATACTTATAACAATTTATCTTAACACACATATTTTCTATAATGTTTATCAATACAATAGTAAATTATTTATTTTATTTCAGTTCCTTCGGCTTCAAAGTGCAATGATCTTAAGCGTGTACATGCGGAAAATTCGAACGAAGCAGTAAATGCTAAAAAAACACGCATGAGCATCGTTAAAACCCCCAGTTTTGTTAAGACTGGTTCATCACTCTCTAATAAAATCATTTGGTATTATAAGAAAAATACAGATAATTTGAACAACGTCAGTGCATTTTTAGTATCATCAAAAAAAGACTTAATTCAATTACTTATATCATCATCGACAAAACACCCAATTAAATTCAACCTGAAACTGGAAGATACGTACAGCCGGCCAAATGTAGAGAATTCAGCCAAGAACCTTGCAAGCGTTCGCAAAATTATTGACCGAAGAAGATGTTTATACATCTAAAGGAAGTGGATTTACTTCGGAAGCCATAGACGGCTTATTATTAGGAGTATACAATTACACACCTATTGGTGGCTCATTGTACATTCCGTTACCAAATTACATTAAGAATAAAAAAGGTGTAATCAACCCTCAAAACACAGACCAACAGTGCTTCAAGTGGGCAATCATAGCAAAATACGTTTCAGAAAATGCCAAAAATCAAGTGGCTGAAAATTATACATCGCTCGAGGACAAATATAATTTTTCTGGTTTAACATTCCCAACATCTGTGAGGGAAATAAAAAAACATTTAAAAAAAATAACTGTATGTATTTGGATTAAAAAAAGAAAAGAATAAAAAACATATTATTTATCCACTTAAAGTTGTGGATGAAGAAAAAAAATATCATTTTGATCTTTTACTAACTACTGTCGGAGATAAAAGCCACTACACATACATATCAAATTTCTCGCGTCTTGTTAGATCACAAAAAACTGGACATAGCAACTCTGTTGTATTTTGCAAACGTTGCTTCACATCCTATGATAATAGACCTTTGAAAAATACATTATGTGGACAAGCAGCACTTGATCAGCATAAATTGATATGCGGATCGTATAAACCAATTTCACCTCAGATGCCTGAGCCCGGTTCAATGTTGGAGTTTAGTGCATGGAACAAAACACAACGCCACCCCATAGTTATTTATGCTGACTTTGAGGCGCTTCTCGTTAAATTTAACGAGAAAAAAGGAAAAAATACAACTGTAATTCAAAATCACGAGCCTATGAGTTATGGTTTTTTCGTAAAGGTCAATGACCACATACCAAAAGAACTGCTTGAAGAATTTGAAATACCAACATCACCAGTTATTTACCTTGGAAGTAATGAAAATAAAGAGGTAGCAAAACATTTTGTACAAAGTATTGTGGAAATAGCAAAAAAAATAGACAAACTGCTCAAAACCAACACATTAATTATAATGACACTGGAACAGCGACGCACACATGAATTATGTAAAACATGTAATTTATGCAAAAAGGGATTTTCTAAAGAAAACCATAAAGTAGCTGATCATTGCCATCTATCAGGAAAATTTAGACAAACTTTATGTAATTCATGTAATCTCAAGCTTCAACAACCAAATTTTGTAACGGTTTTCTTTCACAATTTAACCAACTATGATGCTCACTTTTTGGTAACTGAGCTTGGATATGACACGAGCACAATTTCTGTAATACCAAACAGCGAGGAGAAATTTATTTCGTTTTCGAAATATATCAACAACTCTTTCACAATAAGATTTATAGATACATTTAGATTTATGGCCTCCAGCTTATCGACGTTAGCCAAAAATTTAATAACGTCCGAGTTTGAGAAGTTCAGATAAACCATAAAAGCATTCAAACATAATGATATGAACCTTGTCACACGTAAAGGTGTATATCCCTACGAGTTTACCGATAGTTGGAGCAAGTTCGAGAAGACCCATTTACCGAAGAAATCGGATTTTTGTAGCACGTTGGCTGAAGAACATATATGCGATAGTGAATACGAACACGCAATCTCAGTATGGGACCATTTCAAATGCAAAAACTTGGGAGAATATTCGGACCTATATCTTAAAATCGACATAATGCTGTTAGCTGATGTGTTTGAGAACTTCCGAGACCTTTGTTTAGCACTGAACACTGAGTTACGCAAGAAGGCCACAAACGATTTCGAGAAAGATTTTTTTAAATTAATGAACAATGCAGTATTTGGTATGTTATTATAAATTTAAATTTTTCATTTTTCATAACATTTTCTTATGATTTTCCAGGTAAGACGATGGAAAATGTTCGCCAACGTATACAAATTAATTTAGTATGCAGTGTTTGCAGAAACTTATAAATAAGTCAATGTTTAAGCACTGTACAACTTATAACTAGAATCTAGCAGCTGTGTCGCTAGAGAATAAGGAAATTCAGTTTGATAAGCCAATATATACAGGTAACTATTATACACACACATTCACATAACAATTATCTGTTTGACTTAAACAATAAATACTTAACAGAATTGTAATATTATCAGTATTGGATTGTATTTAATTATTTAATGTTTCAGATGACATTTTGAAAGTTCCAGAAGTTGGCAAACATTTTCTGTCATGATAACAAATTATAATTCAAGCATTTCAAGCAATGATTATTATTTTAATAACAATTTTACAAAATGAAATTGGAAATAGTAAATTTGATTTCTTTATAAACATAAAAAAAATGCTACCATATGTTATAAAAATAAATATTTTTGTTAGCATTGTTACATTGTAATAACATAATGAATTTGTTATATAATGTAATGTTATGTGTTGTTTCCGTCCCCCTAATACATAATATAGCACATTTTACGAGCAAACACAGCCTAATATCAAATTTAAAAGTATGAATATTATCTAGGACATTTTGAATGAGTTTTTTTTTATATTTTAATTTTGAAGTAAATTATAAACATTTTAAAATTGTGAATTGTGAATTGTTCTAAACATTTAAGTTTAACACATGCGGTTTAATGTTCTTTTAACATAAACTGTATTACAGTACCTTTTTGAAATTAAAATTATAAACTAAAAATGAAGGTTTAGCAAATATATGATAGTGATAAATATGATTGTGATATATTTATCATGGTAATTTAACTGAGCCATACCATTTCTTATAAATGATAAATTTAAATTATGATAGACAGTCATCTTATAAATTATAATCTTGTTATATGCTAAAAATCCCTTAAATTAACTTTTATTCTTTAAATATTCACAATTTTTTTTTTTTTTGGTTAGGAAATTATTTCTCACTGTTCAATAAGAAATTTTAAAATGAAAAATATCAACCATAATATTAACTTGACTGTGTCTCCAAGGTAGGCACACATTGAGGAAATTTCACATGCAAACAATTTTGTATTATAAATCATAAAAATAATAGCCATGAAGTTTGTATACTGAAAATTGATAGGATCATAATGAAACAACATTTATTATTAGAATTTTCTAATTGACAAAATATTATTTTACATCTTATAAGTTACTTATAGTACTTATAGTCTTACTTCAAAAGTAAATATTATGAATTAAGAGTTAAAATTACATGTGTGCTATGATAATCACTTGAATGATTTAAGATGTTGAGACTGGAGATTACCAATATTGATGTTCTGTAATTTCAAAACACCACCCCATAATTCTTATTAGTGTTTAAATAATCATAATCATTGTAATAGGTAAAAAATAAATAACAATTTTATATCAGAAAATAATTAAATATTTGATTTAACTTTATGTGCAATAAATGCCATGTTTTTATAAATTATTTAGTTATAAATTAAAGCTTCTAAACTAGAAATAGTAAATAGCTTCATAAAATTATATTGTATACTTTTTTTGACCAGCAAAATTAACAATAAATTAAATTAATAAAATATTAATATAAATAAATTATGAAATTAATAAAAATGATTTATTTATTTACTGTCATAAAGCATTTTTTTTTTATATTACATAATAATACAATTAATTGTATAACTTGCATTTAATTATACACAATAAATAAATAGAAAGGTTGTTGTTGATACTGATAATATTCAATTATGTTTCACCTTTTATGTTCTGAGAGGAGCGATGAATGCATTTATTTTATAATGATTTATAGTTTTTTTGTGTCATATATTTTTGTATTTTCTTCTTAGCTTTTTAAAATAAATTACTCTAATAGCAGTATAACTATATGTAAAATAAAATATACTTACCACTTAGTAGTTAGCAATTAAGGTCTCTACTGGGAATATTTTTTTGTATGCAATGATTTTTCATTGAGTTCAAATTTAACACATCCATTAATGTGATTTATTCAATCATAATCTACACTTGGCACCTATACTATACAGCAAAGCAGTTACCTACTTTCCTCTTTGTTAATTTTAGTATATTGATACCTATTTAAAATTTAAATGGTTCTATTATACTATTTAATTTAATACTTAAAGCATGTATTTGAATTTCTTTTAATATTTCTTTGAACATAAAAATATTTAGATGAGAAACTGTTGAACTCACAATAATATGTTTGTAGGTATTAGAAGACCTATGGAATATGTCCCTATGGTGTTTATTATACTGATGGTAATTAGATACCAATATCTTAACTTTCTTTAAGTGTAACTTTTTTACAAAAAAAACACGGTTTTGGCCAAAATTAATATTTTTTTAATTAGGTTAGGTTAGGTTGGGTACTTTAGTACCTTTACTGTTTACTGATTAGGAAATTTAATGTAATTTCAAATATGTATTTGTTAAGGGACTAAGGTCTAAGGGTACAGTTTATTAATACATTTTGTAAAGAAGATAAGAAACGATGCCGTTTGTATTTTACCTGTTTTGCCCAGTAAATAACGCAGGTGCATTTTACATAAACAAGAGGTAATTTGGCCACAATCTTAAAATACTTTTAAGATGTTATTTAAATACATATATTTAGAAAGTATTTAAAATACATTTAAATAATTTTAAGAAAAAGTATTTTAGAACAAATACAAATACTTATTTGTATAATGAAATAAGTAAAATTAAAAGAGTATGCTAATTAACATAATACCTATTCTATTAATTTACCTTTCAAATACTTTTTTTAATTTTACTTATTATTTATCGTACAAATAGCAAGTAGGTAAGACAATACATTTTTTAATAATATTAGTATTAATTACTAATTTAAAATGTTAATGTAATATTTAAGTATCATCAGAACTTTGTACAATAAATTGTACTACACTACTATAACTATTAGATTCTGGGCACTGGGCAGAGCAAACTATGTATTGATTTTACAATGTTGTTTTTGTTTTGTTTAAGACGATAAGTTTTTGAAAAAATGCTTAGATTTGAATGCCTAGATTTTAGAACTTCAGTAACTTTTCATATGTGAAAGTTAATTTTAGTTGGTCAGTAGAGAAGTCATTTTTGAAAATAAAATGTAATTATATTATATTATAAGAATGAGTGCATAGATAATATTTAAGTTTTAAATTAAAATTGCAAATGGAAAAATTTAGAAATATGAATTAAGTGGACTGTATCTGTGATATTGTGCCATTGTGAGCAAGGGTACCCATAAAATAAATTGTAGGTTTTATTAAGCTAGCTATATTATATATTTCGAGTGTGCAGGGAGAAAATAAAGTATAGGTACCGGTTAAGTATTTTATTATCAAGGTGTTTTATACCCATAAATTTATTTACCAAGTGTAAATACTACTGGTACCCACAATATAAATATCAATACATTAAAAGTACCTAAACATAGTTCGGAAAAAATAGTAACAATATTGTCAATATTGTAATATTTGTATACTAATATAAGTGACATTATATTAAATAAATTATACAAATATTCTAAAGTTTTTGTCCCACATGACTGCTTCCCCCCCCCTAAAAAAAACAAGTTTTCTATGTGGCCTGGTAATGATTTGAAATGGCCTGCAAAAATTTTGGCACCAACAATAAAAAAGTTGAAATGACGCCCCTGGACACCATAGCCTATTACCTAAGTCTTCTTTGTGGATTTTCAGGAATGTTTACTGAGTTAAGTACTTAAGTGCAAGAACAATTAGTGGATTCGGGTGGTTTGTAAAGCGAGAACGGGAACGTCGGAAACGCTTGTAAGAGGATGTAGCCACTTCAACGATAGTCTGTCAAAGGCTTAAGAAGACGCCACACCCGCATATTATGTTGTCTTTAATTAACATTATATTGACTCAAAAATTTAATTGTTCATGATTTTTAAGTATTTTGTTGACATTTTAACTTTAGACGCTTTTAAAAAACTATTGTGTTTAATAACGCTCTTATTTTTTTTAATTTTCATTAACAACAGTCAACAAATTATGAGAAGCCTTTTATTAAACTTTCAATTTTTTTAGCCTAGCAAAAAAAAAATGTAACTAATTTAAAAATTTTTTATACCTGTAATTAGCTAAAAAAATTCGAAATATCTTGAAACAGGGGCGTCATTTCAGTTTTTTTTTGGGGGTGTGCCATTTTGAAATTTCACCAGGCCATTTAAAAATAGAGCGGATCTACAAGGGGGGATTCCCTTGTTTCAGCAGGCCAATTGAGAATATTTTAAATGTAAGTGGTGCCACCGCACACCCTGACCCCCCCCCCCAAATGACGCCCCTGTCTTGAAAATGTTATGGTGTATAGAAAATATATATCTATATGAACATTTGAAGACAATTGTATATATTTACTAATATTTTTTTATTGTGTTACACACAGTAATACAGACTAACGCTCAACATTTTTAGATTCTGAGTGGAGCGAGGAATGTATTGATTTTACAATAAAGTGTGTTTTTCTTCTTTTTTTGTGACTGTCACAACATTTAAGGGCAGTAAAAAAGCTTCGATTTTCTTCATCAGCATCTTTTCCTGTAGAAAAGTGAATCTAGTTGGTACTTTGGGGGGTCAAAAGTAAAAATTCCTCATAGTTTTCAATCGCGCCCTGAAAAACACCAAAAAAATTAAGAGAAAAACGAGAATTTTTACGCGAAACCAATTTTTGACAAAATCGATGTTTTTTAATTTTCATTTATAACAAGTTATTATGAACCCCTTCATCTATAGACTCAAAAACTCCCCCCCCCCACCACCAAGATAAAATTATTTGAAGCGACTGGCTTACACATGAACTCTGTTTCAGCTCACGAAAATTGAATAGTATTTTGTTTATATATATAGGGTTACTATCGGTCACAGATAATAAAATGGTTTTTATATGATTAGATATAATTTTCTGTAGGTATTATATAATATATTTTGTAATTTAGGCTAATAAAGTTGTACTAAATAAATATAAAATTGAGTAACAACTGTTGTATATAATAATAATATATAAATATAGCTTAGAGGCAAAGTGTATGGTGATTGAGGTTTGCACCTATATATACTAAAAAAATACTCGAGTAGGTACTTGACCGATTTAGACAAAAAACAATTGAGAAGCTTGTAACCGAAGCAAACCAGAAACGATAGATTGATAGGTAGACTATAATATTATATATAGTCGTCTAATACAGATATTATTATAGTCGCATCATATCTAAATAACACATATATGTATGTAAATTCAAATTTTTTGACTAATTAGCGTCAACTTTTGCACGCATACTTATTATTTAGGATCTCGTATGAGTACGACCTGTAAGAGTATTAGAATAGAACACATGGATAACAATTAACAGTCATATTATATATAATTATCTAAAAAGCAAAATGTATAGAATCAAAAAATTCTCGACTTATTTTGACGATTCAAGAAATGTTTCGATAATATAGAATGAACCAGATTTTTCAGGGTGGCTTAGGTACCAGCATAGATAATATGTACAATAACTAGATAGCCGTGAAAACGTAACATACAGATTACAGACAGAGTTATTTTCGTAAAATATTTGTATGTATACAACTATACAAGTATACAACTATAGGTACCTATATACAAGTATAGGTGGTACAATTGTACAGACGATGGTTAAAATTAAATTTGTATTAGATTTCGAATGATTTTCTATTGCATATCTTAGGTTTTATTTGCATGCATGAATATTTTATCGATTTTAACTTCTATAACTTTACTTCTACCGTAGGTTCTTTTACTACCGACTTTATCTAATCATCTAATATCTGTTAACTTTAATATAATGTATATTTTTGAACTATTGTTGCTTTACGTTATTTTAAATTATCTTGTTTAATAACGATTTATAATGTGGGCTATCCTATTGTAGCTAGTTATACTAATTACTAACATACAAGTCTTAATTACTATATTAATTATTGCTGTACTATATAGGTACAATTGCAGTTTGGCTTTAATAAATGAATAATAATAATAATAATAATTTTCGACCCCTATAATCAGTTACAATATTTTTATGTTTTCAGAGTTGAATGTATATTTTTTTCTCTTAAGTAATTTATGCACTCATATATTTTCTACGCCTGCACCGACTGCCAAGCCACCCACAATTATTTAACGACGGTCGGCGACACGAAATGGAAGGAAACTAATAACTATGAACTAGGAAACGTGATCGCTAGGAAGTCGGAACTATATGAATGTCGAATGTGTCGCAGCCACGCAATACTACTGATAATAATAATAATAATAATAATAATAAATTAATGCGATGCCTGTTCAGCGCCCAGCGGTCCATCGGGCGTCGACCACCGTCGTCGTCGCCGTCGTATTCTTTTATCTTTGGTCGTACGAGTGTTGTACTGAAGTCGGGATGGCGGCGGCGCGCGCGGTACAACGAGGCGTAGCACTGCGCTACGCGGGCGCGCAGCTGCTGCAGCTTGAGCACTCAGTAATAGCTGGTGCACACAAATTATAATATTATTCCGTACCGACTATAATAGCGACCCTACACACATATGCCAGCGACAATAGTGTTGTACCCGTTTAAATTATGGATTATACGTGTGGATGTTAGGACGTACGGCATTGTAAAGTGACTACGAGAGTACAAACTAACTTAATTTTATAATTTTTTCATGTCAATTTGTATTTTATTTTTATTTTGAAATATAGGAGCGGTACCTAAATATTGAAACTTTAAAAAAAATCTTAATTACTATAACAGAATCGAGTAGGTTTTCAGTAATCAGTATTGTTTGAAATTAAACGATAGAGTGCTTAGGTATACCTAATAAAAATGATTCGACACCGATGAGCAATGATCATGATATAACAGCTTTCAGCTTTGTATATTATATTATGCCAATATGACATGCTTGATTTTTTTTTGTGGGGGGGGGAGGTGGGGGTCGCCTTTCCGACAAAGAGTATACATTGGATATTCGTTGGTCCTTGGACCATAGGATGACAAAAGTTTGTTTCCCGAAACGCTGGTATACTGGTATTATATAGTGTGTTCAAATCTGTAAACCTACACGACTGCAGCAGGTACCGTTGAGACACCACATGTTAACACGGTTACATCTGTTTTCTCTCTCGTTTAAACGTCGTCGGTTTCGTTAGCGCCGAAAAGCTTCTGTGCAAGTGAGAACCATAATAATATAGTGGTTTCTCTCTCCGCCTAAAAGTTTAGCGAAGGATAGGAATGCCGTGTCTATACCTAATAATAATAATAATAATAATAATAATATGTTTTTTACACGAATACGGTCGTCTCGCCGCGATCCCATCGGCGCAAGGCGTAACCATAAACATAATATATATTATTATACTATTATACACACAGTACTGCAGTACTGTAACGTTGCACAGTATATTATTATTATTATAATCGTCGTCATCGTTACATAAGTGGCGTTGTACTCGTCGTCGTACACGACGTCATGTCCGCGACACGAACGTTCCATTCGGGCGACGGCGGCGGCGGCCAGGGAGTGGGCCAATCGGACGGTCTGCCGCCGCCCGAACGATCTGATAGCACCACTGCGGTGCCGTAATGCCGCACGCCGTCTCGTACATAATATTACAGTACATATTATACTCGTACTCGTACTGCTCGTGCCCGGCGGCTCATTGTTTACGACCGGCGCTGCCCACGTACGACGCGAACGGTCGGGGAGGGTGGCGGTGTACGCACGGACCGCGGCGCGACAACAATAATAAGCGAACGACGGCGGCGCGCGCACCACACGACACGCACAGGTTGTCGCCACTCGTCCGCCGCGCATCCGGAATTCCGAACGCGTTTATCCGTTATCGGTTATTATTTATTCATTTTTCGTCGGTTTTTCGTCGGACGTTTCGCGGCGATCGTCCCTGGACCCCGCGCCCTAGAAACGCGCCCTAGCGCCCTCGTCGACACACCTCCTCCCGGCAAGCCGTCGTCGTCGTCAGGCGCCGATAGTTTCGGTGTCGTCGCAGGGCTCTGGTGCCAGGTCCAGGGTGCCCGAAACCCGTTGGCGGCCAGGAAGCCAGTCTCTGCCGTCTCTGGCCCAAGCTCTTCTGATCCGACGATGACCGCTTCGCGGAGCCGGACCTGCGGACCGCTGCCGTCGTGGTCGCATTGCTGACCCGCCGCCGATACCGCCGCTGTGCCTCCCCCACGGTTGTCGATTTTCATCATCGTCCGAACGAGCGCCGGCGATCATGTCCTCGCCGCCGTCCCTGCCGCTGCTGCTGCTGTTGCTGTGCCACTCTGCGTTCCGGGCTCACGGTTTCAACCTGGAGACGAGGCTGCCGATCGTCAAACGCTCCCTGGAAGAATCGTACTTTGGCTACTCCGTGGCCGGACACCAGTCGTACGACGAGCTCAAGTTACAAGTCGAAAACAGTTGGTTAGTGCGCTTACTCTCGTTGTCACCATTGCCGTTGTCCGACCGCAGAATCACCACTTGTCCGGAATTTGATTACCTACTTTTAAAAAACTCAATAATTAATGTCTACAATGTTTTACGGAACTAAATAAGTCGATTGGCAACTCAATACTTTTTTCACTGTTATTACCCTATGGTGTTTACTAGACATTAAAAACAACTTAAACTACCTACCTACCTGATTTGTGTTTACAAATTTAATCTAAAAACAAACGAACGAACGTTTGTCTTTTGACCAATTTTCTAAACAAAATACAGTTCCAAATATATTAGAAAATTTCTGTCACGGGAAAATAGCTTGTGGATTTTTACATTAACATTTTTTTTATTAAATTCAACTTTCTTACAGTAAATCCACTTATAGTTTCAAACCATTAGTTTTTTATGACATTTTTGCTTGAGATTTTTTTTTTCAACAGTAAAAATGTATTATGTATTTTTTTTTATCAGGATTTTAGTCGGTGCTCCAATCGGTAAAAACTTACAACCGAAAACTAACCAGTCTGGTGCACTGTATAAATGTCCATTAACATCAGATCACGATGATTGTATACAGGTTGTTACTGATGGAAAGCGAAGTAAGTACACATATTTTTTTATTTGGAAAATATTTTATGTACCTGGTTAATTATATTAAAATGTGTAATATCAAAGATAAAAGAAAGAACCCTACAAAACTTGCCTCATTGTACAATATAAGAAATGATAAAATTATGGTCATACCAAATCTTACTCTGGATATTTAACTAACTTAGTGAAAAGTTATATGTCAACTCCAGAGAAGTTTTCCTTATATAAATAGAGATCAATTTAACCCTCCCACATTGTTAAGACATAATTAATTTTTGAACCCACTAATAATATAAGGTAACCGTAATTACTGTAAAAGTGTTGCTATTGAGTGACTTTTGAGCTCTTTCCCAATACATTAAGAATGTCATAATTAACTCTTAGTACATATATTTTTATATGTATTTTAATGTAGACTGTGATATAAAAATAAAAAGGTAGGTTTATATATAGAATACTAACTACTATAATGATAATTTTATAGTATTATTTTATATTGTTAGTAATTTACCTATGTTATTTTATTATAATAATAAATAATATAATTGTTAATTTGTAAACTTAAAAAATGTCTCATGATAATTGAGGTTATTAGGTTACACAATTTTTGAAGTTGATAATAATGATTTTTGTTTTCTTTTTTACAACAGACCCAAATAATGGACTTTATGACCCCTGTAAGTGAAATTTTGGTAACTTTTGTGTTTGTTCATGGTTTGTTTATTGCAATTTGCATTTTAATATGTTATGTGTTGCATCATAACATCATTTATTAAAGCCTATTTCATATTATATTTATGAATATTTTTTTTGATTGTTATATAACAAGCATTGCTGCCATGTAAATACTGCTTAATTTAGTTGGAGTTTTATATCCATCACATTAGTATGGTCTGATCATGTTTTAGAAAATACGTTTGATAAGCGCATGACTCAAAGTTAATGTATGAAATAGTTAACTGCACTGTTATGTGTAATATTAAGCTTAAACTGTATATTTATTATTTAATTGACTTTTTCAAGCATTCAATATTCTCAGTATTGTGTTGCATATAAAAAATTTTATCACAAAACACAGTTGGTAGGTAATTTATAATATTTTTAGTATATTGCCATGAACGTTAAATTACTTAAAATAGTTAGTACAAATATTTAGTTAGGTTAAGTCAGATACTATTTTTTCAGTGTTAAATAATCTATTGGCTATAGTCATTGATGATTAAAAATGTTGTTCTATCTTTCAAATAATTTTATGTATATCTTTTACAAATTTATGATACTTGTTCAATTTTACATTTACTTGGTTTTATGTACCAGGGGATCCATTTACTTTTTTGAAAATATTATTTTTATATAATTTGATGTACATTGAAATCAGCATTTCTGAAAAAAATATTTATTTTTATTTTTTATCATTATCATTTTTAAGTATCTTCCAGGGTATTTTACTTTTTTTATAACACCATACACTAATTTTATTTCATATTCCGAAGCTGAATGTTATTTGGAGTATTTCAATCTATAAAAATCAAATTTCAGACAAGTTGTTCATTAATATTCATAAGTATTTAAAGTTAAGATTAGTGGACAACATTTTGTGGGGGTACCCCAGTACTCCGCTCATCTAATCTATAACTAATGAAGTTGAAACTTCACGAAATAGTGAGTGTGGACTCTTAAATAAATCATTCTATATAATTCATTACATAATTAGATGTTGTATGTTGATAAATATTGACCAAATTTAAAAAAAAAAACAAAATATTTTTTTAAGTCCCATAATACATTTGATACCAACTTATCCCTTGTATAAACTTTGTAATGTTTTTAAGAGTGAATACTTTATACTTATCGTTTCAAAAAGTGTTACATTATTTTGAAATTGTTCTGTTGAAAAATTCAAGATGCAATTAATTTTAGCATTTTTTTATACTGGCCAGTATATTTTATGAGAACCAGTCAGAATATAATTTTTAAATAATTAGTTTGATAGGTATCAAAACATACTAACACAGTTGGCTCATAGTCACAGAATGTGTACAATATAATATACTATAATTACAATCAAACTGACCGGCCCAGTATGACTTATTGCCCCAAATTGAGAGTTTCGCGGTACCCTCAGCTATCCAAGTAGTGGCATCACGCCATCACTCGCTGCTTATAAAATGTATTGAATATACAACAGTACTTTATTTATTAGCGAAGTATACATTCCACATTCCAAGTTTACATTCCACATTTTTTGACGCAACTATTGCCATATTACTTTTCTTTAATCTCAACACTTCTATTAAATTTATAATTACAAAACAAAAAAAAGTCCTGGGTGACTGATTCATAATCAACGGAAAGCCAAACCTATTAGAGCTATCGATTTTAAATTTTGATGGTAGATTAATATTATAATTTCACAGTGCACTCAGAAAAGATTTTCCAAAATTCGCATTTTAAAAAGGGTCACTCAATTAATTTATGATCACATGAATTATTTCGTTTCAGTTGTATTACATTTGTGGTAAGTGTTATTAAAATTTCCTTACAATAATTATGCTTATCAGATTTTTTTTTATAAGATCCAAGTATGCAAGTATGTTAGTATGTTAGTTTCAAACTTTTTTCTAAATGGGGTTTACACAATGTGTTTGAATGTTATGCCTAGTTAAAAATGATAAAAGATTTTTTTTTTTTATCAAGAATTTTATTTTTGTGTTTTTTATGTACATTCATTTCATTATAAAATAATTATTATTTATTATTTAATTTATTTTGGATACTGCTATAGTTATTTACAATTCAAATATTTTTAAACATTAAAACTTAAAAAATAAAATCAAGCTTAGGATTGTTGATGCCGATGGCTATGACTTAGATTTGTATGTATTTGCATTTTTTCTTGTTGATTGTTTTGTATACTAAATAAGTCGGTACAATGAAGATAATACATACAAAATGTTTTGTACCATTAAAAGAAATCCATCATTCTTGTTCGTGTTTTTGAATATTTAAAGGTTTTTTAGTTTTTAGGTCATATTTTATGATTTTAATATTACTCATATAAATGTTTTGAGATTTCTAGACTTATATTATTGTGGCATAAGAACAATTACTTATTAATGTATACATTTTTATTTTTCAACTTTATTTTATTTATATATTTTTAACATTAAATTAATAACTCCTTGTAGGTGTACATTCATTTATTATTATTTATTAAATATAAATAATAATATTGAAATAAAACATTAATAAGTTGTAAATTGTAATGTTATGGCTATCGTAAATATATTTTTTGCATGGTTATGATGCACCAATATGGCATGAAAATTATGTTTAAATGCTTTGAAAAAAAAAACGTTCATAAAAATATGTACCTATGATATCATGTATTAAATTACATTTTAGCTACATGGCTTAGCAGTCATTTGTATATAATTACGTATAATTAATAGCGATAAAAGCATACTACTTGTTTTTGAATGGCATGTGAAATGCACGTACACATTTGTGATTATTTTTTATTTGACGATACGACCAATATTTGTATGCACGTTACCAATATTATTTCGTAGTTTGGCCTTCAATCGTTAAATACTGACGAGGTTGCATTTCATTTATTGTAAAGAAACGTATGCTTGTACAGTTTCTGTTTATAGGCGCCAGACGGTAAGCATCATGCATGTTTACTTAAGGATTTATAATGCATACATCGTGAAAATTTATTTTTATTTTAGGACGTGATTTAAATGTTCAAAACAATGGTTGAAAGTCTTAATATTAAGTCATGTATTTTTAGTATTTTTGTTACTCATTATTTAATATTACAAATGAACTTTAATACTTATAAGTATTAAGTAGGTATCGATATGCTAAATGTATAAAATAGTTTTTTGTATGTTTTACATTTTTTAAGAGCATATACCACAGTACTACGCCGATGTACAGAACACACGCATTCGTTGTCTCAGTGTTTATACTCGTATAACATAGGTACGATATGCATACATACTAAATGTACCTACCTACGTCTCTCAATTCCAGTACAATTTTGTTGTTTTTAAAATCTGAGTAAATTTAACTACTTATTACGAAACTTAAAGATGATAAACATTATCCGATCTCTGAAGTCGTAATTTTTAGTTATTTTAATTTTAAAGTGAGTTTCTTAGTAAATATCATATTATAACAATATAAAAATACTTATCACTCGCTTTAAAATTAAAATATCGAAAAGATCGAGAGTATGTATAATATTATATTCTTTGAGTTTGATAACAAGTACATTTTTCTAATATTAAAAAATAAAAATAATAAAACTTTATTGGGAATGCGGAACCTTAATGTATTATGAACCTATCCGCGTGAATGACAGCCGGCAGAGACAACGAATGCGTGTTTTAGTACTTAAATACACAACCCACGCGTTTTATAGTTCACAAGTTTTTTTTAGCTGATTTCAGGGTGTGTATGTCTATAATATTTTAAATAGTTTTGATTTTTTAATGAAAGATTAAATTATCTATATGTTATGTAGGTATAAAAATAAGTAATGTATAGAATTTTTAAATCGTGATCAATGCATTCAATATAATACATTATATAATATATTATATTATTCAGTTGTTAGTTAATTTTTAAATATCTTATGCCATAAAAATGTTACAATTTGTTGATATAATATAAAATTATAACTATTGCAAAGTCATTTTGGATTTTACTGTTTTAAAAAGTAAATTAAACATGTTGACGATTGAATTGCCATATTCCAGACATTTTTTTTACTCGTGACTTTTTTTTACTTCCTAGTCTATAGTAGAAACGTTTCCCAATTTTAAATCGTATTGTACATTGTCCTAAATAAAATTTCGCGAAAAAAAAATGTCATCTGTCTAAAACCATTTTCCATAAAATTATAACTAAAATAATTTGAAATTCGACATGGTTGCGAAGCTGCATCATTTTATGCGATTAAAGTCTGTAGACTAATAATCACGAGAAAGACCTTTGGGGAACATAAATATGATTTTTATTAGATTACTAAGTTTTGTATTATTCAATTCATTTTTATCTAAAGTATTTTCTTTAGATATATACCTACTTAATAATGTGTTTTATTAAATCCTTATTGGTATTTAGGTTGTTAAAAATAGATATCGATTTTATTATGGTTAACTGGACTTATCACACCCACATAAGCAGTACGCACATTATTTATTGTGATGCACAACTGCACAAGTTATCGGGCTCTAAGTGCTTTTTGTTTTATTAATTTATATTAATCACTGGTGTTTAATTTCTTTATATGTTGTACTCATGTACTGGTGTACATTTTATCTGTACTGGTCACATTTAGTCGTACGTATGTCATGCTGAGGTATTCATAAATGATTAGTAATTAGTAATAACTAATAGCTATGACTCAACCGAAAATGTAGTTAGCATTTTGTATATTTATTTACTCCTCTATACTGTTCAATGTTCATTATGTCACACGCACATCTTAGGTATGCAAGACTGACCAACACAAAAAACGTAGTTTTAAGAAAAACCGAATCTGCTTCAAAATGATTTAAAGCCTAATTATAAATAATTTATATTTCTATAACTCGAAGCTTATTATTTTTACGAAACCGACCGTTTTTAAGGAGTGTGATTTAGGAAATTATCTATGTTCTTGAGTGCGGGTTATGCGTGTAGTAACTGATCATTAGTGTGTTTGACCAAAGGCGGATACAAGGGGCGGGGACGGGAAATAGGGGGCAATTGCAAAAAAATGTGTTGTATATAACCATAAGATATTTGATTCATATTAATGTGTGTAGAAATGTATGTATAACTCAATTGTTTAAAGCCAACCTTTTTTTAAAAATCTGTATTATTTTTGAGATCTATATCTGCTATTGTGTGTGACTATGTTGAATAATAAATAGCTGAGCGCTCCTGCACGCGCGCGTACTATATAGTGTCACCACAGCTGCAGCAGCGTGAACGGTAAAGAATGAATGCTTATTAATTGTTTGTATTTTTGGTCAATCCTACCAGCGAACCTAATAATGCGATAACACTTTTGAAAACAAATTCAAATTCGTTGATTTATAAAAGTACTAGAAATCGATCAAATTGTTAAGAATTTTAATTTCATTTCTGAATAATAAAATCCGCGTTCATAACTTTTAAACATTCAAACAAATTTATAGGAGTTGGGGAACGAAATTTTAAAAAGATCGAAATATAATTAAAAACAAACATATAATTTATATTTGTTTGCAAATAGCTCAAAAAAAAAGAATTTGAAATATTTTGAAAATTTTATCTTGCATGGAAAATGGTTGTGTAAACATTTGGTGAACATTTTAAACAGGGATGGCCAACCCGCGGCCCGCCTTGGAAAGTTTTGCGGCCCGCGACATTTATCAAATATTTACAAAAAAAAAATTATTAATATATTATTATAAATAAAACGTAAAAATATGTGATTATATATATTAATATTTTGGCTGATGACCTTTTTTTTTTTTTGGCAACCCTATATGTGGCCCGCAGGATTGTAATGTATTTACAAAGTGGCCCCGCAAGATCATTTGGGTTGGCCATCCCTGATTTTAAATGTATACAGTAATTATTCTTTTTGTGGTTTTGAGTAAAAATTCACGTTTTTTTAAATTTTGTTTACTATTCCCTATGTTTTTAAAAACTTCTGTGAAAGTTAAATTTACCTTTCAATAGAATCAACTAGATCAGATTTTCTACCAGAAACCATCCCGAAAGTTGAAAATCGAAACATTTTTTCTACTTCATATTTTCGTGTATACATATTACATACACAAAAAAACACATATCAATGTTAAATCAATACATAAACCGCTTCCCACAGAATCTAAGATGATAATTTACTTTAATTTGTCGATTAATTATTCTTATTTTAATAGTGAATTGATTCTATTTCTAACTATTTACAATACTTAGGATTAGTATAAAAACACATATACATACATAAAGTCGCAAATTATTAGTTATTCATTTTTAAATATAAGTAAATCCACAACATTTTAATGTTTATTATATAATTTATCAATGTTATTTACTTAAGTTAGTGTAGTTAAGACAGTTAAGTCATAGGCGCAAATCGCGGGGGGGGCTAAGGGGGCTTAGCCCCCCTCCCAAGTCATATTTAGCCCCCCCCCAATTTATTAGTGTACCGCAAACTATTCAAACTTTGTGAATTGTTCAATGTATAAATAGACAGGGCTTAAGCCCCCCCTGAATTGAACCAATTTGCGCTTATGAGTTATGTACAGTAAATTGTGTTGTTATTGTGCCATTTATAGTTAGTGGACAGTATGGGTGAGTAAATGTTAAAATAAATTACATTTTTCAAATTATATATGACTTGGATGTAATGTCATTTTTTAACATACCATAAATGTTAGAAATGTGTTTTAAAAGATCCTGATTACTTTTGAACTTAACTAGACATTTTTATATTACATTTTTCGAAAATTAAATTATCTTTTTAGTATTGGAACATTTTATACAGTTTTTTCCTTATAGCTAACTCAAATTGAAGTATATATTTTATTGTATTAAAAAAATATATATTGCATGTAGTACAATACCTAATCAATTGGGCCAAACATATAGTAAAATTCATATTTTCATATCTACAAAGTACAAGTAACTAATAGTGTGATATAATACTTATATTTTTTTTGTCTATGTTTCCGTTATGTTTTTTTTCAAACTATCAGAAATCAATTATTAAATGCTTTTTCTAAATTGAATATTTAAAGGCATATTTTTGAGGCATCTAATTATTTTTTAATAGGTTCCTACATTTTTTGTGATTTTTGACAGCATTAAAACCTAGCGCTTTATGTTAAAATCTTAAATTTATAAATTTATATTTTCATTCATAAACTGCTTTTTATATGTGTAGATGACATAACCATTGCGTCAAACATATTTGATGGTTGGTGAAAAGTATTAAATTAATGTTGACCACAAATTAAACTGTGACTAGTATAAGTAGTGATTAAAAATATATTTCAATATATAAGCTAAATATTGACTGTCATAACAATTTAAGATACTTTTGTAATATTATGGGGCCACTTAACTATGAACATATTTTTTTACAACACTATCATACATTTAAGTTCATAATATGTATTTAAAACTGTACTTTTATAGTTTTATGTAGATAGCTTGACAAAATAATGTACATTAAAAACAAGTCATAAATATCCTCATTGCATGATATTTTTTCTGCGTTTAAGGTATTCAAATTTGTAATAAACATGGTATTTTTTTGATATTGGTTTAATTGAATGTTTAAGGTGTATTTATGTTAATTTAACTTGATTAAGCTATTGGGTGTAAATATTCTTAAGGTGTAATATGTTCACCATATTGTCATACAATTAAGAGAAATATGGAAATCATCAATCAGAAATTAACCAATCATTATTATGTGTATGCATTTTGTTGTACACAGTAGACATAATACGCTTCAATAATCCATCAAAAATGTAATTTTGAGTATTTATAATTATGATTTTAACTTGATATTTTTCTGTAGCTATTGATTCTACAAAACTCTCTCCACCCAAGAATGACGAAATTAAAGATGGACAATGGTTAGGCGTAATTGTAAGAAGTCAAGGACGTGGTGGAAAAGTCATGGTATTATTAAAAAATATTTTCACTTAATGATTAAATTAACAATAAGTTATAAACAATTAAATTAACTTAACCATTTATTTTACTGTTCAAAAGACAATTTTTCTTAAACAAAAAATTAAAAATTTTCTTGACATAAATGTCATTATAAAGTTAAGATAATTATAATTGTAGGTATGGTCAAAGTTAAAAAAACAACAAAATATGGTTGTTGAATGGTTTTCAATTTCAATCCGTGGGATGGATGGGAAATCAATATCACACATATTTGATCACAGATTTAGTAAAAATTGAGAAAAAACCAGAATTTAAATTGAAAATCATTTCACATAAATATTTTGGTCATACCATATCGCTTTTAAACAAATTGTATAATTGAATACATAAATAAACATTTTAGGTATGTGCACATCGATACATAAATCGAGGTGACGAATACCAATGGGGACAAGGGCTTTGCTATACTTTGACACAAAACTTAGATTTTGTTGAATGTTGGGAACCATGCAAAGGTCGAGAGACAGAAAAGTATGTATGCTATCAACATGTTGTCCATTAATTCTAAATGTATTAACTTTTTATGTATGTGATTTAGGGGTCAAGCACAATTTGGTTATTGTCAAGCTGGCACAAGTGGTATGTTGTTAAATGATGATACTGTTATTATTGGAGCACCTGGCTCATATACTTGGAAAGGCAATGTATTTATGGTCAGTGTATCAGATGACTTCTTACATAGAGATAAAACTTGTTACTATAGTCCAGTTAGAGATAATGAAGTATCTCCCGTTGATAGCCATAGTTACTTAGGTAATTATTATTATATTTTAATGAAACATATTTGAATATTGTTATTTTCAATTAAAACAAACATAAAAAACATTAATATTATAGGTATGTCCACTACTGCTGATTATTTTTTTGGTAAACCTAATATGGCTTATGCTGCTGGTGCCCCACGTGCTAATGGAACAGGCCAAGTTGTATTATTTAATAAATTAAGACCATCTGTAAATCTTATGGATGAAAAACTCGTGATTAGTGGAGAACAATTTGCTTCTAGTTTTGGTTATGAATTAGCAACCGCTGACGTCAATGGGGACAAGTGCGTAATAGTTTGATTTATAAAAATATTTTGTACAAATTGTTTTTTTGGTGTTACACTAACTAACTTTTTGGAATTTGTATATAATCGTGTGTAAACATTTCATTATTAGATAACACTTTAGCACAACATATGTTTTTATATCTTAATTTATAGAGTGTTTATAAATCAAGTAATATTATTAATAAGAATTTTAATATTTTAATATAGAGAACCAGATTTAATTGTTGGTGCACCATTTTATTTCACAAAAGAAACTGGCGGAGCTGTTTATATTTATATGAACAATAAAGATCATTGTTTTAATTGCAAACCACCGATTAAACTTGTCGGGAAACCAGAATCCAGGTTTAAATATAAATATTATGCTGTTTTTTTATGTATATGTACTAATCATTGATATAATTTTTAGATTCGGTTTTGCAATTACTAACCTAGGGGATTTGAACAAAGATGGGTATGATGACATAGCCATTGGTGCCCCGTATGAAGGAAATGGAGTTATTTACATCTATCAAGGTTCAGAATTTGGAATCGTTGTAGAACCTTCACAAGTAAATTCAATATTTTCTATTAAATGATTAAAACATATAAATTATATCAAACGTTTTATAATAATATGCTCCTAAACCTTTCTGTATTTATATTCATAGATAATTAAAGCAGAGGATTTGGTGGTAGAAAATCTTAAAATACGGACATTAGGATATTCGTTAAGTGGTAATGGAGTGGATTTAGATCAAAATGGTTATCCGGATTTAATATCTGGCGCTTACGAGAGTGATATGGCAATATTGATTAGAGCTCGACCAATTGTAGACATAACAATTGAGGTTCGTCCTCCAGAAAAACTTCGGAACATTGATCCCACTAAATCAGGTTGTTCCGCTAACAAGACATCTTTAACTACTTGGTACTACTGCATGATTTTCAAAACAACTAAATATCATTGGATTTTATTAAAAGTATTCTATAAATTTGTACAGTTTTACATTTGAAACATGTTGTACATTGAAATCTGTGAACAAGGCGAAATCTGATGGAGAATGGGGCCTTCAGTTGCGCTATAAATTGGAAGCTGAAACGTTTCAAGAAGGTCGTAAGTTTTCAAGGGTTTGGTTTGGACCAGATCATGTATTGAAATCACAAACAATTGAAAATATTGTCTCTGTGGATCACAACAAAAAAGAAGCATGCCAACAACACACAGCCTACATTAGGGTATTGAAATTATTTTTTACCATCCAAAGTATTTGTTTTTACTATCGTTCTGTCATAGGAGAACACAATGGATATTCAATCTCCAATCGCTATGCATATATCATATTCACTGGTTCAAAATGATGTACCTGTTCTTAGACCTGGAGATCCAGTACCTTCTTTAGATGATTTGCCAGTATTGAATCAAAATCAAGCTGAAAAAACATTCTTTGCCACATTCCATAAGGATTGTGGTAACAATGATAAATGTGAAAGTCGAGTACATTTGAATGCTGAATTGTTGTTACCTAAAACATCAGGTATATCAATTATCTACTATTATGTTTTGAATATTCTGAAATTTTAATAACTTAATCCTATAAGGTTTTATTTCCGCTTATTTGATTTATAATTTCAAAATAATGATTAAGTTAATTTGTGATCAAAAGTTTTTATTTTAATTTAATTTCAGATGATACTTATGAATTAGCAGTAGGACAACATGTCGAAATACTTTTAAATACAACTGCATACAACCAAGGAGAGTCTGCATACGAAAGTAGAATGTTTGTTGTTCATCCTTATTCATTTAATTACATAGGCACTGTGAAATTAGAAGATGTAAGTTAAATAGTATTTGAAACAATTTTATATAAATAAATATTATGAATTACATTTTTAGACAAAGCAATTAGATTGCAATCCATTCAACAAAACCCTAGTTGTGTGTGCTCTTGGAAATCCATTTAAGAAATCTGCGTTTTCTAATATTCAATTGCGTTTTGATCCAAAGGAACTGAATGACTCTGAAAACCGATTGGAGTTTATTGTGATGTCTAACTCTACATCCCACGAGGTTGAACCCCAGAGTCCATTAATTTTGCGTGCTAATATCATCAAACAAGCTGAATTATCACTGAAAGGGTAAATGCACAATTAATAACTTGAAATAAGCTCATTAAAAATTATATTATTAATTATTATTATAATTAATATTAGGTTAGCACGTCCTGAACAAGTGTTTTATGGCGGTCAATTGAAAGACGATATGTCTGTCAAGTATCGTGATGAAGTCGGTTCCAGAGTATTGCACACTTATCAAGTGTTTAACTCTGGTCCCTGGAAGGTGTCCAACCTAATAGTAAACATTGAATGGCCCTATCAGGTAGCCAGTCACTTTACACCAAGAAAATGGTTACTGTACCTGGATGAAAAACCATACGTTGAAGGTAAGTGTTTAGACAATTAAACATACTGAACATAACTTATTAATAAAAAATGTATTTTTTATTACTCGCTCAGCAATAAGTGGCGGAGAGTGTTTTATGTCTCAAGGACATGTCAATCCATTAGGCTTACCAGTGCGCCCAGGAGTTCAAGAGATGCCCCTTGATAGTATTAGTACAGAAAACATTGCTTTGAACAATCACATGATGTCAAAATCAACAACCAGCATGATAAAAAATAGTAGTTCTGGTTATTATCTGAACAGAGTACGTAGGGATCAAAATTATGTTGTCGGTGCAGAAACATATGTAAAAGACAATGGAAAACATATAGAAGTTGTCAAAATGGTTAGCAATATTGAATTTTAAACATTTTTTATACGATTTAACCAAATTGTTTATTTTTAACAGAACTGTTTGGTGGGAAACGCCAAATGTTTTAAGTTTCATTGTCTTATTAACAACTTACAAAAAAATCAAGAGGCAACAATATTTATTAAAGCAAGGTAGGACATTGTTGTGGTTTTGTATACTGTAAACTTACTGTTTTGCTTTAGTCAGAGCTGTGTTGAGCTATTTAACACCCAGAGGCATACATTTTATAAATATCACACTTAGGAATTTAGCATGGGATGTTTTTCAGTTATAACAACTTATAATTATTATTTCTTTTGTATTAATTTGATTAAGGTTATTTTTTTTTGTTCAAAATTTTTGGTGGGGCAGACTTGCACGATTTGTACTTTAGTATCTAATATTAATATAATATAGAAATATATGTGCAAAGCTTAAGCTGCTATGATAATTTTACGATCAAACATGGATATTATCGAATAACGATCATAATTCATAATATAGTTAATTTAATTTGAGTTTTATACTGAGTTATCAGCTAGCTACGCTAGTTTTAAAAAACTGTGGTGCCTCGGTAAGAATGACCCCATTTTACCCTATCTACCCCTTCTTTAACACGGACCTGGCTATAGTTAATGGCATTGTACCTAATGAGAATGTAACAATTAATTAGTTATTTCAATTTTTTTCAGACTGTGGAATTCTACTTTACTAGAACTGTTTCCCAAAGTTGATTCTGTTCAAATTGTGTCGAGGGCAAAAATTCATATACCCCCTGAATTGTCATTGCAACAAAATCGCTCAGACGATGAGTTTGAAGTAAGTTATTTATATTACTTTGTATTCATAACATTACATCTTATTTGTAGGTAATATAGTATTTTTATAATTTTGTATTCATGTTAATGAAAATCATTAGTAATGTAAACATACAAATTTATTTTTAGTATAATATTTATAATATTTTATTTATTTTATAATATTGTAAAATCAGAAATAATTTAAATACAGATAAAATATAGGGATAAACTTATAAAAACTATTTAAATTTTTTACTTTTCATCATGCATTAAACTAAAATAAAATATTAATCAGACATTGAAATATTTTGATTAATGTTTGTCAAAATTAAATAATCTGATTAATGTACCTTAGTCAAATGTCTGTTCTAATATAATAAACATGGTTTTTTTAGGTGGAGACTACTGCTAAAGTGGATTTATTGCAACAAGAAAACGAACCAATTCCGTGGTGGATAATTATTCTAGCTATATTGGTGGGGCTTTTGTTGTTGATCTTGTTGACATTGCTCCTATGGAAATTAGGTTTTTTCAAGAGACGACGCCCCGATCCCACTCTTAGTGGTAACATTGAAAAACACAGGGTAGATGAAAATTACTATGACTATTAGTTAATAATTTAAAACAAATTTTGCGATTAAGTATTTATCATACTTTTTTTTTTTACAAATTTTTTTTGTATTTTCATAAGACTTTTATACGAAATACTTAGACTAAGACAAATGGTACTTATAGATTAATTATAATTTTTTTCTGCATATATTATTATTTTTACATTACATATTTACCATTCTTGTAATCTATTGCCATATTATGTAATATTTTAAATTGATTGTTGTATGTTAATCATAATTTTCGTCTTCCTGAACATTTGCTGCAAATAACAAACTTCAGCTTGTCGAAATTATTTTTATTATATTTATTATACAACTTAAATGTGGTTTTTTTTTTTTGAGTAATGGTTTCATAATTTTTTTTTCAACAATAATAGTATAATTGTTTTTAGTTATACTGTGGCAGAGATTGTATTTTTAATGTCTGTGAGCATTTTGGAGTTGGAAGACACTGTGATAGTTTTCTGTCCGACATTTTCTGGTGTAAACACTTCTATGTTAGTGACTTACTCATTAGGTATTACGTTTATATGTAATCAAATAATATATTGAAAAATATTAACAAGACAGTATTAGCAGTGATGTCATTGTGGACATCATGTATTCATGTGGTATGTGGTATGTGGTAATGATGTTAAGTGTATAAATGTTAACCTACATTTGATGACTGTGGATTCCTGGGTCTTCAATACTGAGTATACAGATTGTTAGGGTAACAGAAAGTGGATTTGTAAAAGATAAAATTGTCGTCAATGAAGTTGTTATTATTAGCTACAAGACAAATGTTGAGATCAGACATTGTAAATTATACTGTAAATTATAATGCTGGAAGCTAAAGAAAAAAAAATGTAATTCCATATTATTTTGTTTATATAGGTTATAATTGATATATATATTTTTTTTTATCAGAATCAAAAACTTAACATCTTTATGGATGATAAGTGTTATAACACTGGTTTCACACTTAAGGTGTTGTTATACATATTTAAATATGTTTGAGAACCATAAACACATTTATACATTTATAAAAACTAAAATTTTTATAGCTAAGACTTGAAAATGTTGTATAATGTTTATCATAAGTAGTTCATATTGGAACTGAAAAAACTAAAAAATATATGTATATAATTTAGACAAAATTAAAAACAAAAAAACAACATAATATTGTATATTATGTTGCAATTCAAAAATATATTTTGTGGGCATTGAACATTTTTACGTAAATTATTATATTATTTAACTTACACAATGTGGTTTTGATATATTCAAAACTTAATTTCAATTCTTTGATATTGCCTATTTCTAGTTAATAGTGAGTCATTAAAATATGTTGTGGGTTATCCAAATTTAAAAATGTTCCTAAATGAGTCATTCTGTAAAAAGTTTGGGAACCTTTAGTATAATGTATTATTGAAATATACAATATACTATTTAGGTACCTAAACTAACTTGATTATCCAGTTGAGTAATACTAATAGCTTTAGCTAATTATTTTTGAATATTTCAGCATGAGATATGACATAATGTGAAAAATGTACTTAAAATGTAGTTAAAATGTACTTTCTGGTAGAGATCCAGATACTTAATTAAAAAAGTATTTAAGATACATATTTGAATACTAAGAAAAAAAAATTTAATTTAAGTTTAAGGTTAAAAGTTATTTTTCTTTTTTATTTAACTTGTTAAAAGTTAATTTGAAAAAGATAACTTGACTTAATTCAAGATAAGTTACTTTTTTTTCATTTAAAATTAATTATCATACATTTTTATTAAAGCTTAACAAATAACATAACATAATGAAGGTTTTACAATTTTTTTTAAAAATGTATCTAATTACAGTAGGTACTTACACACATCAATCAATTATAAAATTCAACAAAACCCTTATATAGTCCTTTAGTATTTCTGTTTAATAATGATATTATATAAACATATTTTCTGTGAATTAGCAATTAAAATATAATAATTTATTACTTATAACAACTTAATACTTTACACTTTTACAGTATACATCATATATATTAAACCTTTTCCTAATTTACTCGTAACTAAGCACTTTTTACTTTATTTAATACCTTTTGAAATCTCAAATACAGAAATAATGTGAAACACTTTCGACAGTTTACAATTTCGAACTTTTTTAAAATACAAAATAAAATAACATAAATAGTATTTGATTTTTCAGACAATTATTTTTTTTTAATTTTTTATATAAAAAAAAGTTATAAAAATCAAAATATATTTTAAATCTATGAAATTTATATTAGGAAAAATAAATAGATTGGCGTGATTTTAAAATAAATTAACTCGGTAAGTTAGAAGTTACTTAAAAAAAACAAACTCGTTAAGTTAGAGATTACTTTTGAAAATAAAAGTAACTTGTTAAGTAACTTAACTTTAACATTTTAACTCGTTAATGCTTAGCCTTGCCTATTTACCATTCTTGTAATCTATTGCGATAATATTATTATGTACTATTTACATTATTTTTATTATTTTTATTGTATTCATAAATTTAATATGAAATAAGGTTTGAATAAAATATGATGTTATGACACTTTTTAGTGCAACCCACCATTGAATACCTACCTACGGCATTTTGGATAGACAAAACAGGTACATCACTAACTAGCACCGTTTCACTGGAGCTATTCTAGTCATTACTAAAACTCAATCGAGTCCTGCTTCGATCGTAAATAGTCGTTGTAAATGTTTTACGAAGACGCGCGTAATACGTAATACTCACCACTTGTGACGACGGCACCAGAAAATGCCCAACACTGTCCGTGATTCACTGGTAGATGAATATTGTAGCGCAGTACACGACGTCATGTCTCGACAACGGCTGAACGAGGAACGTTGACCGTTGTCCACGAATGGCTGCGAGGGACTGAGTCACGCAAACAATCTGATAACTTCTGTATCGCCGGGCGGCGCTGCCCAAGTATGTGACGAATAGTCGGTAGGTCGTAGCACGACCACAATCATGTGCAGACGGCGATGATAAAATACACACACACGACAAGCACGAGTTGACGTTGTCACAACTCGACCGTGTTTTTTTTTTGTATTGGGTTTTTTCCTCTCCTCGCTTAGCGATAGCCCCGAGTCCGGACAACTCACGGCCGACAGGTCTCCTCCTAGGAAAACATCGTCATAAGGCGATAATATATCGATATCACGGGGCTGTGATCGTCTTTGCTAGAATTTCCAGGACACGCTTAAAGGTCCCACGGCGTTTTGGATAGGCAAAAAAGGTACATCACCAACTCCGCTGGGGCTGTATAGTCATTACCTACTAAAACTCCGCCGAGCCTGATCTTATGGCAAATAGTCGTTGCAAACTTCACACGAAAACGCGAGTAATACTCACCCGTAACGATATTGTCTCGATAACGCCCTAACCTAACCTAACGAATGTTGTCGACAAATGACCGAGGGGCCGAGTGAGTCACACGAAAATCTGATAACTGCGGCGCTGCCCACGTATGCTAACAGTAGCCAGTAGGTAGGTCAAGGCACACACATATCTCGGCACGACAACAATAATATGCAGACGACAACGACGAGGCGCGCGCCACACGACTCGCACAGGTTGTCGTTGTCGCGCCCGACAGCGTTTTTTTCTCAGTCGACAGCCGTCGGTCTGCTCGGCAGGGAAATCGTCGTCGTCGTGCGGCGATTATACTATCATCGATATCACAGGGCTTTGGTCTTCTCCGCACACGCTCAACAGTCGTGTCGTGTACGGGTGAAAACCCTTTGGCCGAAAGCCACCACCTCGCTCTTCGGATCTGACGATTTGTGGCCGATATCGTCGTCGCCGTTACCACACAACTGTCGGGTTTTCATCGTCCGAACGCGCCCGCGACGATGTCCTCGCCGCCGCCGCCGCCGCTGCTGCTGCTGCTGCTGTTGCTGTGCGACTCTGCGTCCCGGGCCCTTGGTTTCAACCTGGAGACTAGGCTGCCGATCGTCAAACGCTCCCTGGAAGAATCGTACTTCGGCTACTCCGTAGCTGGACACCAGTCGTACGACGAGCTCAAGTCACAAGTCAAAGACAGTTGGTTAGTGTACATTTACTCTCGTTGTCGGCATTGTTATTGTCCGACCACAGAATCTCCACTTGCAGCCCGGAATATGATTACCTATATTTTAAACTTAATTTATGTCTACAATGTATTACGGGACTAAATAAGTCGATTGGGAACTCAATACTTGTTTCACTATTATTAACCTAAGGTATTTATTAGGCATTCAAAATAACTGAAACTACTTATTTGTGTTTACAAATTTAATTAAAAAACAAATGTACCTAATGTACCTATTTTGGAAATTTTTCCAAACAAAACACAGTTCCAGAATTATTGGAAAATAGCTCGTGGATTTTAAAATTAAAATTTTTTTGTTAAATTTAACTTTTCTAAAATAAAAAAACCACTTCTAGTGTCAAACATTTAGTTTTTTTTATAAAACTTTTGCTTTAGTTTTTTTTTCATTATTAAAATAATAAAAATGTACTAATTTTTTTTTGTTTATCAGGATTTTGGTTGGTGCTCCAATAGGTAAAAACTTACAACCGACAACTAACCAGTCTGGTGCATTGTATAAATGTCCATTGACATCAGATCACGATGATTGCATACAGGTTGTTACTGATGGAAGGCGAAGTAAGAACACGTCTTTTTTATTTTAAAATATATTCACCTAATATATGTACTTATATTTATACACACAATGTATACATTTATGTATTACAATGTAGACTGTGATATAAAAATAAAAATGAAGGTTTATATATAGAATACTAAGTACTATAATGATAATTGTATTTATATTGTCAGTAATTTACCTATGTTATTTTATTATAATAATAAATAATATAATTGTTAATTTGTAAACTTAAAAAATGTCTCATGATAATTGAAGTTATTAGGTTACACAATTTTTGAAGTTGATAATAATGATTTTTGTTTTCTTTTTTACAACAGACCCAAATAATGGACTTTATGACCCCTGTAAGTGAAATTTTGGTAACTTTTGTGTTTGTTCGTGGTTTGTTTATTGCCATTTGCATTTTAATATGTTATGTGTTGCATCATGACATCATTTATTAAAGCCTATTTCATATTATATTTATGAATATTTTTTTTGATTGTTATATAACAAGCATTGCTGCCATGTAAATACTGCTTAATTTAGTTGGAGTTTTATATCCATAATTACATTAGTTTCCTATATATTATAAATTATAATAGCTACAATTATTCCTCGAAGGCGTATTAATCATATCCAATCATATTAAATATCAATCATAATATTGGAAATAGAATTATTAAGTTGTAAATTGTAATTGTATGGGTAATGTAAATATATTTTTAAAACATGGCACGGGAATTATGTTACGTTTGTAACAAAGCAAGTGGGTAAATGTTTAAAAAAAAAACACGTTAAAAAATGAGATGTATGATTTCTAATTTTTTTAATTAATTCATTTTTAGAGACACGGCCTAACAGTTAACAGTAATACTTTAGTTATTCGAATATTATAACTGCGATAAAATCATTATACATATTTTATACGTGATTTCGAATAGGTGGCGTGTAAAGTGTATGCATACATCACATTCGTGATTATTTTATATTTGACGATATGACCAATGTCCGTTTGTCGATACCATTGTTTTTCGATGTTTGACCTTCAGTCGTAAAATATTGACGAGGTTGCATTATTTAATTTATCCCAAAGAAACGAAGGTACATGTTTGTGCAGTTTTTGTCGACGGCAGGCGGCAAGCACAATCGTGTTTACTAAAGAACTTTTTAATACACGAAAATGTATGATATTTATATTTTAGAACGCGATTTAAATGTTTAAAACGACGGTCGAAAGTCTTAATTTTACATAATTCATTTTAAGTCTACGAATATTGTTTTTACTAAACTATAAAGTACCCAGGTAAATTACCAACTTGTATGGTATCAGTTTTTTAAAATTTAAATCAATAAATTAACACGTACTTATAGTATAAAGTAATTTTAACCATTAAATCTGACAACATTTTTCTGATTGAACTAATTTATTTTTATCTCTGTTAGTCATTATTTAGTCATCAATCATAATATTAACGTGACATATTATACTTACATTGTTTACTATTTATCTAACTGATTTTACTAAAAAAAAGTTTAGTTAAATTGGCATATTTTGGCTTGATTGGTTTTACACCAGCGTGGTCTCTAAAAAATATAACATTTGTGATTTGCATATCATTCTATTGATTTGACAATATTGTTATTATAATTTTGATAGTTATAGTTAGACAAGATATTGATATTCAATACCGTAGTCCATAATTTAATGTTTAGATAATATCTTGTCTCGTTTTCTGATAATACATATTTAATTATTAATAATATATTGCACAATATAATTATCGAAACATTAAAAAACAATGTTAATAACCATGACGTCAATGCAAATAAAATGTTGAAACGCCATGAAATATTTATAGTTCTTGCCCCCCTGAGTCTTATAAGAAACTATGATAACTCCATTATTTCAATGTATACAGTTCATATCGCAATTATTGGTAAATCCTCGCAGGACATTGTATATTTTTGTAGTATTCAATATTGAATAATAAATTGAATCCATTTATCATATTTATACATGATTTTTGCCGTATGATGGATGATTTTGAAGCGATTAGGCAGGATTGAATAAGAAATAAATAAACTATGGGTAGTGTTGTAGGACTGCAAGGGTGCAAGGTTCGTTGACAATATCAGGAAGAATATTGGTTGTGACGGTTCGATCATTTTACGAGGAGAGATTTGTTTGTATTGTCTTAAGTACCCAATTGTTGAAATAATATAAGATTTTTGTAATCTACATTTTAAAATATTTATAATTTATAAACTTAGGTACCTCCCAAAATAGGTATATTACTTCATATAGCAACACCTAAATAATGTCCAATTGCTCGTATTTTTGATAAAAGAGGATAATACCGAATAATTGTGCCTTTAAGATAGTTAATATTATGGTTTATCTTCAATACGTATTCAATTTGATATGTCTCCGAGTTGACAGTTTTTTTTTCATTTCATTTAGTATTCGACTTTGATTTGTACACACGATTGATATGAACACCACGTTGTTATATATTAATACTACGATAAGTATTAATTTGAACTTGATTTCCGAATGAACTGACAATTTTTCGTGCATGATGTCTAGAAAAAATGTGTTAAACTTTATACGTTACCGCAGTAGCCGCGTGCGTATGCAAATAAACTTTGTGAATAATACAAACAGCAGCGTCTGTCCAGTAGACATTTCTATTGAATACAAAGACAATACCTAATAATATACGGGACACTCTGCAGAGTCTCTGTTGAGTATTTCGATTTATTTTCTAGTGGTATCGGGACCATCATCAATAAAGTAATAAGTCAAAGACCACGCATTTGTTAGTCAAACATAACCCAATAAACTCGTTGTTTGAAAAGAAGTATATTTTGGCCGACATATTGTACCTGTACAATTAAAATATAATCGATATTTGCTCACATATTACACTGTCATGTATCTACCATACATATTATTGGCCCCACACTTTAATAGCAGTTTTAGGTGAACAATTTGATTATACTAACCTTAATATCAATTATGAATAGTATACATAGCTTAGTTGAAATAAGTTAACTTACCTATCTTTAAATACTTCAAGTGAATAATATCAAACCATCGAATTTACTGCCAGCAACTTAGTGAACAAATTGACTCTTAGTTATCGGTTCTGAATTGAAACACAACTACAAATTCATGACACGGACACACGATACAAAAACAAAATCATAACAGTGATGAAAATAGTAAATAAATTTATATTTTCAGATGTTTTTTATTCATTTTGTTTTTTTTTTATTAAATCAAAACTTTCCAATAATTTACAATTAAAAATAAACTAAATTTTGATTGATTTGAACACCAATAAGCATTGCCCGTGCTTGACTTCGTTAATAATATAACGATATTATTATCATAATGTGATTATTGTTTATTATTTTTTTTTCTGTCCATTAGATCAAATATTGTAATCTGCGGTCATAATTCATAATAATTATAGCTCGTATAGGTAGTTACTTATTGTAAATCAATGACAGACGTATTCGTGATGCCAATGCAACGACTGTGGGCACGTCTAAACGAGTCTCACGAGTTGTAATACATAATGCTGCAGCCTGTAGAGTAAAAATATTTTGGCATTGGACAAGGCTTCAAACAACATTGTCTACGAAGAAAATAGCGTTTGTAGGAAGTGTGCGCCTGCCGCATGTCGAACGTAAAGTACATACCTACCAACTGGACCAAAAATATTAAAATATAGAATACTAGGCGTGCTGCACAAGAAAACTTATTGAGAAAATCGTATGATATACAAATATACGTACATGAATTAATGAAAATTGTATTTATTTTCACTTAATTTTCCAATGAACCTGCTGGTGGCTGCAAGCCGCAAAAAGAGAGTTGAGGGCCGCGTGATTGCCATGCTCGGTGTAGATTATTCCTACAGCATTTCGAATTTCCGACGGATTGACCAATATTCGACAATACTATTATCAATTTGTCATAAAATATTAAAATGCATATTAATATTAAAAAGGTCGGAAAGCGGGTACCACTCTGCTGTACAGTAAGTGTCGAGTGGGTCACTGTGGACGGTCCCCTTTTCGGCCAAAATGTACCCTTTCATTTTCGACCAAAACTTACCGTTCCCTTTTTGGCCAGTAGTTTTTTTATTAACATTATTACCTAAAACTGTGTGAAAAAATAATAAAATAAAACAATCGGTAATAAACTGTTATAGCATATTACATTAATCGAATAAAAATGAATACCTATACTCTTATAATACATATATAATAATAATTATGATATAATAAAATATGCATTCTTGAATATGTCAAAAATTAAGATTTCCTATTGACATTACTCTATACTGTAATATTACCATACTATACTCTATACAGTCTGTAGGACACATCACTATAACTGATTGGGCCGCGTTTTACATAATATTATATCAAACAACTAACAAGGGTCAAGGAATAGGTAATACTGGTTTATGTTTATTTCCAAAAAACCAACTATGAATGAAATTAAACTTACATCGTAGAGTAGAGACTATACAAATAGTAACATTTTTCAAACAAAAACTAATTGTTAATTAATTCGACTAAGCTAATAATAAGTTTATCAATTATAAAAATATCATAATTTAAAAAATCACAGTTTTGGACACAATAATATTAAGTTCAGTTGTTATAATAATTGTAAATTTAAAAAAAAACTGTAGGTACGCTGAAAAGGGAAGGGTACATTTTGGCCGAAAACGGTGACGCCCGTCATTGTAATGGATTTGTTAAATTTGAATTCAATGATATAAAATCATTGAATCATTGTGTTTTATTGTTTTATTGTTTGTGGTGTCATGCTTTCAAGTCTCGGTGCTACCGAAAGCTACATTCCATTCGATATTTTAGCTTGCTAAGGTGGCATTGAAAGCATTCATAATTATTATTTTTTTGTATTTTGCCCGTTTAGCACTAAACATTTTAATTTCGCGGGCAATGTGCCGCCAAATATATAACATTGTATTCATTACAGGCTAAGTAGCCAAAAGCATAATATATTGTATTTATTGCAGGCTAAACACGGGGCATATTATTTTGTTTATCAAATACAATACGGTCCACTATTTGTATATAAATTCTGAATTATTTTATTACTAGCCCCCAGCGGAGAGTGGTATCACTATTAATATTAGTGTCCTCTGTGCCACGACACTCCTTGCACGATATTTTTTCTGCATTTGAGGTAATCAAACTTGAAATAAACATGGTATTTTTTTGATATTGGTTTAATTGAATGTTTAAGGTGTATTTATGTTAATTTAACTTGATTAAGCTATTGGATGTAAATATTCTTATAGTGTAATATATTCACCATATTGTCATACAATAGAGAGAAATATGGAAATCACCATACAGAAATTAACCAAATCATTATTGTCTGTATCAAAAATGTGATTTTGAGTATTTATAATTATGATTTTAACTTGATATTTTTCTGTAGCTATTGATTCTACAAAACTCTCTCCACCCAAGAATGACGAAATTAAAGATGGACAATGGTTAGGCGTAATTGTAAGAAGTCAAGGACGTGGTGGAAAAGTCATGGTATTATTAAAAAATATTTTCACTTAATGATTAAATTAACCATAAGATTCAAACAATTAAATTAACTTAAACATCTATTTTACTGTTCAGAAAACAATTTTTCTTAAACGAAAAATTAAAACATTTTCTTGACGTAGACGTCATTATAAAGTTATGATAATGAAGTATCCCAGCCTTTGGATGCTAAAGGTACGAGCCGTTGATGGATGCAGGAATCAAATAATTTAAACTCAGTGTGATATATGACTTAAACTTTATTAAAACGTAAAAACTGTTAGAATATATTTTGTGACTGGTTAGAGAGTTTACTGGCGTGAATGTGCTTGTACTGGCTCTGGTCAGACAAGACTAATATTATGAGCTGTGTCGGGCTCCCTTATATATAGGCTACTCCTTCTATACCCATGGCTTCAGTCCTAGATAGCTGTAATGCTCTTGCCTATCGCGTAGGTAAATGTGTGGGTGGTTGTGTGTGTTTGCGAGTTCTTGGAATCGCCAGCGTCCTGCGTTCCCATGATAAAAGCGTGACATCCGTATTTGCTATCCACAGCCATCACTCCGTTGGTAATCGCGAAAATAACTTAGTCGGTCGTAATTTAGGTTAGTTTCTAATATTTTATTCATCGTTTGTTCTGTTCTCAGAATCCCTATGATAGTTTCCCGAGGTTGTTGCATAGCGCCGCCCTACATATCTCAAGTGATTACATCTAATCGACGCAACGTTCGTACGTGACCCTGTGTCTAATATATTGTACCCAAAGTACGAGGTTCCCCCCTTACCCTTGGTGTCACTATTGCTTAATTGGCCCGTAATATCAGTTATGTATGCCAAGTACATAGCGATAATTATAATTGTAGGTATGGCCAAAGTTAAGGGAACAACAAAATATCGTTGTAGAATGATTTTAAATTACGCTTTGTGGGAGTGGGGGGGGGGGGGGAGTACTTTTAAACATTTTTGATCACAGATTTCGTCAACATAGTGAAAAAACTACAATTTGAATAGAAAATCATTTCACATAAATATTTTGTTATTGCCAATTAAATAATTTGATCACACTAAATAGTTTTTAAACAAATTATATATCTGAATACACAAATAAACATTTAAGGTATGTGCACATCGATACGTAGATCGAGATGTCAATTACCAATGGATACAAGGGCTTTGCTATACTTTGAAACAAAACTTAGACTTTGATGAGTCTTATGAACCATGCAAAGGTCGAGAGACAGATCAGTATGTTGCTATCAACATGTTGTCTATTAATTCTACAAGTATTAATTTTTTTATTATATGTGATTTAGAGCTCATGCAGAATTTGGTTTTTGTCAAGCTGGCACAAGTGGTATGTTGTTAAATGATGATACTGTCATTATTGGAGCACCTGGCTCATATACTTGGAAAGGCAATGTATTTTTGGTCAGTGTATCAGATGACTTCTTACATAAAGATAAAACTATTTACTATAGTCCAGTTAAAGATATTGAAGTATCCCCCGTTGATAGCCATAGTTACTTGGGTAATTATTATTATATTTTAATGGAACATATTTGAATATTGTTATTTTTAATTAAAATAAACATAAAAACATTATTATTGTAGGTATGTCCACTACTGCCGACTATTTTTTTGATAAGCTTAATATTTCTTATGCTGCTGGTGCCCCACGTGCTAATGGAACAGGCCAAGTCGTATTATTTAATAAAGTTAGACAAGCTGTTTATCTGATGGAAGTAAAACTTGTGATTAGTGGAGAACAATTTGCTTCTAATTTTGGTTATGAATTAGCAACCGCTGACGTCAATGGGGACAAGTGCGTAATAGTTTGTTTATAAAAATATTTTGTAAAAATTGTTTTTTTGGTGTTACACTAACTAACTTTTTGGAATTTGTATATAATCGTGTGTAAACATTTCATTATTAGATAACACTTTAGCACAACATATGTTTTTATATCTTAATTTATAGAGTGATTATAAATCAAGTAATATTACTAATTAGAATTTTAATATTTTAATATAGAGAACCAGATTTAATAGTTGGTGCACCATTTTATTTCACAAAAGAAACTGGCGGAGCTGTTTACATTTATATGAACAATAAACATCATTGTTTTAATTGCAAACCACCGATTAAACTTGTCGGGAAACCAGAATCCAGGTTTAAATACAAATATTATGCTATGTTTATGTATATGTACTGATCATTGATATAATTTTTAGATTCGGTTTTGCAATTACTAACCTAGGGGATTTGAACAAAGATGGGTATGATGACATAGCCATTGGTGCCCCGTATGAAGGGAATGGAGTTATTTACATATATCAAGGTTCAGAATTTGGAATCGTTGTGGAACCATCACAAGTAAATTCAATATTTTCTGTTAAATGATTAAAACATATAAATTATATCAAACATTTTATAATAATGCTCCTAACCTTTCTGTATTTATATTCATAGATAATTAAAGCAGAGGATTTGGTGGTAGAAAATCTTAAAATACGGACATTAGGATATTCGTTAAGTGGTAATGGAGTGGATTTAGATCAAAATAGTTATCCGGATTTAATATCTGGCGCTTACGAGAGTGATATGGCAATATTGATTAGAGCTCGACCAATTGTAGACATAACAATTGAGGTTCGTCCTCCAGAAAAACTTCGGAACATTGATCCCACTCAATCAGGTTGTTCCGCTAACAAGACATCTTTAACTACTTGGTACAACTGCATGATTTTCAAAACAACTAAATATCATTGGATTTTATTAAAAGTATTCTATAAATTTGTACAGTTTTACATTTGAAACATGTTGTACATTGGAATCTGTGAACAAAGCGAGACCTGATATAGTATGGGGCCTTCAGTTGCGCTATAAATTGGAAGCTGAAACGTTTCAAGAAGGTCGTAAGTTTTCAAGGGTATGGTTTGGACCAGATCATGTATTGAAATCACAAACAATTGAAAATATTGTCTCTGTGGATCACAACAAAACAGAAGCATGCCAACAACACACAGCCTACATTAGGGTATTGAAATTATTTTTTACCATCCAAAGTATTTGTTTTTACTATCGTTCTGTCATAGGAGAACACAATGGATATTCAATCTCCAATCGCTATGCATATATCATATTCACTGGTTCAAAATGATGTACCTGTTCTTAGACCTGGAGATCCAGTACCTTCTTTAGATGATTTGCCAGTATTGAATCAAAATCAAGCTGAAAAAACATTCTTTGCAACATTCCATAAGGATTGTGGTAACAATGATAAATGTGAAAGTCGAGTACATTTGAATGCTGAATTGTTGTTACCTAAAACATCAGGTATATCAATTATCTGCTATTATGTTTTGAATATTCTGAAATTTTAATAACTTAATCCTATAAGGTTTTATTTCCGCTCATTCGATTTATTATTTCAAAATTATGATTAAGTTCATTTGTGATCATTAGTTTTTATTTCAATTTAATGGCAGATGATACTTATGAATTAGCAGTAGGACAACATGTCGAAATATTTTTAAATACAACTGCATATAACCAAGGAGAGTCTGCATATGAAAGTAGAATGTTTGTTGTTCATCATTATTCATTTAATTACATTGGCACTGTGAAATTAGAAGATGTAAGTTAAATAGTATTTGAAACAATTTTATATAAATAAATATTATGAATTAAATTTTTAGACAAAGCAATTAGATTGCAACCCATTCAACAAAACCCTAGTTGTGTGTGCTCTTGGAAATCCATTTAAGAAATCTGCGTTTTCTAATATTCAATTGCGTTTTGATCCAAAGGAACTGAATGACTCTGAAAACCGATTGGAGTTTATTGTGATGTCTAACTCTACATCCCACGAGGTTGAACGCCAGAGTCCATTAATTTTGCGTGCTCATATCATCAAACAAGCTGAATTATCATTGAAAGGGTAAATGCACAATTAATAACTTGAAATAGACTCATTAAAAATTATGTTATTAATTATTATTATAATTAATATTAGGCTAGCACGTCCTGAACAAGTGTTTTATGGCGGTCAATTGAAAGACGATATGTCTGTCAAGTATCGTGATGAAGTCGGTTCCAGAGTATTGCACACTTATCAAGTGTTTAACTCTGGTCCCTGGAAGGTGTCCAACCTAATAGTAAACATTGAATGGCCCTATCAGGTAGCCAGTCACTTTACACCAAGAAAATGGTTACTGTACCTGGATGAAAAACCATACGTTGAAGGTAAGTGTTTAGACAGTTAAACATACTGAACATAACTTATTAATAAAAAATGTATTTTTTATTACTCGTTCAGCAATAAGTGGCGGGGAGTGTTTTATGTCTCAAGGACATGTCAATCCATTAGACTTACCAGTGCGCGCAGGAGTTCACGAGATGCCCCTTGATAGTATTAGTACAGACAACCGTGCTTTGAACAATCACATGATGTCAAATTCAACAACCAGCATGATAAAAAATAGTAGTTCTGGTTATTATCTGAACAGAGTACGTAGGGATCAAAATTATGTTGTCGGTGCAGAAACATATGTAAAAGACAATGGAAAACATATAGACGTTGTCAAAATGGTTAGCAATATTGATTTTTAAACATTATTTTGTGTGATTTAACCAAATTTTTTATTTTTAACAGAATTGTTTGGTGGGAAACGCCAAATGTTTCAAGTTTCACTGTCTTATTAACAACTTACATAAAGATCAAGAGGCAACAATATTTATTAAAGCAAGGTAGGAGCAAGTTAGGTTATTGTGCAAGGCATTATTGTCGTTTTATATACAGTAAACATATTATATTGCTTTAGTCAGAGCTGTGTTAAGCCATTAAGTGCCCAGAGATATCAGTTTTGAAAGACCCCTCTTAAGAACAGAAATTTTTATTCAAAACCACTTTTTGACGAAACCGTTTTATTTATTTTGCTGTATCTCAAAAACTAAAAACTTTAGAAATGTTCACCAATCATAAACATGGCATTATCTACAAATGGTATAATTTTAAAAATATTTGCACGTTTTTTAAGCCATATTTATAGAAATTTGGAATTTTTGATTTTTTCATGTTTTTTTCTAGAAATGTCGATTAAAACTATAGAATTTATTAAAAATGTTTGAAAAATGAATATAAGGTTAATCATTAGTAGTACTTACGGACATTAAAAAAATCAATAATCGTCAGAATTTTTTTTAAAGTTTAAAAATTAAATTCTTAAATTCTTACAAAATCCATCAAAATCACGAAATTTTGCAGTTTTTTTTGATTAAGAAATTCATAAATTTTTTTCTATTAAAATGAAGATTTATTTTTTTTTACGAGCATTTTAATATTCAAGATAAAAATTCACCCTTTTTAATAAGCATTTAAAGTTCAAAATTTGACTAAATTGATCAAAATCTCGAATGTTTGCAAATTATTTTGTAGTTAAAAATGTATAAAATGATAAATTTTTATAGCTAAGGATTGAAAAATGTAAAACAATGTTAATAGTGTAACCAAAAAAACTCAAAAAATATATAAAAAAAATAATTGTTTATAGACGTTTATATTTAAACGAAATTATATATTTAAATGAAAAATAACGATTTTATTTATTTCGTTGTAATTTAAAAATATTTTTCATGGGTGCATGAAATTTTTAAAGTATTTTATTATATTTTAAACACTGAATTAATTTTTTAATGCAATGTTTTCTGCATAAATTAATTCATCCTGTGTTATTTATAGTAAAAATATTTGTTTTAATAGCAGTAATACCATAATATACACTTATTATGTAGGCTGACAGACTGTCTCAGAATCGTTTTTCGTATACAATAGTTTTGTATCATTGAATTCAATTTTAACAAATTTAAAACATTGACCCCACACGACACCCACTGTACAGCAGAGCGGCACCCACTTGCCGAATTTTTTTCTATTTACTCCATAGACTTTATACTCACATACCATACTTTTAAATTGAAATTTAATCTACGACGGAGGGCGTTGGTGGTAGTTTACGCTATGTATAACTGTTAATTATGAAAAACCTGTGGAAAGCCCTCTGTGGGCTTATGTCAAACTTTTAAGATTGACCATAAATATACATATGCATTTGGGTGGTGGTAATCATGCAGCACAATTTTAAAGAACTCTTTTGGATATAGGAAATGGAGATATTTTAAATAATGATGGTGAAGTACTAATAGAACTAACATTTGCAACTAGCGTCACTGGACAAGAAGAATTAATAGCTATTGTTTACCCGCAAGTCACTCAAATTTTTAGAGAAAACGAAAATTAGAGCTCCAATAATACTTATGAGTTATGAGGAATTTAAATGCACCGAAATTATGCAAAGGTACTATATTACGGATAGTAACTATGCAGAGGAACATGATTGAAGTTAAAATTCTCTCCGGCTCAGCCCAAGGTCAAGTTGTCTTTATTCCCAGGATACCGACGATTACTAATGAATACCCGTTTAAATTTAAGCGAGTCTAAATCCCTATAAAGCTTTGGTTTTCAATCAATAAGGCACAAGGGTAGAGACTGAAGGTCGCATGCCTTGACATCGCGAATCCCTGTTTTTGTTTTACTCACGGACAATTGTATGCTGCTTGCTCCCGTGTCTGCTCAGCAAAAAACCTATATGTGTATGCACTTCATCAAAGAACGAAAAATATTGCTTACAAAGAAGCATTGTAACCTTAATAGAAATATGTACATAGATATTATATAAATTAAAGAGATAAAATAAGAAATTAAAAAAAATAGTAGTATTTCCAACCTCATTTTTTTTTATAAAATAGTCGAATACCTCCCGAATAAAGCCGGGTAATTCAGCTAGTATTGTATATTATTAAATACTAACAAATGAAAGAAGTCAAGTTACGATTCATTTCTCAGCCTCAAAATTATATCAAATGGATTATTATACTTATAATTTGTGCGTTGAGTTGTAGTTTAAAAATTCGGACATGTTCATGAGTAATATTGAAAAAAATTCATTCTAAAAGAGAGGGATGTGTTATTTTGTCAGTAATTAATTTAGAGAGGAAGGATATGTTAGTTTTTTTACGACCAAATGATTATAGATTATTATTAAGCATATTTCGAATATCATTTATGTTATAGTAACTATCATTATTTGATATTTTTTTTAAACCAATGAAGTTTAAAAATCTTCTTTGAACCTTTATATTAAAAACAGCAACAGGGATAAATGTCCACCTTGAGGGAAACCGGATGTTCCATTACATTTAGATGATAAGTAACCATTAATTTTTACTTGTTAATGACGATCAACTTAATAAGATTCAAACCAATTTAATAAGTTCCCCAAAAAGCCAATTTGTTTTAACTTGAGAATAAGGATTCTATATTTACTGAATCAAATGCTCTATGAAAGTCGGTAAAAATGACATTAACTTGAAGACCTGTTAAAATGTTAAAATATGTCAGAGTAAAAACAATGTAGATTTGTTTCGGTAGACCAAGCAGGTCTAAAAATAAGGAGAATAGGTATTGATAAAGTATATTTACATGACTTAAGAACAATTGCAGGTATTTCATCTGGACCAGGGTAAATATTAATGCTTAAACCAGGGGTCGGCAATTAATTTATATGGCGGTCCTGATATTTAAAAAAAAAATGTTGAGAGGAAAAAAATCTTAAACTTAATTTTATCATTAATGTATTTTTTTTTTTTATTAAAAACACATTTTAAGACAAAGTATTTAATATTTAATTATTTATAAAGTAATTATACATTCATACTAATAATAACAAAATTATCATAATTTCCTAATAAATAATAAAAATAGATCGCCTCTGAATATTGTATTTTACACACACACGCGAATGCAAGCGACTCGGCCCGCAGCTGTGACTGCGGCACGTTCAACAACAACACAGATAATCATAAACCGTTATTATTGTTTCGGCGCCTAATGAAATCGATTTCAATATTATTTAATTTTTGTAATGAAGGGAGGGGGAGTGATACATAGAATATATAGGAAAATTAAGAAAATTTTTGGCGGTTCCCTTCCGCGGGCCGCCTATTGCCAACCCCTGGCTTAAACCGTAAAATCCTAGAAATATTCCTGACAGGGAAAACTGTATATTAGATAAATTAATTATATCAGGCAACTGAGAGATAGAATTATTTAAATTTAGAATATTCTCTGTGAATACCGTGCTAAAGTATTCTTTAAAAAATTGGGATGTTTTAAGGCCATTTGATTTACTAACATTATAAAGTTCTATAACAGATGGGATATTATTATTATTTTTAAGTTTTTAAGTTTTTGATGTAGCTTTAAAAAGACTTAGGGTTATTTGATAGATGAGATTGAATATTATTGTTATAGACATTATGATTTAACTTAAATTAGCATAATTTGCGTAACGCACGTACTTTAGAAAAATCCATATTAATATTGGAGATCATTTGAAGTTTTAAACAATTTATGAAGACTTTTTTTTTCAAAAATCATAGTTTTCAATTTTTTACTATACCCTTTAGGGAAAGAGCTATTACCAATAAAGGATCTAAGAATAAATAATTTCAATGAGCTATAAACAATATCATAAAATGTATCGACTGCTAATGGTATATAATATGGCTGACATAGAAGAACAGAAGGCCAGTCAATGGAATGTTAATATTCATTCATAGCGTTATATAAACCTCGAGAAAAATTTAATTCATGATTTAACTTTTTTAAATAGTCAGTAGAGTCTTGGGCCTAATATTTAAGGTGAGGAATGCGCAACATATTGCACACATTTAATTATTGAAAATGAGGTTGAAGAGACATCTAAATTATTGCTATACCCTATTAGATAGGATTATGTCAAGAATATTAGAACAATTAATTTTTAGTAAAATTATGTTGAAATAAATGCAAAAAATAAAGTTGTTGATACGCTATTCTGTCTTTCAAAATTGAAACTTGACACCAATGTTCAAATGATAGGAATTCATTTTTAGATTTTAGAATTTCAAGAACATTTGACGGAGAGTCTATTTCCAATAAATTAGAATGATTTTTGAATAAAACTTACCCAAGCGTTAATTACAAGTAATTATTTTTTTTGATAAGGATAAATAATTTAGTAGATAATAATTTCAGAAAGGACATACAAATCATTATGATTTGAAATAAAAGAATATATTTTTTTTTATTGAAAGTCTATCTTTAACTTCGTTAAAAATGTAAAAAACGTTTGACTAATGTCGTGTCTTAGGAGAACTTCCCAACTTATTTAATTTTTTACGAAGTAGAATTATTTTTGATCAAGAGTTATTTTATCAGATTTACTAACTGAGATAATTCAACGTGTAAGTCATGCAGTGTAGTTCACATAGAATAAAATTGTTTTCCAAATTACTGAGATTTGTATTAATATTCTTGAAATGAGTATTATAATATGATGACACTGTTGATTGCACTGTAATAAATTCCAAATATCAGAGATAGTAGGTTTTTTAATTGGATTTCGACTGAAGGTAATTGTTTTTGACTGGAGTATTATTTTTGGTTTTTTGTCCACGCATAATAGAAATTAGAAATGCCAAATAATAATATTATACGAGTAACTGACTAAGTTGTCAAATAAAACGTATTATAGAATAAGCAACAAGACCTTATTAAATCTAAAGCCAGATAAAAATGAAAAAAGAATCAATTACCACACCCATTTAGCACCAAGAATTAAAAACATTGAGTCATTTAGTGCCCTGTTGCATCAATTTTTTAATTAATTTTTTTACTAAATGATTTTAATATTCTGATGATATCCTGAAAATTGAAATGTAAATAGAACTCAGGTACAGTCCATTAGTGCTGACTAGTGGGAGACCCTAAGTACTATTTTATACTGTAGGTCGGGCCCCAGCAAATTTGTGTCCATCGTGCATAAACAAATATTAATAATCGTATTATACACTTGAGTAATAACTTGAAACTTTGCATATGAAAGTTTTTTTTTTAAAACCTTTTTAAAGCTGTGCCCTGGGCAATTTACCTCTCTTTTTAACACAGCCCTGGCTATAGTTTTTGTCATTGCCATTAATGAGAATGTAGCAATAAGTAATAAGTTAATCCAATTTTATTTAGACTGTGGAATTCTACTTTACTAGAACTGTTTCCCAGAGTTGATTCTGTTCAAATTGCATCAAGTGCTAAAATCCATATACCCCCTGAATTATCATTGCTACAAAATCGCTCAGACGATGAGTTTGAAGTAAGTTATTTATATTACTTTGTATTCGTAACATTACAATTTATTTGAAGGTATCATATTATTTTTATGATTTCATATTCATGTTAACGGAAATTGATAGTAATGTAAACATATCAAATGTATTTTAAAATATTGTTAAATCAAATATTTAAATACAAACACAATATATGTATGAAGTTATATAAACTATTTAAAATTTAAACTGTACTTTACTTACTAACTTTTACTTTTCGTCATCCATTAAACTAATATAAAATAATAATCAGACATTGAAATATTTTGATTAGGTAATGTTTGTCAAAATAAAATAATCTGATTAA